>CM068829.1:55289380-55889380 GCA_028554795.2 Sinohyriopsis cumingii
TGATTAATTTTTTGTCTTCTAGATCCAGTGTCAATGTTTCCGGAACCGTTCCGGAAAATCTATTGGTGAAATGACGCCATAGATATGTCGTAAATATATCAAATTTAGTGACGCTAAACACGGAGAGTCTGTAGACTCCGTTAAACTGGGCGGTATGTTTGGTGGAGTTGTTTTGTTGTGACCACGTTGCCGGTCCAGACGCTACTGTGTATACCGTGTTGATGAGCTGATTCGTGCGAATTACACGATCTTGAATCGCTTTGATTTTTTTCGGTGCTGTCAACGAGGCGTGTCCGAATTCCTGAGAGCTCAATGTGGACGACCGCTGGATTTCCCGAAAAATTATCCATGGTTTTATTTACGTTTCTACAAACAATTACAAACGCGGATAGATGATTAATACATTCAGATCTGAATGTGGTCAATCCATCAATGAGTGTCATTCTTAACGAGGTCTTCATCGGGATGTTGCTGTTGTCCACGTATTTCTTCGTTTCATCGTCGTTGTTTTATGTTGGTTCTCTCAAATTAGCAATCCTATTTCCGCTCATGGTGAGAACGCCAGTAATTGCATCTCAGGCTTTAGCAACTTATTTACTGATCTCAGTACTGATCGTGGTTCTGTTGTTGTCCACGTATTTTTTGTTACCACATCATCGTCTGATTTAGATTCTCTGTGATTGATAATTGTATTTATACTCATGTTGAGATTGCCTACAGTATATCTCCAATTCTTCTAATACGTTCAGCACTCTCTCCCATGATTGTTAGAATTGATTCCTCTGAGTTTTTAATTTTACCGGTTTTAGTGAACACCACTAAGTTATCTTCGGTCTCGCCTGGAACTCGCAGAATAATATATGTCAATGGGATATTGCTCGTCTTTAACCATCCAAGCTGATCCTGAAAAACAACAACCTCATTTGTGTCAACATCGGCGAGACGCAAAGGACCAGCAAATTCATCTCGTGTTGCATATTTGGATACATCAATTTCACCCTGTGGCTTTTCGCATGCAGATCTTCCGTAAATATCTACCATTATAAACTTTTAACCTGTTTAAATGCCGTCTAGTGGTATGATCATGTACAACTTTATGTGGTGGCGCTGATGACCTTGACACAGCATTAAGTACAGCAAGCACTTCTGGACCGAATATTGGTGGATCCGTTCATGTCTGTGCTGGTAATGTTAAATACCAGTTCGAAGTGCTTCACACTCTACTACTGATATACTGTACAAATTCTCTTCGTGGTACCAGTCCGTACGAATCGAAATAAACAACTCCACGTGGATCAACCGCTTATGCAACCCAACGAGTACCTGGACCAGAACGTCCATCGAGATTATTGATACCGGTTTCAGCATGTTTTTTTTTCTCGGTAATTGATGACGTATCACGTATGAAAACACGTTTGAACTTTCTTATGTTTAATCGCCGAGCATCATCAAGTAAATCAAAATTGGATATGGGAAGCTTTAACGAAACATCCCCGGCAATCTCAGACCTTGACCATACTGAGTTCCTGGTAATCGTAGACCTAGTCCCATTTTTTAGGTGTTTAGACAGTGTCATGTTGCTTTTTTCATTGCCAAACCGGCAGTTCTTCCAACAGCAGCAAGTGCAGCTGCTTTTCCAAGAGCTTGAGCTGCTGATCAATCACTCTCATTCGTCCGTTAACACCTTCAAGCAACATTGTTTTGTCCGACAGTAAAACAGCGATTGCTCTGTAACCACCAGGACCAGCGGATATGTCATTAGCAGTAGCTCGCACACGAATACCAACGACATATTTTCTGAACAAATCCAGATGTTCCAGTGAGAAACAATTGATTAGATAACAGCGTTGAGAAATCACGCTGAAATATCTGCAAAACAGAATCAACATTCTGATCAAACTCCATAAATCACACCAAACTATGACACGCCCGTGCTACGTTGTTTTGTTCGAAATTCGGTATTATGTCTATAGATGGTTGCTGATGTCCATTTATCCTCAGCGAAATCGTAGACACAGCTAATCCATCAAACATCATCGGGTTTCTCTTTTGATTTTCTAAACTTGTGTTACATTGAAACGCAACAAATATATGTCGTGGTGCTGAAATTCCCTGTTGCGATGCTATCTGCCATGAACGATAACAAGCGAGCTTCTTCTGTGAGCAATGGAGTCATTCCTAGCATTCACAACGCAAGTTTTTTTATTATATTTTACCTGCAGGTGCAGCATTATCTCGCTACATTGCATCGTTGTCAGTGGACTAACCCAACTGTATGTTTGGCCCGAAAATACCTGCGACAAGGGTATAACGCAGCTGAATCTACCTCGAGCATGAATTTGAGATCGTCGTTCCGCAAATCCCAAATTAAATTCTCGATTAACGGCGGTGACTACCGGGCTAACGTCAGAATGAGCGTTGTTTGCATGGTTTCTTGGTAGTCTTATGTTATGATGTGTATGGTTATGGTGATCAGTAATATCATTCGAGAACATCATTGATGGACCAGCAGACCTTGAATGATCATCAGAATATCTTGCAAGACCGAATATCATCGTAGCAACATCGACGTCAGTGTCACATACTTCGATTTTTCTAATATCAATCATATACACGCCACTTTTAAATAACGCCATAACAATATTATTAACAAATCCACATTGGTCATCTTCAGCGTGTGGATTATTGTTATCTCTCAAAAACTAACCCTGAACTTCAATAAATGCCTTGGGGGGTAAGATGTAGCAGGATGTATCTTGGACTTCTAATTCGATTCGGTTCTCCTCCTTTATAAGAATAATACTGATAACCACGCACAGACTCATCCTTGAGTACTGGTGCGTCTATGTCAAATGCTGGATCAGATACACGTTTGCATATTTTTGTTATATCCGCTGATGTCTAAAACGACATTCCAACGCTGATTAATATCGTAGACGATGACGGGCCAGACCACTACCCGCTATTAGGTTAGCGGTTAAGTTTTTTTCTATCGCAGCTGCGGTTTGTTTTGTCGGCGATGGCACTCCAGCAAATACTTACAACCGCTCATTTGCAGCTTGATTTATTATTCTGATGGCACTTGATTGCATCACTTCGGTGCTGGGAAGTTTTACTAGAATGCTTACTTCGGTGCTGGACAGTTTTACTAAAATGCTTACGCTGCAATGCTTCACAATCTGCCGTAGTTTTCGTCGTACTAATCGTGCAAGTCTGTCTTTGATCGCCGAGAATGTTTTACCAGCAACATCACCAATAGCGACAATACTCTTATCAAGAAACAACTTCGATGGCTTTCATGCCTAATTGTTTTGCAATCGGGATAGCTTTTGGGGCTATTGTTCTGAATAAACCTTGAACAACATCGCCAAGTCCATCTCCGTGGATCATTTTATAAACCGGTGATCGTTAATTTATCACCTGGACGTTTTCAGGCCCACCTTGGGCATTGTGTATAATCATGTTATTTTGTTATCGAAGATCTAATTGATCACCCACTGTAGTAAATGTCGGTAATTTCGTCGAACAGCGCCAGGTACACGCTACTGTACATGACTCCACCGATAAATAAACGCTGACAAGTATCAGCTGCTGCATTGATGATTTCGTGAGAATTGTTGCCGGCTTGTCTTCTACCAATCAGAATGCATTCGAATGAGATCCGAATCGTATCTGATTTTAACGATGCCATGATCAGATAATTTTTTCGCTGATTTACAATACTAGTGCGAGTGCGACACCAACAGCTTTAGTTACAATGATCTCTAAAGAGATGTCTACAATGTTTCTGAAGACCGTGGAGATAGCTTCGTCAAGTGTTTCCGGATTTCGCAATATTACGTCGATTTTAAAATCAGTCGGGATAACATTACTAAAATATGCAAGTATTGTGCGTTATATCATAAACATTGTAATAACATTTATTTAACTCAATCATATCATCACTTATTAAATACATCCGGCTAAACACGTTATTTTGTGCTTTTTACGGTCTAGATAATTACGGCATCGACTGGATCGCGCGAGACCGTTGCAGTGATATCACCTCCAAATATTTTAAAGACTGTTATCACACAGATACATCAACATCTAAACATGATTTTATGATGTTTCATCCTGACGCTTAAACCGTGCATGAAAAATACCGTAGAGGTTTTGACTAATTTTACATCTCTGGTGTATGAACTCACCAGCATTAAAAGAAAATACAATGTGTACACACTGATAGCGTTTAAACGAATATTTAAACAAATCTATCAATATCTTTATAAAAACATGTTTGAAAAATTATCAATCCAAACGTAAACGTGACAAGGTGATGGGAGAATTTGTAGAACAACGTGTGGCTTTACGTCAGCGAGTGCTAGAATATAATGTTGGTAAACAGGGTTGTCAGTGCGATGTGACCAAGGAACTGTTTAAACCGGTATTAACAAAATTCGAAGAATCTAAGACGGCTCACGATATCAAACAGGACACGCTTATCGAAACATTAACCACGATCCAGCGATCTCAACAACGAGTGCTGGATAAACTCGAAGACCAAGGCAGAGATACTGGTGAAGAATGTGTGGGTAAATTATTCAGCGTGAAGAAGCCCACCCAAAAGGTCTTTGGATGTTCCGAGAAGAAAGAAAGAATAAGAAAGACAACTTAAATTGCTGGCCGCCAAACCTTGAGTATGGGAAAAGCCAAGCGTGAAGCTCCATAAGCGACTGAAGCAGAAGCGTAGACAATCCGAGAAGCTGAAGAAGCTGAGCTGAAAGAGGTTCAAGAAAAGAGGAACAACGATTAAGCCAAAGAGGATTTGGTTAACGTGCAAGGCAAAAGTCCTCTTAAAAAAAGCCGAAGAGTGGTAAGAAGTTCTTTAAATAAATTATAAAACGCTAGAAATGATCAATCAACTGGACCAGATCCCCAGTAGAATTATCGTAACCTGTTAGCAGCGAGAGAGATTTCAAGTAAAGTGAATCATCATTACGGTAAAGTAATTACTAGTTCGCCTGATGACGACAACAAACAAAAAACCCAGGATGAATCAAACACTCCATGAGATGAAAGAATTCAACAGGGATTTACATGAGCGACAATTCGAGATCGAAAAAGCAAGCCTCTTCTGACGATGGGATGACCCAAAGCGGCAAGAGTGGATCGGAGATCCGCTGTTATCAGCACAGGCCACGATCGTCTCACGATCAGTACATAATATTATATCAGGATGAAACTGGTTTTAAACCAACACACGATTAACAACGAGGTTGTTTAAAGCCGACCAATCGGTTTTTGTAAAATCATACTAGTATAAAATAAGATGTCGCTCAAACATACCACATTGCTATTTGATCCTCGTTCGACGAGTTCCACGATAAGGTATAATCCGCCGTTACAACTTGATCATAAATCGTCATACGAAATTGCATTGATTTCGGTCGAAACTTGGAATGTCTTTATTAAAATTACAGAGAAAAATAATTTGTTTCAGTATAATCTCAGAAGAAACTCAACACACAAACCGTCACAATATCCCCTAATGATTATAACATTGCCGATATTGCTGCAGAAATGTCCAGGTTGATAACCGCTACTGGTCATGATGCTTCAATAATTAAAATCGAACCGAATTACTCCACGCTGAGTACTAGGCTCACGATTAGTGGCGATTACCGGACGAAAATGTTTTTCGAGCGCTAGATTGGGACTGTG
Source organism: Sinohyriopsis cumingii (assembly GCA_028554795.2). Classification (NCBI taxonomy): domain Eukaryota; kingdom Metazoa; phylum Mollusca; class Bivalvia; order Unionida; family Unionidae; genus Sinohyriopsis; species Sinohyriopsis cumingii. The sequence continues at coordinate 55,295,084 of CM068829.1, forward strand.
CATGGTTTTACAACTTTTGGATTCTTAGAAGCCAGAGTGCATGATGGCGATATGCCGATTAATATTACCGATATAAACAGTTTTCTCATTAATTGTTCGATCGCTCAGGGATCTTTCTTTTCGGTAGGTGCTCCGTCGAACGTGATTTACTCGACAGCGATTAATTTTCCTCCAGGGTTGCTGATTCAGATCCGGCCTGATCTTTTTATTTATTATCCTGACGTAAACACTTACGCGATTTCTGAAAATTATCGTGTGGCTGACAGACCAATAGGGAAATGTTCTGGATAATAACAACGAAATAATTGCGTATTACTTATGTTTGAGGCGCAAACGTCTCGCAGAAAAGGTCACGTTAACATTTTCGCAGAAAATATCAGTAAAAAATTGGATATAAATAGTGTTATAAAACCATGAAACCAATGCGCACAGCGCGACTTAAATCATCGGTTGATTTTATCCACGCTGTTTTCCAAAAATCGTGCAGTATTATCCGGCTTAGCCTCTAAAGCCTTACCAAACGTTCTCAAGGCCACAAAAGCGGGAGCAGCCGGGGTGGTGTCCAAAGCAAGAATGGCTGTAGGTCAAAATATAGCAAGTAAGGTTACTGGAAAACGAAACCATGAAGCCGAACATAACCTCGGAACAACCGCTGATAAACTTTCCTCTCAGTCCGAACAGATGATTTATTGCGAAATAATTGACAATTACTATCATCGTAATTTCTCTAGCGAAGCTGTTAATGATTTCGCTGAAATATGTTAATGGCAATGTATAACGTATAAAACCTTGTACTCGATTTGTATTCGAGATTTACTCCCAATTATTTGAAGTTGTAAGAGGATACTCCATCGTCGACTCTATGGCCGAATGAATACGAGTATGTCAGATATGAGGATTCTAATATTATCAATCTGAATGCGAGCACCCACCAAAAAAATCTAAGCACGAGACGAAGATGTGTATTTGTTACGCATAAGGCCTTTTTGGAAATCTGGGGTAAACTTCAGACGAATGCCGTGCGACCGGCTAATTTAGTGGATGGGGTTCAGGTCACGTTACAAAATAACTGCTGGTTCTTATTCAAGTCGGCCCAATATTAGCTGAATAATCAAACCGTGTAAGGAATTAACGGCTATTTACCAGAGGCCAGTACCATTTTAAATCTAGTAGCGTACAGCGATGATTATATGCGGTCATATGCCACGAGCATGTGGTGGCATCGTGATACGGGCACAGGCGCTAATATGATTTATGAATTTTCAGCGGCGGTGCATGTGCTTACTGCAGCTGCTGATGCTGGTGGCACTAACATAACCGAACTGATTTTCAGAAACAATTTTTCATTTGCGACACAGATTGGTTGCAATGCTAGATTTGTAACGAGAAGAGCTCATAACAACATTTACCGAGAAATTTGTGTTGCTCCAGCTCAGCTTGATTTTTAGAGTGTGCAGGGATATCACTACAACTTTTAGAAGGTGAAACTCACGTTGATTCTTGAGCGCGATTCTCCTGCGTAATACAGGCAAAAAGCCGCCGCAGCTGTAGATGGTCAGTTTGTACTCTGCTGGTTATCGTTGTGGATGCCTAAAATTACATTCTCGATTACTTACGCGCGCGAATTAAAATCGATGTTAGTCAAATTTACAAAACAAATTTATATTTCAATATTTCGTGCAGAACCGAATTTGCTTTCAGCAATTTACCACGGCTTAGGTAACGAACACGTGGAGAGTGGCTTCCAATGCGGGCAGCGAAATTCAAAATCACATTTTTGTGTTGTTTCAGCATTTCTTTGATAACATCGGTTTCAGCCGAAATCATGTCCGCATTAATTCCAGGAAGAATTTCGAACGAGAACTCGAATGTAATTTTGATATCGCTAACATAAATTACATTCGGGATATTATGATGTTTATGGAAGCCATGCAAAAATACCAGGACGTGGTTACAGGCACTAGCATTTCTTTAGAAGATTTTTCAGCGTTTTACTCTATTTTCAATTGCGATGTCTCAAAATATCCCGAGCTACTCAAAAATTCCATGGCGGATATTAAGATTCGATAGACAACAGCTCCTGCTGTGGATTATACTTGTTACGATTTAATCAAGTCCGATCGGTTGATGATTTTAGACGTCCTCAACGGTAAGCTGTGTGGTGGTCTAAGCGACCACTGATTATATAAAGATAAATATCGTCTGAAATGCAAGCATTTCTATAGACGATAAGGGTTGAAGTGTAAACACTTCTGCTTTCCATTTCTAAAGACAATTATCATCTGAAATGCAAGCATTCTAAAAACGACCAGTCGTGAATTGTAAATATTTCCAAACGAATATCGTCTGCAATGAAACCTCTAAAAATATTTCATTTTGTTATGCATAACATGCTACAACATAATCGTGAGAAACACGTTCTTCTAAGAAAAAGCGCACTGGTAATGGTGTTACACTGGAGGATCCATTGCTTCAGCTATCATTCCTTTTATCAAGAGTTTCGGGCCTAAACTTCTAACCTCGGTGTTATTACCAATGGGTGTAGCCGTATCAGCAGGAGCAGCTTTTGAAGCTACAGAAAGAGCGGTCAAAGGCAACATAATTTCCCGTAATGATTAACAAGAAAAAAAGAGAATTATTATCACATCGCTATAAGGATACCGTAACACACAAAAATACCCCTTATTTCCATAAACGTCGAAACTTCTGGAAGTGCGAACATTTCTGAAAATAATAGCATATGTAAGAAAACCGTAGTTGCCATAGGTTCATGCAGGATTAACTTTGTCAGCGTCACGAAAAAAGAGCATGGCCTCAGCAGCGCAATGCAAAAAAATCAGTATCGATTGAACTAAATGCGGATGCGATAGCCTGTGCGCCTAATGGTCCTGATAAGCGCATGCTGACTTTTCGTCAGGTAGACGCGCTAACCAAGCACGCTGAAGCTAGCAAATGTTTAATCTTTAAACTTTCCTCGGCACAATTATCAAAACAATTGGGTATTATCGGACCTTTGTTGGCCAGTATTTCTGGGTCGTTATTGCCCGGACGTTTGGGTAATATTCTCGGTGGAACAGGCTCCAGTTTCCTGGGACGGTAAGAGGTCTCGTAATTAACAATAGAAGAGGAAGAGGATTCACATTACCGGGGACGAGTTAAAAGCACTCGCTAATTTGACATAAAAAAGTAACACCCGTGTTCACAATTTTCAGAGTTATTTTTCTTCTAATGTTCAGCTCCCGGATAAAATTTATGAGGATGAAAGTTGTGATTAACATTCAAACTTATTACGATGGTGATGGGGTACACTGGGTAGCTTTAGTGAGTGAGCCTACTCAAAGGATGCGATTCGGTATTACCAGGTGCCTCAAACTGTGCCGCGTACAAATCGCTTCACATTCAAGAAGTGGATGACAGCACCTACGGTTGGTATTGTGTTCATTATATCCGAGAGAAACAGTGGAGAAAATCTCCAGTGGAAACGATTCTGAGTTTAATAGACACTTAATATAAAAATGAACAGCAACAATATGTGGTTTCTAAGTTCCAGAACGAGGACGGGAAATGTTGAAGAGGTGGTGGTCGCTACCAAAACCAAAAAAAAAAAATCTAACCGCTTCGTGTTTATGTGATGGGGGATTTATTTACAATCAATGAATAGTTTCATGCACGCTCAATGTTACAACTGCGGTTTGGATACGAGCAATGATAATATCACGACAAAACGGAATGCGTGTGTAGGCGGATCTGTCTAATGAGGAAGATGTAAACTTATAGGAGGCGCTATTGATATCCATAAAATCATCGGCAGACTCCCGAGGACAAAAACGTGATGGACATTACCCGGACACAATTACACTGGGCCTTGGAATCCTCTCGATGATCAGTTAGATGAAGACGATCAACCACTACCAGGCCATGTGCCTTAAAAGGAGATGGATCAGATTGCTATGCAAAACAATATTTGATACACAGACCATCCAGAGGAAAAAGCCGGATGCAGACAAGGCGATATTAAACGAATTACGGGATTTAAAACCTAACAATGTTAGAGAAAGAGTCGACCACGGTTTAGTGCGCGGAATCATAAGCGCAAAGCATAAATTAGCAATTGGCGTCAGTGCTCCCAGGGAGCACCAGTCAAAGCTTGCCGAAGAATTACATAAACCCGTGCGAAATCATTTTCCATGATGTGAAGTCCTTGCTTGGATGGAGTGGGGTTTGAGGGGGTAAATGCTATTCGGACAGCTGATTTAGAAGATTTGAGAGAGTACAGCGCCCATAATAATAAAACCAAATATTGCTCACCATCATTGATCTGCAAAGTAAATTTGCTGGGCTTTTTCCCTTACAAAACAAGGAGCTTCTATCGCCGACATGCTAAACAAACTAGAGAAAAAAGGAGGAAAATTAATGGAATATCATGGCAGCGAATTTTATAATAACATCGGTCTTTAAAAAATAACATAATTTTGTATAGCACACAAAACCAAGGCAAAGCCGTGGTGATCGAGCGGTTTAACAGGACATTGAAAAATCGCAGGTGGAAACGGTTTACCAGCGATAATACTCACCGCTACTTAGACATTTTACTAAAAATCGTAGACGTGTAAAATACACGAGACATAAATGTATCAGACTGACACCCACAGAAGAACGTCAATTTATTTTATTTTTGCACCACAAAAATTTCATATATGTGATCGTGTAAGAATCAACAGAGGAAAAAAAAATTGTTTGAAAAATGGTACACCCCCAACTGGACTGAAGAAGTGTTTGTGGTGGATAAGCTTAAAAAAACATTACTCATCACCTACACGATCAAAGATGAAGCAGAAGAGCACTCGGAAGGTTCTTTTTACGAGCATGAAATGCAAACAAAATAAAACGACCAGGGAGTGTTAAGGATAGAGAAAGTCGTTTCGAACAAAGGAGAAAAAAAAATCACTCCTTAAATGGGTTGTTTATCCCGACAAATTTAATTTCTGGATCCGGACGGTGGCATTGAAGACGTTAACACCTTCGAGGTTTGCGTCTTAGACGTTGGCGTGATGTGCGATAACACCATCTGCTCACAAAGCGCAAGGGAAATAATTGTATCATAAGCCACTGAAACAATTTTGTCCCATACTGGCCGCCAGTGGGCAGCGCCTTCGGGTAATCCCATCGTATCAACAATACGCTTAAACACGTAATCGAATTTAATAGATTTAGTGCGATCGGGAAGTAGTGTACGTGTGATTTTATTCAGCAGGAGGAGACATTGTCCTTGTTGTGGCGCGATCAAATGAAAACAATTGAATTTATTTCGCCGTTTGCACTTTTGAACCGACAGTTTACGAGCAGCGTATACCTGGATACGACCATTATGCTCCCAAGGAGCATCGGGCTCAGGCTCATCGGGAAAAGCAGCTGGTGCATGTAATTAAAATCGTTATTCGTTAGTGCCACGACTCATCAAAATATTTTAGTACATCATAGTCGACGTGGTCGGGCACTGTCTCTATAACCGGAAGGTTATGAGGATCGAAATTCGCCGCCGGATTGGTTGTTATAGTTGTACTTTTTTATTCAGCTAGTAAACAATCAATTAAAATAAAACAGTACTGTATACGCAGTGGAGTTCAGACAATGATTCCAGGCTTTTGCGGGTTTCGAGATGAGCTTTTACGCCTTTTTTGTGAAGACCCTATTCCGATCCTTGATATCGCTGCGAGGTCGGAAATGGGTGCACAAAGAATGTTAGCCTCTCAGCTGGAGGACTATCTAAGCATTAAATTTAACTTGATCGTGCAGGTGTTCTTTTGAAAAATGGTAAAGGATGAAATCGAATCTAATTTTGCCACACGACATCGAGCTCTCTTTAATGCAGCAGATGTAGACGCGAAATTGCTCTACGAAAAATTAGCTGAGGGTATCGATAAATTTCAGCGACACAGATCCGGATGGATTATGGTTGGTGTAACAGGATTAGTTGGCAACACGACCAAATACAATCCGCTAATAGCGAGTTCCTGTATATCGTTACCAAATAAAATACCAGCGAGTCAGGCTTGTATCAGTGTAAGAAATTTATCGAGGATAATGAGCAGGCAAGTGTTGATAGAAAAATCCCAATTGTTGTTGTTTTTTTTCCAAAAGAAATTTATCTGCTTTTATCACTCAAAAAAAAAATTAATCGATGACCGCCTTCATTGTGTCAGCGTCATGGTGATGAAATCACGTAAGAAATAAAATGAAAAACTAATCTTTAAAAATTTTCCTTGCCATTTGAGGTTGGGTTTTTTTGGTAGCGTATGCCGATTTCGAGGCGCTGATTATGCCGTTGCCTCCTCAGCACAGCGCAGCTGAGAAATCGTACACGATTCCGCGTCAAGGACATGTGCCATTGAAATTCCGAGATGAAACTCTATCGGGGGTCGGATTGCGTGGAAAGATTTGTGCGGGATTTATTGAAAGAGGTGGATAAAACAGAACTGATTTTTACCGAACATGACAAAATCGATTTCGATAACGCCGTGGATTACTAGATTTGCAGAAAAATGCTGGGTAATGTCCGTTTACGTGATCATGGTCATTACACCGGAAACTCTCGAGGAGATGCTCATAATGCGTGCAATTTACATTTTGAAAAACCTTATTTTATTCCTGTGCTGATGCATAATCTGCGTTGAATCGATTCGCATTTGATCGTAAAATATTTTGGAAATTTTTCACAAAAAATCAAACTTATCCCTAACAACACAGAAATATACACGTCGTTCTCGTTCGGCAGATTAAGATTCATTGATAGCTTTCAGTTTATGGCAGTATCGTTGGACGGCCTCGTAGAAACACGAAACAGTTTCAATATGCCAAAGAAAAATACGGGGATTATATCGAGTATCTGAGACGCAATGGGTTTATCTTATCCTTACAAGTTTTTGAGCGATCGGAACAAATTCGTGGAAAATTCACTCACGCCTAAGGAAGCGTTTTGTAGTGCTCTTGCATATTCCAAAATTACTGAGGTGGAGTATTCTCATGCGTTAAAAGCGTGGGATGTGTTTGGGATGACTACTATGGGAGATTATCAAGATTTCTTATTTAACGCAGACGTGCTGCTTGCTGCTCGCCAATGTCTTCGAAAATTTCAGGAATGTGTATCTAAATTATTATGGGTTAGACCCTTGCTGGTACTATTCCTCACCGAGATTAACGTTGGACGCCGCACTTAAAATTAGCGGGGTCACCTTAAATTTGTTTACTGATGTTGACATGTTCAATTTTTTCGAGAAAGGAATTCGAGGAGGCATCAGCATCATTACCCACAGGTAATCGGCTGCCAATAACAAATATTTACCCGATTACGATCCTAACGCGGAATCGAAATATATCATTTATATGTTTATTAATAATCTTTATGGCTTGGTGATGACGCAGCCGATGTCCGTCGGAAACTGTGTTTGGCAAATGGCACGGGCTGTTCTATAGATGAGTATGTGTGTTGCTGGGGGAAGGGGGTGGTTTTAAACAATTACTTTGCCAAATCCCGTCTTCATTTCGGTGCATGGTTGAGCATTACTTGCACATCTCTTATGAACATCCCTTTAAGGAACTGATCATGAATTTTCAAGATGTAGCTGTGATGTCTTCTGGAAACATCACTCATCTATTTTCACTCATTTTGTTCCCTCTTTATTAAATGTAAGAACTAATTATCTGCTACATATTCGTAACATGTTTTGTAGTGTAGTAATTAATATGGATTATTGGCATTATTTCATTTACATAGTTTGGATATCATCAAATATATCCATAGCTAGTATCATGCACAACTGCAACATTTACGGATGACGTTAATGTTTCATTACAACGACCCTTATTCTCAACCTTGTTTTTCTTGGCATATGTCATTAAATCATGTAACTGCAAAGGTAGGGATTGCAAATATGATGTGAAAGTTTTGCACATCTGGTAGATTTTTGGGAACTTAACTTATTGAGAAATTATCATGAATCGTGAAACCACAGATCCAAAAAATCACAAACCTTCCATTTTTAACAACATACTTAGACTGTGCACTTTTAAAAACCCCATAAATTTAGGAAAATTTCATAAGTTTAAAGCTTGTCACAACAAGCATAAACAGACAATATAATCAAGTATCCCCATCACATCTACGTACTGCAAGAGTTAGCTCCCATGGTATTTTGTGGTCACTCTTCAGTCTTGAAGTTCGTTTCTGTCCCAATATGGTCATGCCCAATACAGGACATAGTACACAATTAATTTTACTATATGTTCTCTACATTTGTTTCTCAGTACTGACCTTTCCACTGTGTGACAATCAATGCAAATCATATGTTAATCTAAAATACCTTCAAAGATGACTTCACGGTGAAGTTCTTGTCAAAGGTTGACCTGCTCTTTTTTTAGATCATTGACTGTCAACATAACAGCATGTAACCAGAACACGTATTTCACTTCCGGATCATCACCAAGGCCTTATTACTCACTGTGCACTGTCGCCAAAATACATACAGACAACAACACCCTGAGCTCATATTATCAAGAATAAACAGTTACCTTTAAATCCCTACCAAAACTGCATAAATAAAACTCTTCTATCACCATCAAAATGAGAGAGGAAAAAATGTTCTAAAAATAGACTAGAACTACATTCGTGGGTACTGAACTGGAAGTATTAATTGTGATGTAATTCCTGACAGGCTCCATGTTTTACGCCAATTTTAGTCAAACTTTTATATTTGCACGCTATACCTATTTCAACTTTATACATGAAGTCTTTTTGAATTTCCTTGCAAGGAAAACATGTGACACCTGTCAGAAAGTATGTAGTGCTGGTGTTCCACAGGGTGCAAGTTCTGGTCCAAGTGCTCTTGAGAAACCAAAACTAAATTTGCTATATCTTCCTTAATTATAGGAATTTTTCAATGCAGTAAAAACCTAATTGTGATACAAGATAAGCCCTGTCTGAAAATATGTTTGAAAATTACAAATGTTGATAAATTCAGTTTTAATGGCAAATTAAATAAACATTTAAATTTTAAAAACTAAATTTTATTGAAAACTTAATTTTCATACAAGTTTTAAAACACAGTTTGACAAATTTTAGACAGAAAAGTTGACTAATGAATGATATTTAAAACAAATGGTAGTTTGGGTCTGTATAACTGATAACATTTTCCCCAGGGGTAGTGAAGCATCATAGCTCATAGTGATTTTGGCAGCAAACCGCAATATGCCTGTCCAGATGCATATAGGTGTACACACTAAAGAAACACTGACAGGTGCTATGTTCCACATTTATTGTGTCAGGTACTTAGGCAGTTGTTTCCATAACTAATAGCACATTCAGATTTAAAGTTCTAATGGGACCACTACCATGTTTTATAGCAAAAATGCATTCCATTTCAATGTCGATAACAACAAAAGGTGGCAATGGGATAGGAAAATAGTTTCTAGGGAGGTTCTACCTTACTGAAAAATGGTGCTGATCTCTCTCATGAAAACCTAAGCCATGTCTTTGAGGTGCCATGTATCAGTGTGGTGATATGAACTAATCTAGGTCACTTATGGCAGTACACTGCACATGCCCTTATGAAACCATGCTATTACCACCAGACTACTCAGGAGAGCTTCCAAGCTAATCCAACTCTAACACTTTGTTCCAGATACCAGGCTAGACCTGAAAAGATACAATATGTTTCACTTAATTCTAGAAAACAGTAAGATCTATGTAAATGAAGTTAAAATGTGTTAGATATGGTGATTTCAAATTAACATTAAGGTTGCAAGCATGGGGGAAAATATTAAACTTGACAGAGTGACACTCAGAAATGTGAAGCAATGGCCATGTATTAAAGTGTTAAATTCATCCTAAAAGTATATGAGGTTTCTAGAAGCACATTTAGCCATTTACAAGTTAAATAACTAATCAGGTAGACTATGTATCATAAAGTGTAAGGCAATGTTGGGGCGGTGAGGTTTGATCATTGGTGTAAACATTATTACATACCAGTATACAGGAAAGTCAAGTGACAATATACTAAATTAGAATGTGTTACTATAAGCATTCTTATTCATGAGGGAAATAACAATTTTGGATATTGCAAGTGAATACAGCCAAATGTGGTCATAAAAATCAACTATAAGTACCAATAAATCCTATATCATCAGCTAAATGTGAAATTCTCATCCCCAAAACTTGTAAACAAGGATGGAAATTTGCATATGTGGGACATATACAATGTACTTGTTAAGATCAAATGTGCAAACATAATTCAAATTATCTATTTGAACATTTATATGGTATTTTGAAGAGTGTTGGTTACCAATTATTAAGCTCATTGATTGAATGGAATCAGATATCAGCTGATGTTTCGATACCGCACTCTGTCAAAGTACTAAATTGAAATATGTTACCATACATAGGCATATTCATGATGAAAATAACATTTTGGGATATTTTCAGTGCACATAGCCATAAATGTGCTTTACAGGTTCACTATAGGTAAAATGTCAGCCTATATGATGTACTGAATGTGAACTTTTGATCCCAAACATTCTAAAATGGATGGATATTTGTACATGTGGGATATGTAACCATGTACAAAGTTAAATTCAAATAATTTGTTTGAATGCTTCTTATGTAATCTTTAGAGTGTCAATTAACAAATAGTATTAGTAATTAATAATGCATAAAGCAAGATGGATCATTAGAATTCCCATAACATCATATAGGCCACAATGCCGCACTACACCAATCAATATCTTAACCTAACTGAACAATAAAATGGAATGCATTTTGTATTCAACTTACATCATTTTGCTTTTTTCTTACATCCAAGGGTAAATATACCTGGGGGAAGCATATTTTATCCCTTTGACCTGTATTTCATTCTCAGACAGTTTAAAATGATTTAGTAGAGAACTTGAGTAGGTTCTAGTATAAAGTTTTCATCGCTGTCCTCTCACTAAATACCTTATAACTATGTTTATAAACAATTACTGAAGGCTATACAAGCAGATGTTTGTTACTCAGGAAGTGACCCCATCATAAACACATAAATTAATTGATTGGACCCCTAATAAATAGTCTGAATGGCCAACACAAATTATAATTTTGTCTTCATGTATTTTTAATGAAGGTCTCATTTTGACTACAAAGATATTTTCTCTGACAAAATGTGACAAAAATCCAACATTGGAGCTTTTATATGGTGTAGGAATACATACATGCTGATAACATTTAATATGATTCCCAAAAATATTATATATGTGCATTTTAGGGGTTTTTTAAATTTTTTTTATAATTTTTTTTAAATTTTATTAAAATTTTTAAAATAAAAATTAATATTTTACTTTTAATTTCATTCTTATATTTTAAAAGTCAATATACATGACATATTAAAATTTCATGTGTCTATCTTTAATAATAAAGATTTTATACCAATTTAAACTTTGCTCAAATACTGCCCTTACAGGACATAGTACACAATTAATTTTACTATATGTTCTCTACATTTGTTTCTCAGTACTGACCTTTCCACTGTGTGACAATCAATGCAAATCATATGTTAATCTAAAATACCTTCAAAGATGACTTCACGGTGAAGTTCTTGTCAAAGGTTGACCTGCTCTTTTTTTAGATCATTGACTGTCAACATAACAGCATGTAACCAGAACACGTATTTCACTTCCGGATCATCACCAAGGCCTTATTACTCACTGTGCACTGTCGCCAAAATACATACAGACAACAACACCCTGAGCTCATATTATCAAGAATAAACAGTTACCTTTAAATCCCTACCAAAACTGCATAAATAAAACTCTTCTATCACCATCAAAATGAGAGAGGAAAAAATGTTCTAAAAATAGACTAGAACTACATTCGTGGGTACTGAACTGGAAGTATTAATTGTGATGTAATTCCATACAACACATGTAAGGTCCACTTCTGAGACTGATTCAACCAACAACGTTAAGGTGGTGCTCTACAGTTCCACGTTTTGCATAGGGTTAGAATTTCAAAGACAAAGGATTTCCTTGGCTTTCCTCACTGGTTATACTGGCTATTTAAAAGCGACCTTGTATATCTTAGGTATAATTCAAAGGACCTTTAATTCCCTTTATTTTGGTGTATGGGTGTAATATGGGTTATAGTGTATATAGCTTGGCCTTACTCCAGATGTACACCTTTCAAAAAAGTGCTAGCTCCACTTGGTCATTTTCACTTCCTGAACTTCAGAGGTAAATTGTATAAAAAAAGAGCCAATAATATTTTTTTACATTTTATATATTTGGTAATTCATTCATTGCACTTTAAGAAGTATGTATTGTCTAGTCTGGCAAAATTAATTTTCCCTATTTTAATAGCTACTATGGAAAGTGTACTTTAGATTAATTCAGGCTGAATTTTTTAGCACAAGGGAGCAGTCATTTTAGTTAGCAGTGTGCTTAGATCATGTACAGTTTCCAAAAGTACAATATCCAAAGAAATATCATCCACATTACATTAATGTAGCATAGAGGTATGCCAACATTCTCTCCATTGTGCATGTTTTAAATGCAAACAACTTCACCTTACATATGTCACTCTCTCAAAAGTACATAATAACTGGTGAGCACCCCCTAAGTGGTAACAATGCATCAAGCAGGCATGTTAGTAGGCTTTGAAAACGTCATGATGTACTAGGCAAACTTTGAACAGTGGACAATACATTAACCAGGCATGTTAGTAGGCTTTGATAAGGTCATGATGTACTAGGCAAACTTTTAACAGTGGCTTCCATCCAATGAGGTATTAATAAAACATGTAACAAATCACAATAACTCTTTCTTTCTGGATGAAACTATGAGTCACTTTAAAATCTTTGGTATCAAATTTCATGGTTTGCTTAAAAAATTCACATTCATTGATACTTTCATGGATTTGTCATCTAAAAAGATGTTATAAAATGATGCAAAATTGTACTGAGTGTTGATGTACATCATTCCTGCCACAACACGATGTGTCATGCTAAAAACGTTTTTTTACTCCCAAAACCCAAGACAGGGTCATGTTTTGAAAATCCCAATTTTCAGTAATCTTCAAAAAAAAAAAAGATTAGCTGACAAAAGCTAGGTAATGTGTTAAGACTACTGAATTATAATATGACTGGTGATGGGTATACTTAAAAGAGTGTGTTCATCAGTCCATCATGTTGTTTATCTTAAAATTCTATTTCCAGATATTTCTTTAAGAAAAGAAACTTCCACCAGAAGTGATGCAAATCAGCACTTTGATTCAATACATTAGTTTATGGACGTGTTGAAAAACATTCCAGGTCAGCCTGAAATCACTCATCTGACCAATATCAACCTAATACAATGCAGTTGGCCAAGAATGCATAATGTTCAGTAAAGCAAGTTTCTCCAAGAAAACTTACTGGTTTACATTAAAGCTAGGAAACCAAGCTTCTCCACATCCCAAATACAGCCCTCAAAAAAGCCCCAAATATTGTCTTTTCTACCTCTTTAATATATAGACCTTGGGCAGTAACTCATGTTCACCATGTCCCCCTGCTGCCATCGGGTGACACTAGTCTCAAGTTGATTGATACATCAACTAATTGCAGACATGGGTTTTAAACTACACCAGTCTCTTGATAACTCATGCACAACCAAACTTCTGTATAAGCAAAGGCACTAGTTTCTGAGGGACCTATGAAAAACTAATAAATCACTGGTGACTGGCAGAAGGAGGAAAAAATTGAGGGGTGGTGGCAGGTGACATTGTTGAATATTCATTTTATAATCATACTGAACTTAACTGTGAATAAATCCCTCTTTATAATGGTACAGTTTATTTTTCTTCATAAATTTCCTTTAAAATCAGGATAAACTATATTGAAGAGATTGTTAAAAACATTATTTAAAATGGTTTCCATACACTTAACATGTGTACTACTAAACACATTGTGTATTATATCATGGCTTTTTGTGTTAATTGGATACATTCTAATTTTTTTGTTCATTCAGAATTAAACATTTCTTTTTCAAAAGATTGACATTCATTTTGGGAAATGATTACGTCAAAACTAGATAGGTTGATTGATCGATATATAATTTAGTTACAGCAGAATACAAAAAATAAATTTACAAAGGTTAATTATTACCAAAAATTAATTTTGATAGGTTTAAATTTATAAAAAATAAAACGTATATGAGAACATGATAGTATTCGCAGTTTGTGATACACTTGAAAATATCACTGAACATTTTACTGCCTGATTCACTGAGTGTATCTCTCCCAACAATGAATTTTGTTTCATTCCATGTCGGTGCTAGAATCTCCTAAGCCATCCATGGCTTCCATTGTAATCAGAATCATTATCCATACATTTTGCTATTTTCTCTGCCTGGGCCTTGACAATTGTTGCACAGAGAGAACACCTTGTTCACATTACAGCATGAACCAGGTGTACACAGCATCATCTAATTCTGTATCTTTTGCAGCCCATGCCCAATTGTTGCTTAGACTTTGCAGTTTTGAGTTCACTAGACTCTTATCTCACTTCACCATTATGACCCCTATCTATGACACAAAGCTTTTCATTCCCCAAGTATGCCTTTGACTCGAATCTTTTATTCTCCGTGTTCACATTTACAAATGATATATTACTGATTAATATACTTTATGTTAAATAAATAAAATTTGAAACCATGTCTGACTGGTCAAATAAAATGTGTTGATTTTGAGACGTGATACTGATCACAAGAGCTTATGCAGGTAGGATTTGCATGTATTTGAGCTATTTTATTGTACCTCTTTTGCTTGATTTGATATATAGGACATATTTAATGTCATAAAACAATACAGGTTTTTTTAAAAATCGAATGTTACAATGCAACAAACACTCGCAAAGTAATAGATCAAAACAAATCCAAGTAATTAAGTAAGTTCTCACAGACATGGTTGTGGGCACTGATGTGATCATCGATTGACTCTTTTCATATATCAATAGAAAAGAACATATCACAATTACACATTGTTTACATTGAAACAGATATAAAAGATTAGAACATGAATTTCAGCTTAAAAGACATATTTAATTGGTGTTTATTTTTTTAAATATTTAAACCTGCTAGCTTTTACCAGAATTTTTCATTGTTTTCTATTTTACCATGTATTACTTTTATTATTATTATTTACATTACATTGACAAATATGTTTCCAAAAAAATCTAACAAAATATGTGAATTTCACAATGTTGAATCCAACTTTTCAGGCACTAAACAACATTTTTGATAATAAAATGAGTGATATATCAAGATTTCATTTACCAGTTCTGATCAGTTTTCTTTACATTCAACACAAAGGGGCCAATTTCAAAGAAAAAATGGGATCCATGCAAGACACTCTGATATAAGCAGGTTCGTGAGTTACTGAGGAAGTGGTGTAATGTTATGAGGTAATTATTCTTGGAGAAACAAAATTTACCAAGATATTTTTCTTCTCTTCCCCAATCACAATAACATTAAAAGAGTAGGTAATAAGAGGAGGAAATACTGAGCATCACACCTATACCCCAGGCATCCTTCATGGAGATAAAAAAATTAGTTTCCTTAAATGAAAGATAACCCATACTCCTTACTTCAGAGTAGCACAACCAATGGTCACATATCCATGACAACTGTACCTGGCAAAGAAGAGAATTACTGAACTCTGCTTACCAACAAATTTTACGGGTAAATTCTGCAAAGTGATAAAATACTGCCTGTAAGTAGGCCGAGTTAACATGAACTGAGTGTATAGTAGCACTCACCAGATTCAATTCTTGTCTCTGTGAAGCTAAATCCCTGGGGTAAAAGATAGAGAAGGCTGACTGTACATGCCAGCCAACAGCTTATATTATGTCTTGGATAAAAAATTTACATTCAAAAACAAGGCTCATAGATTGCTTTAATTTCATAAGCTGAAATCTTCATGAGGGAACTCTGACTTTTTGGGACTTAGGATTATGCCCACGTAAGCCGTGACAATAACACAGCACTCACCAAGAGAAAGAGTTGCTTTCTTGTTCCATGATTTTACTCTGTGTGCTTAAGTAATGCATGAAGGTAAGTACAGGATCTTGTAGATTCCTTTTTCTTACCATATCTAAGAAAGAGAGCATATGACAATGTTCTGATTGCCCAGTAACAGCAGCCTATTCTTGGCGACAAAGCCTAATTGCATCATTAGCACCCCAGAACCATCTGATCTGAACCGGAGTTAGTTTGGGTCAATTAAAAGAGCATGTAACTTACTCCCCCTCCATGCCACAGCTAAAGCTGACAGGGAACATATTTTGTATGATAGTAGCTTTAGCAAGGTTCTGGATAAAAGCTTAAATTGACCTAAAATGAACCCATGAGAGATTCCATTTGGAAACTGGGTGATGGGTGTTTCTATTGTTAGGAATATCTGCTATATTTTAAGGTGGATCAGTATAATTTTTTTAAACTAAAAGGGCTTCAAGCCAAAATGCTTTCAGTCCAATGTGATCAAATTCATTTTAAGTGGTTTTTGGGAAGTAATTTAGAGGTTTTTCTATTTTCGTAACAGTGGTCATACCTGACATCAGATCAACATCATTTGTAAAAAAAAATGTTAAAGATCTTTATGCCAGGATGCTCTCTGCCAAAATTGGTTGAGGTTCTTGAGAAGTTTAAAACTGCAAATGAAATGGATGCATAACACATGACAGATGCAGAACCAAACCATAGCTAACTTGGTTTTATGGCCTTGATAGCTAACAATACAACAACAAAAAACAAGGCAAAAAGAAAGTCATTTAATCATCTCAAAAATAATTGAAAAAAATATTGATATACAAATACAAATATCTTTAGAACAATTGCAAAACATTACATCCTCTCAGAGAAATATATAGAATAATGCCTCTATAAACTAGCATTCATTTATGTATACAAATGGAATTATACAAATTTAAAACAATTATCTCAATTTACTATGAAACTGAAAGTATAATGGCAACCTAAAGTGATGGCAAGTAACCATGATGACCTAGTTTACCATGATGATGACCCAGAAAAGGATGAACGGTACCATTAATAAGTGGCAGGTCCATAAAGGTAACAAAGCAATTGGTGTCATGCATGCATGGTGATGATTCCAATTCTAGCATTACAACAGTGTTCTCGCCTTGGCTCAGCACTGGCTTCGGAACATATAGTCTGATCTGTGGGCCAGCAGCTGGCCAGTAGCGGCCCAGATTGAAATTATTCATCCATACCTGACCCTGCAACATAAAATGAATACTGTTAATATACTAAATTCAACAGGACTATAAAATCTAGATAAAAAAGTATGCACTAGTGTTAAATAAGAATTCCATACTCATAATTATCACAATGCAAACATTTCTAAAGCTTCTATATCCATGCTTATCAACAAAGGATTAAAGCTTCTATATCCATGCTTATCAACAAAGGATTAAGGCTTCTATATCCATGCTTATCAACAAAGGATTAAAGCTTCTATATCCATGCTTATCAACAAAAGATTAAAGCTTCTATATCCATGCTTATCAACAAAGGATTAAAGCTTCTATATCCATGCTTATCAACAAAGGTTAACCAAGTTCCAAAAGGAAGTGTATGAAAGAAAAGATTGCAAAATTTGAAAAGGAATAACCAGAAATGGGGAAACTTTATGGATAGATGTCTTCTGTTCTGAGATTTAATTATTTTTATCATAATTATAACAGAATGGACTCATAAATGTTGTCTTTTGTGGACAGACATCCTCTGTGTAGAGGTTAAAATTATCATAATTATAATGGAATGGACTCATAGTCTCTTGTGGACAGACATCCTCTGTGTAGAGGTTGAAAATTATCATAATTATAATGGAATGGACTCATAAACATAGTCTTTTGTGGACAGACATCCTCTGTGTAGAGGTTAAAATTATCATAATTATAATGGAATGGACTCATAAACATAGTCTTTTGTGGACAGACATCCTCTGTGTAGAGGTTAAAATTATCATAATTATAATGGAATGGACTCATAAACATAGTCTTTTGTGGACAGACATCCTCTGTGTAGAGGTTAAAATTATCATAATTATAATGGAATGGACTCATAAACATAGTCTTTTGTGGACAGACATCCTCTGTGTAGAGGTTAAAATTATCATAATTATAATGGAATGGACTCATAGTCTTTTGTGGACAGACATCCTCTGTGTAGAGGTTGAAAATTATCATAATTATAATGGAATGGACTCATAGTCTTTTGTGGACAGACATCCTCTGTGTAGAGGTTGAAAATTATCATAATTATAATGGAATGGACTCATAAACATAGTCTTTTGTGGACAGACATCCTCTGTGTAGAGGTTGAAAATTATCATAATTATAATGGAATGGACTCATAAACATAGTCTTTTGTGGACAGACATCCTCTGTGTGGAGGTTAAAATTATCATAATTATAATGGAATGGACTCATAAACATAGTCTTTTGTGGACAGACATCCTCTGTGTGGAGGTTAAAATTATCATAATTATAATGGAATGGACTCATAAACATAGTCTTTTGTGGACAGACATCCTCTGTGTGGAGGTTAAAATTATCATAATTATAATGGAATGGACTCATAAACAGTCTTTTGTGGACAGACATCCTCTGTGTAGAGGTTAAAATTATCATAATTATAATGGAATGGACTCATAAACATAGTCTTTTGTGGACAGACATCCTCTGTGTAGAGGTTAAAATTATCATAATTATAATGGAATGGACTCATAAACATAGTCTTTTGTGGACAGACATCCTCTGTGTAGAGGTTAAAATTATCATAATTATAATGGAATGGACTCATAAACAGTCTTTTGTGGACAGACATCCTCTGTGTAGAGGTTGAAAATTATCATAATTATAATGGAATGGACTCATAAACATAGTCTTTTGTGGACAGACATCCTCTGTGTGGAGGTTAAAATTATCATAATTATAATGGAATGGACTCATAAACATAGTCTTTTGTGGACAGACATCCTCTGTGTGGAGGTTAAAATTATCATAATTATAATGGAATGGACTCATAAACATAGTCTTTTGTGGACAGACATCCTCTGTGTGGAGGTTAAAATTATCATAATTATAATGGAATGGACTCATAAACAGTCTTTTGTGGACAGACATCCTCTGTGTAGAGGTTAAAATTATCATAATTATAATGGAATGGACTCATAAACATAGTCTTTTGTGGACAGACATCCTCTGTGTAGAGGTTAAAATTATCATAATTATAATGGAATGGACTCATAAACATAGTCTTTTGTGGACAGACATCCTCTGTGTAGAGGTTAAAATTATCATAATTATAATGGAATGGACTCATAAACATAGTCTTTTGTGGACAGACATCCTCTGTGTGGAGGTTAAAATTATCATAATTATAATGGAATGGACTCATAAACATAGTCTTTTGTGGACAGACATCCTCTGTGTGGAGGTTAAAATTATCATAATTATAATGGAATGGACTCATAAACATAGTCTTTTGTGGACAGACATCCTCTGTGTAGAGGTTAAAATTATCATAATTATAATGGAATGGACTCATAAACATAGTCTTTTGTGGACAGACATCCTCTGTGTGGAGGTTAAAATTATCATAATTATAATGGAATGGACTCATAAACAGTCTTTTGTGGACAGACATCCTCTGTGTAGAGGTTAAAATTATCATAATTATAATGGAATGGACTCATAAACATAGTCTTTTGTGGACAGACATCCTCTGTGTAGAGGTTAAAATTATCATAATTATAATGGAATGGACTCATAAACATAGTCTTTTGTGGACAGACATCCTCTGTGTAGAGGTTAAAATTATCATAATTATAATGGAATGGACTCATAAACAGTCTTTTGTGGACAGACATCCTCTGTGTAGAGGTTGAAAATTATCATAATTATAATGGAATGGACTCATAAACATAGTCTTTTGTGGACAGACATCCTCTGTGTGGAGGTTGAAAATTATCATAATTATAATGGAATGGACTCATAGTCTTTTGTGGACAGACATCCTCTGTGTAGAGGTTGAAAATTATCATAATTATAATGGAATGGACTCATAAACATAGTCTTTTGTGGACAGACATCCTCTGTGTGGAGGTTAAAATTATCATAATTATAATGGAATGGACTCATAAACATAGTCTTTTGTGGACAGACATCCTCTGTGTGGAGGTTAAAATTATCATAATTATAATGGAATGGACTCATAAACATAGTCTTTTGTGGACAGACATCCTCTGTGTGGAGGTTAAAATTATCATAATTATAATGGAATGGACTCATAAACAGTCTTTTGTGGACAGACATCCTCTGTGTAGAGGTTAAAATTATCATAATTATAATGGAATGGACTCATAAACATAGTCTTTTGTGGACAGACATCCTCTGTGTAGAGGTTAAAATTATCATAATTATAATGGAATGGACTCATAAACATAGTCTTTTGTGGACAGACATCCTCTGTGTAGAGGTTAAAATTATCATAATTATAATGGAATGGACTCATAAACATAGTCTTTTGTGGACAGACATCCTCTGTGTAGAGGTTAAAATTATCATAATTATAATGGAATGGACTCATAAACAGTCTTTTGTGGACAGACATCCTCTGAGTAGAGGTTGAAAATTATAATGTGACTCATAAATAAAGGACATTGAAGGACAAAGGTGTCTTGTGGAAAAACCATCTGTATAGATGTGATTAGTTTCACCACGACAGAGAACAAAAGAAATGGCAGTCAGTACAACAGACAGTGAAGCCAGATGCTTCCAACCTATGGAACAAGACTTAAGTAAGTTGATATGAGAGAAAAAAGGTCATCACATAACAGTTAACAACAAACAATGGATTATTATCTAGTTGATAACACGATTTTTTACCTATGCTTATAACAACTTTAAATCAAAGGGACATTTTTTTATATATATATTAGCGATGGAGGAATGGATATGCATTCAATATGATGGATAACGTTATCGTTAATGGAAATGAATGCAGAGAGAAACAGGGTAGAAATATGCTCTCTACATTTTAACCTTTACCTGAGTACATGACTGCATGCCATCTACATAACCAGAAATTGTTTCTAGGATCATTATTACTGTTTAATTCAGAATTCAGTAGGTTCTCTATCTCTCTCTTGCTTCAACATCAATATAATAAATAATTTAAATATTTTATTGCCACAGACAATTTTTGATACAACTGCTTTTGTACCAGAGTGGTGTGTATGTGTCTGTATGTGTGCATGTGAGACAGAATGTACAGTTATAAAAAGTTCACTGTGCTGTATTGCTTCAGATATATGACAAAGAATAATTAAAACACCAATAATTTAAATCAAAAAAGAAAACATTCTTTGCTCCAACATTTCCAGTAGTTAAATTAAGAAAAGATTTCTATTTTAAATTAAGTTTTCAACGTGTTCAGTATGACCCAAGCTGTCACAACAAAGAACTCCTCACATAAGGAGTGTTCAAACTGCCATGAACTTCTAGAAACTGAGACCTGACAGAAACATCAAAACAATATTATCGCATGAACTTGGAGTGACAGAATCTTAGTATTCATAACAGCTAAATAAATAAAAAATATTTGTAAAAGAACCCAGCCATATTTAGTCATATGTTCCCGGATTATCTTGATGGCTTCCCTAGCAAACATTCAATCTTTATATAAACCAGGCAGAATATATTTTCAACATCTGCCCAAAAATACACCAGTAAACATTTTATTGAAGAATTGAGGAAATATTTAACATGATCAACAGGTAAATGAGTGTCACCTGGTCTCAACTGCAGCTATGTAGCAAACATAATGATGACATCTCCAAAACCAGTTCATTTAATGTTATTAAAGTTTCATAAAATGTTCTACGAGATATGTCCTAGTCAGCGTTATTTCTTATAACCTTAATAGCAGCCATTTATCTTCTACATCAACCAAGTGGAAACATATTTAAGTATTTATAAAACTATAATGGCAGTGAAGTCAACATTTATGAGTAAAAGTATCTTTTTCTACATTTTATACCATACCTGCATCTTGGTGGATGGAGGTAAGACAGAGCATTGGATTTTCTACTAATCAGGTTTTTATCTATTCCTTTAACCTCAAGATAATTTATTTTTTTAAACAAATATAAATAAAATGGCCAGTCCATATAATGAATGCAACATGGAGAAAATTTTCTAAACCTAGCTGAACTTGAAAAGAGATATTATTGTTTACTTTTGGGCCTCTTACACTCAGTTAATTTTTAAAACAAAAATGTTTCACATATCTAAAAAAAAATAAAAATACCTTCAAGTCGAGACCAACTGCAAACTGAATAGACCCAGATCTATTGTCATATAATGCACTGGAAGACCTGGGTCTGTGTAGTCAATAGAACAAACAACACAGACTGTGATCTTCAGGCACATTATGCTATGACTGATCAGGACCTTCGATGTTTGCAGTCTGACTTGACTTTTAAGCAAATATATATGGTAGTACATCCAAACCTTTGTCCATAGTGACATATCGAAGTAAGTGTCCATTGGATGAGGTACCTCCATTGGAACAACTAGTTGTCCTGCATACAACGCTGGTGTGCTCAAAAGACCATTTTGCCTGGGATAAGAACTGGAAAATTAAAAAAATAGCTGGTACTAAATATATCACAAATAAATTTAAAACGTATTTCCTTACAAATTATTTCACCAGGAGGAGAACATTTGGAGTAGCTGACAATATACAGACTGGTATGGCTGAGTGCATAGAGATATGCCATGACAGCTGGCCCAAGTTGGTCTGGACTGGGTTCAAACCTGTTCCTCACTACCTGTTAATCTTTGATTACAAATAAGCCACCATGTGGAAGAAGGAAAATATTACAACATTTACAACATACTACTTGTTAAGATTGGTCAAGATTAAAAGTTTCATCAGTGTAGGGTCAAAACAAACTTTATTAATCTAGATGCAATAGGGTTAGAGATCTCTATGATGTGGGAAACAAATGTCGAAAATAACTAGCATTTCTCAGCATAAAAATTAGCTTACAGTGATCTAGTCTGGCATGACTGAGCACACTTTGAGATGCATCCACACATATTTTCATAAGTGTAGGTGAAATATGGCCCAAGATATTGATGGTGTAGTGAATAAATAGCTATATTAAAAGTCACTCAAGCATTACAATTTTGGTCACAGTATCCCATTCTGAAATGCATTCACATAACAGTTTTCAGTAGTGTGGGTAAAATAGGATTTCAGATATTGAAGTAGTGAACAAAAATAGTTGAAAATACTTAAGCCACTCTATCATGAAAATTGGGTCACAGTGACCAATTTTGAATATGACTTTCTTACTCTCATTGGGATGTATCTACATAAAATTTTTCATGACATCCAAGATATTTGGGGCATAATGAACAAACAAATGAACACATGAACAAAGGGACAAATGCAATATCCTCTCCCAACGTTATTGGTAATGGGATATTAAAAGGCGCATAAACTGAACGTATTAATGAACATCTAATGACATTTTGTATTCTAAGGTGAAAAATTTCCATCTTGTCTTTTAATATGTTTTAATACCTTTTTACAAGACTTTTTTAGAGTTTTATTTTAGGCCCTATTAAGGGCTGCTTCAGTTAAACATACTTGGGATCCAGGGAAGGCACTTTCAATGTGGGCCAACAACCAACACATTCAGTTTAAAGTTTCATATTATTTTGAATTAAAGTCTTGTATGTTTAAATGGAAGCAGTCCTAAGTTATGATAAAAAAAGAACACAAATACTTTCTGTTAACATTTTCTTAAATCCTTTGGATATTATACTCAAAATTCACTTAAATAATCTTTCAAAGAGACACTATTGCTTAGGAAATGCATTGTGAGATAGTCAGCCTGCAACAGTAACATTACGCTTGAAAGCTTTTTAGTGGCAAAATGTGTATTGTGCAAGAGGATTAAAAAAGATGTAACTGTTTTAGGTTGAATGACTGGACAAGTGTGATGTTTTCCAGCAGAGGATATATCAGCCAGTCTGTGAGAGCGTCACCGTTGTGAGTCACATTTGTTATGAGACCCTGCAATAAAAAGAAAAAGACCAGTTTATTAAGAAATGTATGCTTTTACTATAAACCTACATAATAGTAATATATTAACAGTATTACCACTACCTCAAAAGTCCAGCACTCCCAAATTAGTTTTTAGCCAGAAAAGTGCTGCCATCTTTCCACTTAGGAACAAGGCAGACAAGAGTGATCTCCCCTTGGATAGAGAAAATGGTGCTAATTCCATCTATTCAATTACAACAGGGGCAGTTGTGCACACTATCAGATTATAAAATGTAACTAAGGAGAGGCTGGCAGGGTGTGACTAATTTTTATGATTTTTGGGCAAGTATTAATGAAGAAACGTTTTACTTCAAAATTAAGTTTCATGTTCAAATACATTAATCGACTGCAATACATTAAGAAACTAATTTTTCTAGTAAAATATGTTTTTTTTGTGAATACTTAGCCAAGCATAATACCTCAGAAGAACTACTACTATGTCACAAATCCAGCCGTCCCAGATAGTGCTTTGAGCTAAAAAGAACAAAAAGTTAATAGCCCATCAAGGTGGCAGTCAGGCAAATTCATCTCCCTTTCATAAAGGAAGCAGTATATATTTCAGTGATTCTGCCTGCCATCACTAAGAGAGGCAAATTCCATCTGTATAAATTGATTTTTCCAGGACAAAGAAGCTGCTATTACAATGAGACTCCTGGAATATGATAAGCTTGGATGTGAATATTTTGTTGATGCCACCATTCTAGAGAGTCCCACACAAGTATACAAAGTTCTGGGACGCGGTTCTGCCTTGCTAATTGAGATAAGTCACCACCAGAGTGTTTTGTCAGAGAGAATGAGGACACCTTTTCCAGTTACAAATTCCTGCCACTGAAAGGCTTTCAAAATGGCCTTCATCTCCAGGATACTGATGTGTAGATGCCGGTCCTGGTGAGATCACACTCCATTGGCTTCCAAAAAGGTGGTATACCCCGCCAGCATTCTGTACATGCATCACTACAGACTGATCTCTGGTAGTTGTGCTTCCAGAGGTATACCTGCCATGAGCCAAGTTAGGACACTCAAAGTCTGCAGATGGTACATCATATCTGTGTAAGTGGAAAGAGGTTGGCCCAGTGAGATAACTTTCACCCTCCAATGGGATAAAAGAATCATTTTAATGGGCGCATATAAAGCTGACCCAGGATGATGAGGTCCACTGTCGCAATCTAGCAATCCTATAAGGAGAAGGAATTCTCATACAGAGAGATTCCCTCAAGAGTAATGAAGCCATCAGGGTCCTGATTTCAGTGCCTGTTTCTGAGATGGACACATTCACTTTACCTGTTTGTTGAATTCTACACCTAGTTTGAACAAGTTATTGAACTGGTATAAGGTCAAAGTTGTCCTTGTTGATGAGGAAACCCAGATTTGTAAGCAGTGTGACAAAGGTTATCATATCATGTTCTAGTATATAACTCACCTGATGTGTTTGCAGTGTGTCGTCCAGTTAACTTGATTTCACCAACTGGAAGATGGTCCGGACATGAGCCATAACATGGTTCATCAGATGAGTAAAGACCCATGGAATGATATTTAGTCTAAATGGAAGCACGTGGAATTGATAAATGATGTTGTTGTAGGTGAATTGCAGGAACTTCCTGGAAGCCTTGTGAGTGGGGATGTGAAGTTATTTATCTTTTGAGTCCCTGCTCAAAGTCTCCTTCTTGAACAGCATTCAACATGCACCGTTGTGTTTCCATTCAGAACCAAGGAGCATGAATGAACTATGAGGGTGTATAAGTTGATGACAGCGCCAAGAGTACCATTTGCCTCTGGGGCCAAGAAAAGTCTGGAATAAAATGCCAGGGAATTTATATTTTGCATGATTTCTATCATTCTTTTCATGAAGAAGATAGTTAATTTTTTTTCTGCAAGGTAGTGGCTTTGCATGGATCTGTTGGAATGGTTGTAGCTATGGGACTCTGGAGCAGGAGGTGTTTTGAATGTGATGCAGTCTCTCAGAAACCACTTGTTGGGTCCAATGACCATCATGGCAAATTTTTTCCCATTTGGCATCAAATAAATGAAGCTATCCTCCTACCGGGATCTGTGGTAAGGACCATGTGGAGATGTCATTTTTTGAGAGATGGAGTAGATCCTGTAGAAAATCTTTGGCGTAAATGATCACTACTTTTGTCTTTATTTCAACTTTGATTCATGAGAACCATGGTTTTCGATGAGAGAAACTGCAAATTGTAAATTTTCTGCTGCATTAGCTAAAGTAAGTTGAGCAGCTTTATTCAAAACCACCCAAGCCATTCTGTAGACCGACTCCCTTGTACGCATTCCACCTGTTGGAAGATGTCCATCAATACCAAGTCCAACATAGAGTCCACAGCTACTACACTATGGACCAATTGTTGCGTGTCACTGAAAGATGTTTGATCCATATGAATGGAGTATAGTTTTGTCATCCCCAAAGCTGCATGTCCTGGTCAACTGTATGGATATCCAAATGAAAAACGGGTGTAAGGCAACAATAGAACCACTGATGAAAACTTGATGGAATGTACTTTTTTGAGAAAAATAGATGGATGATGAAAGGATCTTGCAATTGATGATGTAAACAGTTCAAAATATTGATGATTCTACCAGACTGCTGAAGTAATTTGAAGTTGGATGTATCAGTCCACGTATCAGTTGAGTGAGAGGATACTTTGTTTTGCTCATTCCGTTGCAGATCATTAAGAGCTGTGGAGTAGAACCCTGTGGAGATAAGGTCTAAAGGTATCACCAACAACAAGGAGTCCTGTGGTGGTGGCAGAGGTGCTGGGGCTGTTTCTGATTGTGTACATTTTGAGCATTTTGCAACTGGAGAGCCCTTTGTGGATTTATCTCACTTATCTGCCAAAAATTCCCCCAGTGAGGGCATGTCAGCATATAGCCTGATAGTGTCTTTTTCCTTAGTCAAGCATTTCTGCACTTTCCCCATGGTCTAATCTATAAGACAAATGGAGGAGAACATATAAATCTGTTGTAACTCTGCACCTGTCTCTTATTATTGAACACAAAAATGGTGCAGAGCTATGCCTTATAGCATTTACCTGGAAGATAGCAGGTGAATTTAATAAAGCTGTGAAGCATCCAGCAAAATCCAAATAATTCATTATACTAACTGTGAGAGGTTCAAGGAGAAACTGTACAGGTAAATGCAATGAAGCGTAGCATCTGGATATTAAATGTATTAACAGAGAAACCTCACCTGTATATAGCCAGCCATTGTGGAATTGTATATTTATTAAGAGTTTTCTATAGGTCTCAGGGACTTTCAGGAATATAAATTAAAAAGAACAGCCCAAATTTATTGTGAAGCTTCATAGGCTACCCATACAAGTATCCAAGTACAATTAAATATGTAAAGACAAATAAAGTGTGGTAAAATTGTAATGGCTGAACTTTGTCAACGCAGAAAGAAAGAAAAGTTGGAAATAAAGATACATACGTTCCTTAGAAGTGAGAACTCTTTATTAGTATCAAAGTTGATTCTGGCTAATACGAGGTCTCTGATGGTGAGATTATGCTTCTTGGTATGAGTCAAAGTAGTAAGATATTCATAGGTTTTGCTGCTAATTCCTATATCAAGGGGAGATAACTCTCCCTGACCACCACCTAGGCGGGCAAATAACTTCAGCTCTTTTTAGCCAAAAGTGTTGTCTGGTAGGGCTGATTTGCAAGGTAGTATAAGTTCTCCTAAGATATTATGACTGGGAAATGTATTTGAAGAAGAAAATAGATAAGTGGTGGAGCAAATTACATCCTCTTATGCAGAAAAAAACCAATCAATGGTTCCCTATTGCAAGTGAAGCAGCTTCAAATCGTGTATGACATCCAGGTTAAATTGACCTATTGCCACTTGTCAATGATGCTGATCAATCAGTGAGCATAGTAGATATGATGGTTTTCCACTCTTTAATTATTATGCACTAGAAAATGTACTATAATGCAAAATGTCAACATTTTTATGAGTTATGTTTTATCAAATGTAAATGTAAAATTTTTGTTTTTAGAATAACAATATCTGCTCATTCTCTCATTTTAGTTGTCTGTTTGCCAGAATAATCACATATATACTTATTTACCAAATGAAGTTAAGACCATGGACACAAATTACTAATCATCATTACTTATTTATATTTGTGTGAAACATTATTTTTATTCCAAACAATCCAAAAGCCATGTTTTGTCAATATCTGTAAGCGCCATTATTCCACAACATATTGACTCAATGTCAAATCCAGACTGTTTGCTGATAGTAACATTATTTAGTGAGTAAATGGATGATCAAGAAAAACAATACTTTACAAATAAAAAACAACAAACAGCACATCAATCTTGCAAATAAAATGTAACTCAATATTTTGAAAAACTGCATTGGCCTAGGGCATGATTCTTCCCATGAGACATTTGTTTGGAGGAGGTCCCAGGCAACAAGCTATCAGCACTGGTTTTCCTATCCCATGTTGGTCATTTTCTCCAGATTTTACATTTCTTAGAATACCGATGGGGCTGCATAGAGTCAAACCAACAGAAGTAATGGCAACAAAAAGTCAGGCATAAAGTCAGGACAATAGGAAGTCAGGGCTACAGAAGTCAGGACTACAGCATGTCAGGGCTACATAAGTCAGGACTACAGCATGTCAGGGCTACAGAAGTCAGGGCTACAGCATGTCAGGGCTATAGGAAGCCAGAACCATATATTGTTAGAAACCAGCTAGATGTAATCTAGACACTAGACAAATGTTTAATTACTTTGCTTCTGTTTCTTTACTTTCTTCATTTTGATGCATAAGAATAATGTGTTTGTTTTTGAAAATAAATACTGGCAATTGTTTTTTGGTTTTTCTTTGTGAAATAATACTGAAGACTTCAATATTTACATAATTAGGCAAAAATTCCTTACCTTTCTGTTATCATTCATATTATCTCCATAGTTGATCCTGCCCTGGTTTTCAACTAGAACATCAAGATAATCTCCAATCACGCCTGTGATATTAACAGTGGTATGTTTTTCCCGCTCTACAATCCCAAATGGTATCTGAAACAAAGAAGTTATCAGCATAACCAGAGGATGATTTAGAACTATTTTCTCTTTGACATAAAATCACTTAAACAGACTTTGAACAAGTTTTATGAATGGCACATCATATGGCATTGTTGACTGATGATTACTGACCACCAACCAACAGGTCTGAATGACCTTGAATTTTGGTCAAGATATGAACTAAACTTAATGTGCAGAAATCATTATCTTCTTATTAGTCTTACCAGGACTGTGACCTCTGACCTTTAGATCCCAAAATCTGGGGGTTTTCTTATTACCCTAAGTACTTGCCATCAACAAAGTTTGGTCAGGGAACATATTCTAGCACAACAATTATTGTGCAAAACCCCTTTTTCTTCCAGTCACAGTGACCCTGATATTTGCCCTTTTCAACCAAAATAAAGGGAATGTTTCCTTACCCAAGTGCAAGCCATCCACAAAGTTTGGTCCAGGCCTGTGATGTAAAACTAATGTTCCTGTGTGGAAACTATAAACCTCCCTTCAGTCATTGTTACCTTGACCTTTGGATACCAAATTCAAAAGGATTTTGTTTTTATCCAACATGAAAGCCCACAAACTTCTGCAACACTACATGATCAATTAAAAAAATTTTTGTTGCATAAACCATTTTACTTCTTGCAGTCATGGCAATCTTGCCCTGAGACTCCAAATTCAATAGTTTTCTTCCTTATAATAAATGCAAGCCACCTAAAGAGTATGCTTTAATTCCTTACATTTTCACAGACTTGGCCATTTGTTAAAAAGGGCCGCTACCATACATCCTTCTGTAAGAAATTTCTGTCTAGAACACTAATAAAAGAGACAAATAAAACATTATTTTGAAATCTGTTTATTTGAACTTGATTTATCATTTGAAAATGTACTAAAGAAGAAAATACACTGGCAAAATATAGTTTTAGCAACAGTAACCTTGACCATGAAACCAGAAAATTAACAGAGTTTTTCCTTGGGCTAATAGAAACATCTGAAACAAGTTGCACTGAAATCTATTTACTAGAACATAAGCTATATCTTGAAATGAAATGCATAGGTAAAATTTAATTTAAGTTACAGTAGCTGTGACCTTGAAGATCCTGATTCCTGAATCAATGGTTTTCCTCTAGGGGCAAAGGAGGACAAATGTACTACATTCCCTTGAATTCCATTATCTGGTACTCAAGTTATATACTACATTCCCTTGAATTCCATTATCTGGTACTCAAGTTATATACTACATTCCCTTGAATTCCATTATCTGGTACTCAAGTTATATACTACATTCCCTTGAATTCCATTATCTGGTACTCAAGTTATATACTACATTCCCCTGAATTCCATTATCTGGTACTCAAGTTATATACTACATTCCCTTGAATTCCATTATCTGGTACTCAAGTTATCATATGGAAATGAAATGCAATGCAAAATCAATTTTTAGCAACTATGATCTTGTTATTAAAGCTACTGAGCACAATAAGGTTTTTCCTTCAGCTAGAGAAACATATGCACCAAGATGCTTGAAATCTGTTCATTAAAAATTAAATTATCATTGGGATAAATAAATGTGCAAAATTTCATCACATATTGTTCACTAGAACTTAGGTTGTCATGTGTGGAAATGAAATGCACAGACAAAATCTATTTTTAGCAAATGTGACCTTGATCTTGGGATTACGGACCCCCAAACCAACAGTATTCTTCCTGGGGCAAATCCTGCACACTAATGGGAACAAATGCACCAAATTTCATTGAATATTGTTATCCGGAATAGAAATGAATAAGCAAAATCTAATCTTTTGCATCAGCAAACATGACATTGGAGCTGCTGACCACCAAATCTAGGTTCACACTATACTATAATGTTAAGTTGCCACTTTCCATGCCGAGACATTAAATGCATAGAAAATGTGTGTACTGGAGGCTGTTTTCATCCATTGGAAATCTATTATGTTGTAGGTCAACTGAAATTTGTATATAAAAAGGACTTGATAAACAAATTATTCATTCCTGTTTCATATCAGTCTTAGGGAATCAATGATCAAGAGTGTGTAGTGGTGTTCAGATATAATTCTTGAAGAATTATTTAAATTATTCATTGGAATCAAAAAGTGCTCATTCACTTTTTGGACTAAAACACTACATTAGGATTAGTAAGAACTCATTCAAAGATATTCTGGTTGTGGTAAATCAGGACATTCAAAAGTATTGGCATACCACCAGGATAATCAAGACTACTGGAATTAATTCAGAACATTTTGTACTTTTGGACTTGTGAATGGGCATTTAAGATTGTTTGGGATTTAATTCACAAAACTATAAGAATCTTGTACATTTTCACCTTTCAACTTAGACAAATAAATTATTTGTTTTTTTTAAACTAAACTTCTTTGGTTTCCTGTTTTTGTTACATAGTTTAACACAACATATACCCTATCTGATGGGCCTATGTAGGCACACTTGTTTGTCGCTTTATTATACATGTATTATATAGATCATTGTCTAATTTGGTGCAAACAAAATTACAAAATGCAGACTTTCTTATTTCAAAAATAGGACAAACAATCTGGCTTCTAATAAAATATAAGTTAATTATATAAAGGAAATATTTTTAAAATGTGAAAAGGAAAAACATGCACCAAAGAACCAACACAACATGAGAGACTCATCCTCCTCTTGCAAATGCCTCATATTTATTGTACACAAGGTTTAAAATTACAATATTTATATTCTTTTGCTCAAATTTCTTATTTTCTGTCCATCATGACAATTGAACAGGAAATTGTCACTGCCCCCAAAAATAAAGGTTTAAAGTGTGTAAAACATACTACAATTTTCTAAAATATAGGACTTGTAAAGGATATTATATTTTTATAGGAATTTTAGGACAAATATGATCCATGCATACAATGTAAAAAGGATGAATAATTGTTAGTGCGATGATTTTTATTATTATTAAATGTCATTCACCTTTTTAAGTACTAGAACTGCATATACTATTATCAATAGATTCTGAGATATTACGCAGGGGGCTAAGTGCATACAAGCAGCCTCTATATCAAAAGCACAAGAAACTTGTAATCTCCAGACTTCTCAAAGCCTTGCTAATGAAAGACTGCCCTTTTCTTTACTTGGCAATGTTTGTCCTATTAACAACAGTCTCTCAAAATATCTACAACAGTGTGTCAGCACATAAATGATAAAAAAAAACATCAACTGAGCCTAGGTTCAAAAAAAGAGCAACAAAAAAACTATTTACATATAAAATGATATTTTCTTTCAGAAAACAATGTTAAAGAATTTCATCCAAAAACAGTATTTCATGTGTCTCGCATGTTTTAGAAATTATTTATTGTTTCACAAGAAGAAGAAAAAATACCTAAATGGGAAGCATTTCACAAGAAGACTGACAGTAAAGTTTTATCAGATCTCAAAAATGTTTAGGAAGAAATAAATAATGGTTTGCTATTGTTACAAGTATAATTTTTCATCTTAATTAGGGCCAAAGCTTCACATAGTTTGTTCTAATGGTCTGATCTGTGCTGATACACCTCCACATTATTAAACAGTACATGCCATGGTGCGAGGGCTTCTTATTTAAAAGTCTATTTTGTATCTGAACTTTAGAAATACAGATGCTGGGGAAAATGTTCAAATATGGGTTTTGACAAGTGCAGCAGATAAGTTTTACACTGTTTTTGTCTTGAATTTTGTGGGTCTAGAGTATTTAAATTACTGAGAAAACAGATTATTACAGTTAGCTTATTTCTAAAGTCTGATAATACAAACCCATTTGTTTGTACCCCCCTACCAATTTAAATAATGGAAACCTTTAATGTGATAAAAAGTGCAAGGAACTTAGTCAATTTATTCATTGATTTATAGTTTCTAACCTGACTCTGAGTAGAGTGGCCCTAACAATGTCATTTTATGTGCGTTTCATGCTTAACGGAAGTTTTCAGTGCAATAGACGGTCATGCTCGGATCCATTTCCAGTTTCTAGACAAGTCTATTTTCAGCAAAGGGGTCTATCACGACTACAGATGTACATACATAAGTCGTCTGCTTCCAATATTTACAATGATGAATTAAGCAAAGGTTAATGATAACTGCACTTTTCATGTGGATTTAACAAGCGGTTTAATTTGTGTGTTCATGTATGCAGAGGGATATAATTCCAAACTTTCAATGTTATGTAATTTACGCAATTATTCAGCATTGTTGAACAGGATGAACTATGTCATTATGTTGTCTGATGGAAATAAACTAGCCTATAGTGTATGCAATATGGCGCCGTGTTAGTATGGAAAGTCCGTTAAGCATGAAATGATGCAGGGGATGCCAGCATAGTGCCATTCTGGTCACAGTCAGGTTAGAAATTATAAATCAATGACTCAATTGACTTAGTTCTGTGCACTTTTTATCACATTAAACATTCTTGTTTTTGAAATCGGTAGGGGGGTACAAACAAATGGGGATGTAGAGTCAGACATTAATATCCAACATGTTGAGTTAGCAATTGGTCAGTCAAGCTCATTAGTCAGTCATGTCTGGCATATATGGCAAATTTGGAATCTCTGATATATCCATCCATCCATGCATCCTTCCATACATAATGTACTAAAAAAAACAACACACTTTCAAATCAAGGGAACTTCAAAGGGTACAAAGACTGCTCCTATGTCTGCTAAGATTTCTATAGGAAGACTGGAGGGCCAACTGTTAGCATTGGTGATAAATACAACATACCAGTAGATACACTTCATCAGCGTTACAGAAATGAAATGGCAATATGTAGAAGAAAATTTGAATGACTTCATATCAAAAGCAAACAATTTCCATTTTTCAATAAAATTCATGTCAAAAGTCTCCAAATCAAACCAAGTTTTTTCTTTCTTTTCTGGACATAATAATCAGACAGACAGAAAACAAACTCCATATAGACACTCTGCCAAAATCAACACCAGTATCTTCTCTCAGCCAGCTGTCATAGAATACATTGCATTTTGAATATAAAATATAGCCAGTCACTATGGATACACAGAATTTGCTCAGATGATGAAACATTCCAAAAAGGTCTGAAGAACTGTCTGGACATTTGATGAAACAAGGCTATGACAAAGACCTGATAGCAGAGGCAACATATAAGGCCTAAACAAACAAACTGTAATGACCTATGAAAATATAGAGAAAAGGAAAAGTTTGATCAGACACCATCTATATCCTGATCAACCATCCAGACAACTCCAAAGTAGGTCAGATCATCCAGAAACACTGGCCTGTCATGGAATCATGTGACATACTGATGTTGATCTTCCAAAACAACCTACTGCAACCTAAAAAGCTCAAAGACATCCAATAACAAATCTAATGCCAATTTTAAGCCAAGATCATATGGCACATCTGGTCCATGTGGTGATTAAAGGGGCTAAGCCTCTTGGCATATGATAGAGACCAATAAAATCTCTGGTATAACAATGAGTAAAAGTTGAACATTCATAATTCAAACAAAGAATGTAATTTTTCTCATCATAGGTAAGATCTAGAGCTTTCAATATGTCAATGAGATCAAAACGCCGCAAGAAAAAGATCAATCTTCACAGATCTGATTGGATAACAAAAGACTGGGATGGATTGGATGTCTAGTTGCACAACACTTCTCTTCCCGATGCCAAATTTTCAGTGATATTATACTAGCGGCAATTGCTCACAACTGCAACCAGAGTTCTAAAACCAGAAAAGAAAAGGAATCTTACTGAACATTGTGGTCATCATCTTGTAAGGCTACTCTCATTTATTTCTCATTGCTTAAAGGGATGGCCTGATAAGATGGGGAAGGTAGGTGGGGGTGTAAGCTGCTTGGTAAGATTTCAAGACGATATGAGCTTTCCTTATCATTCCAAGCAGCAGAAGCAATATCATTATCATCATTTATATTGTTTATAAAATCAGCTACAGTGATATTCTTTAACAAGAAATAAGCCTGGCACACAACCATACCTGGTTAATCATTACATAACCTCTATCCCTCACTCCCATAATATCAAGTGTTGTTGGCCAAGAAACATTGTCTTTCAAGATGTGTCTGTACATCACAAAGCCATAGTACTGAAAATAAAAGGAAAAGAAAATTTGAATGATAAATGGAGACACATAAACTTGCTGACTGATCCATAATAAGCAAGATCTAATAAATTGCTGACATTCACTAAAAATTACAAACTCTCCAACAGACAAATACATAACCTTAAAAAGGGTTCGAATAATATATTTCACTCAGAAAAGAAATTTATTATTAAATTATGTTTCTCTGTAATACTTACCCAATCACATTAATATATGAAAATTACTGTCTGCTACCTCCAAATTCTGCCTTCCCTGAAAGAGGGAAAAATGTCATTCCACCTATATGTCAAATAAATTAAGGGAAGTAACTCTTCCTAAATAACACCCTTGTTCCTGGTAACATATTCCAGCCAGCCTGTGGAAATTAGGGGCATATGGTCGCCTATGACTTATCTAATCATGAAAAGATTGTCATTGTTGCTGAGAATTACCCAAGTGGTCTTTCTGTTGACAATCTTCACTTTGCTGGTATGCCCTTGATTGGGTGGCACAGTTACTGGGCCTTGTACAGAGAGCCAAAGTGGCAACTCCTGTGATGTCTGCTTTCTCACCTCCTTAATTAAAACATCAAACTTAAGAAGGGAACTGAATGGGGGGAGATCATGGTCACTATATGGTGGGATTTAAGAGACAAAGTTTGCAGGAGGGCATCTCTTCTTATCAACTTGACATTACAAGAGTCCAAAAGGGCATTTACCATCATGTGGTGAGCAGCCCTGTTGACAACCTGTGTATTGATTTCTATGCTTGGTCACCTTCTAAGCTTGACAAAAGATTGTAAAAGATGCCAGCTCATGTAGAGAGGAAACATTCTTGTCCAGTTTAGATGTGGTATTAAACACTTGTCTATCCACGTTACAACAGAGTGTGGCAGACATGTTGATGGCAGTAATATCTTGGTCTTGGCTTGGTACATCCAAATGATAAACGTAAGTAGTGATTTGTATCAGGGTGATGAGAAAGTTCCAGGCAAATGACTCATCAAAGAGACCATCAAATGACTGGGGTTGTGAATTTTATCCAAGAGATGCCCAATAATTTCTGCAATCTTTGATGACTGTGGTAAAATTCTGAAGGATGGATGTTTCTCATCTTCATCAATATCCATGTCTTGGAAATGGCAAATGTGCAGCGGATTTATAGTGATAAAGTTTCAAAATCTCAAAGCAGGACTATTTTATCGAAAAATAAAATAGGTTTGTATGAGATACCGAAGCTGACCAAGAAAAATCTATAAACTATATAAGTATGGCAACACAAGAAAGAAAACAAAAATAGTATGAAACTACTGAGGGATTAAATGACAAGAATGGGAGACTATAAAACCATAGAGTGTATTCTCATACATAAGTTGGACTGACACTTGGCAACATTTTTCTTGTCTGTCCCCCCCAAAAAAAATCAAGACCTGACACTATGAAATCTATCCAGTGTAGTATCACTTGTTACATGCTGTACAAGAAGTATCCCTTCAGCATATTTATAGCCAATGAGTTCCAACACTCCAGAGATGTAATCAACTCGAAAAGGAAGGGCTGGGCAATAAAAAGATGAGAGCAGTTCCTTTCACAGATAATGAAATAACTCTCCACTACAGGCAAAAGTAAGTTGCAACAAATTTGTATCCTTAGTGTCACTAGAAAGATGTTAAAAAGTGACAAGTGTGGTAATTTTGTATTTATGCATGTATTTAATTTTTTAATAGTACATTTTTGGAGAAAAAAAGAAACATTCCTCCAATAAAACTAGCGATTTGTGGTTGAACTCTGATCAGGTGTATGCAAGAATGGGTGTGATGACGATGATGATGATGGCTTTGAGTGTTATTATCTAGTATTTTAGGAAATCTTAAGGCACTTATAAATTCAATGTGGTTAAACAACACCATAAATATCCAGCTGAATGTATGCCAAGAACACATGAACATACTCTGGGGTGGGGGCCTATACCTGAAAACAATCTATGACAGAATACATATTTCGAAAACAATGTAAGGGCATCAAGGACAAGGAATGAAGACAAAAGTGATGTAGAAAGATTTGTATAATTTTTTTAGGGGGGTAAACCTGGTAAATATTTATTTATTTATTAATTTAAAAAGTACACACTGTAACTTGAGTACTGTTTCTCTGAATGAGTATGTGAGTATATAGGCTAAAAGAATTAATTTATAATTTTTATAAAATAGATAAATGAGCTCAATTAATAAACAATTTAAGGCATACTAGAAGATCAAGTGTTTCATACGAAACACTTAATTCTCCATGAAAATGAATGGAAATTATGATTTATAATATATACTAATAAATAAATAAGCATCATTATTGTACTGACCATTTAACAGTGCCTTAATAAATTTCTATTCCGGTGACACCTACTGTCCAGTTTCCTTTCATAAGGAATATGCCACAACAGCCTAGTTGAAATAACGGTTCCTCATACACCCTTTTATATTGGAATTAACATGAAAGCATAAACAATCTAAATTTGAGCTGGTATATCAAAGTTGCCACGGGAAAGAATACTACTGGTAGATTAGCAACAGTGACGAGCAAGAAAGCTGGATCACAGAATGACATGTCAATCCTGGTGCATGGAAGACAACCATTACATAGGACCTCTGGTGGTTGAGCGGTCTAAAGTGCTCGCCTTTTCCAATCGCTGCCATCTCAACTTGGTCCGCATAGGTTTGAGTCTCAGGCTTGGCCAATGTGGGTATGTGAGAAAACTGCCAGTAGCTTCCCGTGGGATCGTGGTTCTTACCAGGATTTTTCAAGATTCTTCACCACCTCCATTAGTTATAATAGTCACCATGCATAGCCTATCCTGTGCACAAAAATGGTGTTAAACCCCAAAACAAAACC
Organism: Sinohyriopsis cumingii; assembly: GCA_028554795.2. NCBI lineage: Eukaryota > Metazoa > Mollusca > Bivalvia > Unionida > Unionidae > Sinohyriopsis > Sinohyriopsis cumingii. Next base: position 55,333,313 of record CM068829.1, read on the forward strand.
AACAAAACTTGTTTATCATTATGGTTCACTGAATTAAATTACGCAGCTGATGGGTCATAAAAATATTCAATTTATCATCATCTATAGCAGTGTGAACATAAAAAAAACAGCAGAGAAATAACAAATATTCTTTCCTTGATAACAGTGCCTACTGCTGTTAAAAAATGTGACATAAAGAATCAAATGATGATTTAGCTCTGGCTTGTCAAGAAATAGAGGATGCTCTCCATTAGGGCATAACTGACTTTTGATCCGGAAATCGGATTCCACCGGATAGTATGAACTTCCGATTAATCGGAGTCGGACAAGGCAGGAACGACCAATTCGGATAATAAAAATAATAAAGTTGAATTTCTATAGCACCGTGTCTAACACTGCGTGTCATTCGATAGTGCGTTAATAAAGAAGTCAGAAAAGTCCAATATGGTCAACACAACGGGGTGAAACGATAATACTTGAGTTAGACCGAAAGATTTAAATTTATTAAAATATATAATACAGTCCTACCCGTTTATGTCAACATCCTCAATAATGAAGGCATAATATTGAATACATTGACACATGCTAATGAGGTATTAAAAGAAAATGATTCCGCAAGAGGCCAACTTTATAGGACCAAACAAAAGCCTGTTTTATTTTTATTTGACCGCGACATTAAAGCATGGCGGCAAGATCAACTAATTGTTGAATAAAGTACAGGATGGAACTGGCCGCTTGCCGACATAAATGATTAAGGCGGGAAAATAAAAGCCTGGCGGCAAGATCAACTAATTGTTGAACAAAGAATGGGTCGGAACTGGCAAAAAAATAAAAAATTTCATGGATTCTTTGTGGCTTTGAACTTCGTTGCATTTTGCTATAGTCCTGCCATATCCTTCCCCTTGTGACATCGGTGTGATATGCAAAACATGTGTAACACGGTTTAAAAAGTTGATTTGAAAAACCTTTTAATTTAGCATTTCCGATTAACTGAATCGTATCCGGAATCGGAAAAATTTCATGCCCAAAATCCGGAATCGGAAATCAGTAGAAAAATGCTAATCGGTTATGCCCTACTCGCCATACAGTCAATGAGTCTGAAAGATCAGGCAATAATTTTCCATTAAATTAAAGTTGTGATGGCACAATGCAAATATCAACTAAAATGTCTGAAAATATTTTTTAAACCATAAACAACACTTTTAGGCTGTACTTTCAATGCCCTTATTTCTCTCTCAATAAATTCTAAACAGTAAGTCTATAAAAAAAATTCTCTTAATTTATCTACAGAAGTCTATACAACGTACGCTGATTGTTTCCCTTTTGTATAATCTTGGCATAGAGAAAAAGATTACATTATATAAAGATATGAACTGTTCAAAAGTTTAAATGTGATCCTACAGCATTTAACTTAATCTCTTCTAGTTAATGATGAAAGTGTGAGATAGAACAGATAGTATAAATCTAAACATGTTAACCTCTAATTAGTCATTTTTTGTATATCCTTGTAAAGGATTCTAATTATTATTCTTTGTAAATATACAATACAAAGGTAGGGTATTAGAATCTCAGGCTGATTCACTGGCTGACAAGGCTGAAGTCAACCTCTGCTTATGCTTTTGCTGCCAAAGCACAAGTCTGGATATGCAATATTTTGTGTTCGTGGATGAATGTTATGCATATGCAATATTTTGTGTTCATGTATGTTAAGCATATGCAATATTTTGTGTTCATGTATGTTATACATATGCAATATTTTGTGTTCATGTATGTTATACATATGCAATATTTTGTGTTCATGTATGTTATGCATATGCAATATTTTGTGTTCATGTATGTTATGCATATGCAATATTTTGTGTTCTTTATAAATGTTATGCATATACAATAATCTGTGTTTATGTATGAATGTTATGCATATGGGATATTTTGTGTTCATGAATGTTATACATATGCAATATTTTGTTCATGTATGAATGTTATACATATGCAATTTTTCTGTTCATGTATGAATGTTATGCATATGCATAATTTTGTGTTCATGTATGAATGTTATTCACCTGCAATATTTCTGTTTATGTATGAATGTTATGCATATGCAATATTTTGTTCATGTATGAATGTTATACATATGCAATTTTTGTGTTCATGGTTGTTATGCATATGCAATACTTTGTGTTCATGTAACAAGTGGTGAATCCAATAAGTAAAAACATATCATTTTTGGTATACAAGGTGAAACATATAAGATATTTACACAGGAAAAGGAACTTTTCTTTTTATTATATACCAAACTTACACCAGAAAATCGAAGCTTAGATTAAACTCACTCTTCAATAACAACACCTGACCCTCATTTTAGTAAATTCACCATACTATTATACATTGATCATATAAATATCAGTGACTTAAAGAGTAGTAGAATTGATGAAAATGGGAATCTGTGAGATATATATATATATATATATATGGTCTTTACTATCTGCGTTTTTCAAAGCTAAAGGTTAATATTGTCACTCTGCAGACTTACATGGTCAATTTCCTCCATATTGATGGGATACTTGGATTTGATTGGACCACCCGGGGTGTACTTCACCAGGTAGTCAGGAATAGTAGCTACCTGTGAAAAAAAATGAAACATTTTAAATAAATAGGAATTAATTTAAGCCCTCGGCTATTGGAATGCAGAAGTTCCTCACTATAAACCCCTCAATATAATGCTGTCCTTTTTATGTGTTTGGCAATGGATCCCACTAAATTGGTAAAATTATTTCAATCACTTCAACTGAATTTATTTCACATTATTTTATAAATCCACTATCAAAAATGTTATGTGATCAAGTTACTGTTTATGCACAGCAAAACCAGAACCAGTTAACTTTTATTTATAAACATGTATGCTTTGCCTACTAATGAATCTCGGTTCAAATTGTCAGTGATTGATTCAGTGGTTATTGAATGAGCACAACAGATTTATACAAAAGTCATGGCTGGGCTGTGAAACTCTGACAGAATGTTATGGATAACATCTGAGTAAAGTTTGTTCAGTAGAAACAGAAGAAGCCCAGTAAGGACTGGTCTGTCCAACAGAAGCTAGTGGCAACCATTTGGACTTCACTCAATAGGTTTAGTTTGAATATGCAACATAGCACTGACATTAAATTCTGGTTGAATAAAATGGAATGGAATACCCTTTTTTTGGGAAGGCAACTTGCTGCTGCAAAGACAATCACAAGTCCATTTAACACTGTTGGTGATGTGGCAAGGATGGTATCAAGTCAATAGAAATATATCATGCTGTTGCTCTCAGCAATCCAAACTAAGAACTGCTGAATGAAATTGCTCCACCTGACAGCTGAAAATATTTTAATTTATTGGCGGTGTCTTACTGTAAACTCATCCATATTATTGTGAATATATTTTGTGTGCATGAGAACGGTAGTGAGTGGGTCATCTACTGATGTGTATAAACTATGCTTCTTAAGCATTTGAACAAACAACAATTATTATGCACAACAAATACCAGATCCAGTTAACTTTTTTTTTAAAACAATTTTTATCTCTGGTATGCCTAAGGGACTGTCTGCTGCTACAGCTGAATTCTGGTTCATTCTTTCAGCAAGTGATTCAATGGTTAATGAATGGACACAACATGGTTTACAAATGTTACCAGTGGGATGTGAAACTCTCTAACAGAATATTATGCAGAACCCTTCAGTAAAGTATATTCAGCCAAAACTGAAGGTGCCAAGATTAGACTAGACTGTCCAACAAACGCTGAGTATACTCCAGAGGCTACCATGTGGACTTCACTCGATGGGTTTAGTTTGAATAAACAATATACTGGCAACATTACATTATGGGGGGAATAAAACAGAATGGAATGAAGTGAATGCTCAAAGAGAACAGATGCCCCAAGAGATGTATAAGACAATTAATTGACAAGGTGGGAGTGTCATCTTCTAAACAAGAAAGCAAACAAATTATTCTATTTCCATGAGAAATATAATATTTTAGATTTAAGTTAAATGTTGTATATTTTCAGTTTTCCATTGTAAACAAAATATTACATGTTTAATTTTAATCTTGTATATGTAAAACAAATATTGCAAATTTAAACTTCTGACAGTAAACAAAATGTTGACCATTTAAGTTAAATAATGCAAAATTAAGCTTTCATCAAATACATCCATCATACTGCTAGTAAAATTATGTAGACCATGAAAACTTGCCAAATTCAGTACTGCTCTCATCTGAAGGGAAAACAGTTACACTACATTATTAAACCAGTTTATTTTGACAGGCAAACTTTCACAGGTAATTTACTTTTACGAATATAATGTCCCTGAAATTTAGTTTTCTCTTTCATGAAAAGATCTTTTCATAGGTCTACAACAGTTTTATAAAATGTTACTGTAACTGAAATTCTTGATTCACACAAATATATATATGGCAAACAAAAGCTTCTTGACATGCAGTTAATGAACATTCAACAGCAGTTTAACAATGTTTATGAACTTTCTGTACTTACCAGGTTCATGGTGATCTTTCCATATGCAAACTTTGGTGTGGATGGAGGGATTGGAATTGGTGGAGGAGGATAATACTGTTAAAAAAAATGGGACTATATCAACTTATTTTACTCATATCTGTTTGATAATAAAATTATAGCTTTAATCTTCCCAGTTTTCAAGTTCATTATTCTTTTAAAAATTACTAACATGAGTTATGAAGTTGTTTTATTTAAATATGTACTTTCATCTGGCAATAAGATAATTATGTAAATGATTACTTAAGCGCTCCAAAAAGCAAACTGGGTGCATTCATGTAAATGACAACAAGAAAATGACCAGTTCTTTGAGTGTTGTTATTAGAATGACCGATGGATGGATGAATGGACAGACACACAGACATCACCAATCCAGAATTGCTTTTCAATTAGGCTTAAAATTACTATTGTCTGCTTCAAGTAATATGTCAATAATGGTTGGCTTATAAATACTATTGTTTACTTCAATATATCAATAACAGATGGCTTATAATTACTATTGTCTATTTCAAGTAATATATCAATAATGACTGGCTTATAATTACTATTGTCTAATTTTAGTAAATTATCAATAATGGTTGGCCTAAAATTACTATTGTCTAATTCAAGTAATGTATCAATAATGGTTGGCTTAAAATTGTCTAATTCAAGTAATATATCAATAATGGTTGGCATATAATTACTATTGTCTAATTCAAGTAATATATCAATAATGACTGGCTTATAATTACTATTGTCTAATTCAAGTAAATTATCAATAACGGTTGGCTTAAAATTGTCTAATTCAAGTAATATAACAATAATGGTTGGCTTAAAATTACTATTGTCTACTTCAAGTAATATATCAATAATGGTCATATTTATACTAAATAGTATATTACTCAAATTTAAATGCACATTCACTTTCTATATCAGCAGATGCCCAAGGCTTAATCATCATGATCATGATCATTATAAGGCATTTTGAAAGGGTAACTCAATTAAGTTCACAACTAATCTCCCCTGAAGTGCTCTCCTATTAACAGAATATTATATTTTTAATACAAAGCCAGTCAAGGTAATCTCCTGCATCTACGTGCACTCTTTTCTATTTCTTTAGCAATATAACTATTTACAAAACTGATACAAATGCATGGCAATTATATTACACCATACATGGAAAAGTGTAATCCAAGTGGGCAAAAAGAGTAAACCGAGCGGAAATGAGTAATCCACATAATACAATTCAATAAGCATATGTACAAAATGATTTATTTACCCCTTCTGGTCTGTTAACATCAATTACTGCTTCTAATTTTCATATATAGCACTTTGAGCTTTAAAAAAGCAACAGCCTCTCATACTGCATTTCAAAACATTTTGTACCAGCTGAGATTATGTTTTGCACACCAGTAGAAAACTAAGTGCTGGGTTACAGAGCCTGGATTTGAATTCAGTTTTATTTTTGTTACCAATACTGAACAATCTCTCACAGTCAGCATTAGAATGGTAAAGAACCAATATTCCTTTCATAACCTGATAAAGATGAGGAAATTTATATCTTCCAGTTATTGGGTCTTTTAGCTGGGAAATATGGTGCCATTGCACATCAACTCTGTCCGAATGAAGTATATTGTCAGGTAGAATGCCAACTTGATACTTCAGGGGTTCTCCTTCTAATTTATCAGCAGCCTTTCTTGCAGCAAGGTGCATCATATGACAGGGACAACCTGATATGTACACTGATGGAGACACTTTTCAAAATATAGAATGCAACTCCTTTATAAATTCCAGTCATCAGTAATGCATTATCAGCTGAAAACCCCTTGCAGTTCTGCCAACTTATGTTTATTCAAAGCATTATCCAGCAAATAAAAAATGTTTTCTCCAGTGGAATCTAATGTTAATTCTGGTAATGAAGGAAGAGCACTATGACTTTGCATTTTTCATTGTCAAAGTCTCTAACACAGACTGGGTACAACTTTTTGTTATAATCACTACTTCTGTCTGTTGCAATAATAAACGGCCCAATTTTCATGGCTTCTGCAATTTTAAGCGAAGTATCTTCTGCTAAACACCAAACAATATTAGATGTTTTGTTCTTGCAGATGCATATTTTCTGCAATTTTGGGATCAGGAAACATTCGTTTGAACAAAGGACCAACATAGTCTTCTGCTGCTAGGGGTAGTCCGTGTTCTATTAAGAACTCGGTAAATAATACCTCTGAATTTATTAGTTCTGCTTTAAAAAGGAAGTTACAAGTTACCTTAGTATTGGAGTTTGTAAAATGAGCTAATTCAAGCTTTCTTTGTTTTACCACCATGACTAATATTAAAATCCTTTCCACACAGCCTGCAGTGGACGTGAAGCTGCCCTAGAATGGAACACTGTATTGTGTAATTCATCTTTGAATCGTTTTTTCGTTTTTTTCTAATTCATCTGTGAAATTATTTGAAAAACTTTTGCTCTAACATACGCATCTACTAGAAAAAATCTGACTTAACTTTTAACGCCAAATACCTACAGACTGATTCTGTATCAGATATGAATTAGAACAAAGAATCTGCAAGAAAAAATTAAAAATTAGAAAACCAGTCTGTTCTCTCCTAACTAAGCCATACAGCTGCTATAAAGAGAAACCGAGGTCAAAAGTTTGAAAGTAAAACCAGCATGTTTCTTGGAAATAGGGCAGCTGCTATAAATAGAACATAGTACTGTTAGGAAAGTACATGCAAGGCTATGGACAAGTGTACTCTTTATGTCATAGTTACTTAGAAGCCGTCTTTTCTAGAATACGGTCTGAAAGATTAATGGGATGTTAATAGAAATAAGAAAACAAATTATTTTTTTTGGGAGGGGGACATACAGAAAATGCGTAATCCAAATATGTTTACTCGTAAGACGTAATTTAGTAAAGAAAAAAAGCATAATGATCATGCCAAAAGCGTAATGGATGGCATGTATGTTACACACACTGAAGAAGCAGGATGCTTTAATTTTTGCTACATATACCATTCTTATATAATTAACTGAAAGACAGAGGCAAAGGGGGCATTTCAGCAACTGATTTCCTCTGGAATGCATTTTAACATAGCAAGCGAGTTATGAAAACAGTTCTTTTTGGCAAAGAGTGCTGTGCTTAGTTTAGGAATTTTGAAATTTTTATCATGATCTGATCAAAGTGTTGGTGTATTTACAGATGTTCTGTTATCTCGACATATTCTTCATAGTTATAAATATTGCTATTTGAAACTATTAAATGTAACCTCCATAATAAATATATATATATATATTTTTTAAGCTGCAGTCTTTAAATTATCCAAAGTATCTGTCATATTACCTACTGATTCTTCCAATTTACCTTTGTCCTCTCTTTTTTGTAGTCCAAACATTTTTGTAAATTAGCCTCTAAACACTTTTCAAAAACCAAGTAACATTGGACAACAAGGATTGGTTTTTGTTTTCCTGTCTTAAAAGTAATTTGGGGTCTCACAAGGTGCTAAAATTTTAGTTTTCTAAAGAACCCAATCAATGAATTTACTTTTATGTATGTTGTGACCACTGTAAGTTTCTGTGTAGATAAATTTGTCATATATCACAATATCACAATTTGAAAAAATAAGTGTGAGTCTGAATCACAGCCAATGTGATTATGTGACAAAGCTTGCCAGTGGCTTTCCATGGATTGGTTGTTTCTATTGGGGTCTCACGGGTTCTTCCGCCACCAGTTATACTGATTATAATGTATAGTTTATCGTGTGCTAAAAAATGGCATTAAAAACATAACAACAATATAAAAAATTTACATCAATATAATTAATGGCAAGACTGTATTATGTCAATTAGGACCACTGCAGCTTTTGGCTATGAGAACTTTAATTTATCAGTGTTGATAATCATTCTACTCACTTCACATCAAACATCATAGTGACAGCTGTGTACAGCTTTAATTTAAGCTCTTGCTTTGACGTCGTTGTTGTGGGGTTTAATGCCATATTTCAGCACACGATAGGCTATGCATGGCGGCCAGTATTAATAGTGGAGGAAGAACCCAGGAAAACCCCAGGAAGAACCACCGACCCACAAGAAGCTACTGGTGAGCTTTCTCACATACCCACGTTAGCCGAATCCTTGACTCATACCCACACAAACAGAGGTGAGATGGCAGTGATCCGTAACGGAGAGCACTTTAGACTACTCGGCCACTCGGGGCCCCAAGCTCTTGTTTTGAATTATTTTGTGTATCTGACAGTGTGTATCATCAGCATACAGGTCTGCTGAAGATTTTCCATTGCCTATTTGTACCGGTCAGTCATTTATAAAATTAGGAAAAAACAGGACCCAAAATGTATCACTGGTGAAATAGATACTTCTTTCTTCTGATATTTCCTAAGCCTATCATATACCAGGTTTACCTATTATTCATGGAAAATAAACAAGCAATTTAACATTAAAGATCCTGCATCCACCTGTAATGAATTTCATAAATTTGTAGATGAATTTAAATAAGGACCAGTCGGCTGCATTAAAAAAGTTTAAAAAGAGGCCTAATAAAACATCCAAATGTTTCTGGTGTGATTTACCCTAGCTCTAGTTCAGTTAACATCTAACTGCTATTATGCAAGTTTCCATTCATGCACCATCAAATGTCAAAAAGTGACTAACGTTTTTTCCTGACAGTATTTTCCTTAGGGCTGTTCCATTTAAATATACATGGTACCCACAGCTGGCAGTTTTATTAAAACTATATGCCAGGGTACTCTGATTTCAAAGAGTTCACATTAAAATGATAAGTAAATTCTAAATTGCATCTATGGGTGAGTACCCCACATTGAAAGTGCCTTCCCTGGGGCCCACGTATGTTTTACTGCTCCCCACAGACCTGTTTATTTTCAAACAGAACCTGAAATTTGATTTTTTTAAAAAATAAAATACCAATATCATACATGACTTTAAGGATACACTTATTATCTTATAAACTTTCATTTTCTTTCAAATATAAGTCTGAGGAAAAATCTGTACTTAAATCAACAAAACATTGAAACATTTTATGGCATTGTAAATTCAACTCCTTAATATATCATTTTAACTTGCACAGTGAATTTGACACCATCTAACGTCTTGAAAAGACATATGAGCAAGAGTTCCTTGAAAGTAGTAATGTATTACAGGCCAAAAATAATTTGCACTCAATGAGGAAGTTTGCTTCTTCCCTCTCATTTAACTTTAGAGTATCGATACCAACTGAAATGTTCTTGAGATCTGAGATGTAACTTGAAAATAAAATCTATTCTTATTGTTCATGTTAATATGTTCATAAAATAAATGAAGTACAAAAATCCAAGTACTAGTAATGATATCTGAAGGGATTTTCCATATTTCTAATTATGTTTATATCCTTATAGTAAACATCTTAATTTTGGCTGACAGCAATTCAACCATGCCAACATTACATACTATTGCCAGAACAATGTTTTTTTATATACTATGGACCTCAAATCTAAAATTAAACAACACGTAGTGACCTTGACCTTTGAGTTTATTCTAGCAGTCAATAACTTGGGATATTCATCCCCCCAATCCTTATCTGATGCATTTGTTGGGTAAAGTCTGAGGATGATCTCCTGACATAAGATACTGCCATTTAAAAAATCTGAAACAGTTGATGCCAGGTAGACAGATGGATATTGTGACCGCTATATCTTGCATTCTCCTTCTGCAATGATGTCATAGACATGTCACACAACTGCCAACCGACAGCCAAATGTCAGAGGATGGACATAGGACAAGTGCAAAAACTCTTCTGGTCTTTGACCAATGGAGCTGAAACTCACTAGCCTTCATAATACCCAGTAGTTTTGTGCATAAATGAATCTGCAAAGGCATATTACCTTGCTAATAACCTTGCTGATGGCTAGATATTTGTCAGTGATATCTCCAGCCTCTGTCAGTGGAGCATCATAGTCATAGCTGGTGGGGACTGGTGCAAAGGGCATATTAGCACCTGAGAGGAAAAGCACAAATAATGACAACATTTAAAGCGACATGCACAGCTACGACACTCATTCATCAGAAGATGTATACATATTAAATCTGATGTAAACAGGTACAGGAGACTAAAGGAGTTACAGCTCAGACAGGGGTACATGCGTAATTATCAAGCAATTGGGAACAAATCCTAGGAATTGGTCACAGCAAACTAATTTTGATGTTTAGACTATATCTATCCAACAATGAAATCTCAGTGCAAGTTTTCGTTCTCTAAGCAGGAGGATAATAAATTGAAGTCAAGTTCAAAGACAAGATCATTACAAAATCAAGTTTCAAAAAGTATTTTCCCCTTCACATGCTGACAAAGTGTACTGCTATAGTTTTGTTAATTTTGTCAGTTTTGATTTTCATTGTTTTGTATTTTTTTAAAAAGATATTTTAGTGTATACTTAAATTTGTGGAGTCACCTCTCAAAGTTTGCATATTATAGGTATATTAATTTCACAGATTAATCTCTACATACCCAAATAAAGAATAAAAAAGAACAAAACTATGCCTAGAAGAATCGTGGTAGCTTCAATGGTTAAAGCAATACTAACATCTGTATAAGCACACAAAAAACAAACACTATTCAAGATCAATCTCTTACACCATGTTTTTGTCTGAGTATTCAACATTAAATACAGTCATCAATACTAAGCTAATTAGTTATTAAATCACACATGTATGATCTCCTCCTTAAAATACTGTCCATCAAGATAGATCATAAATTACTATCCAACAGTGGCAAAATTCAATGTAGAACCTCACTGGTTTTAATAATGCTATCATTCCACATGTGAACCAAAGATGTGAGGAGCTGTCCCTTGTTCAGTGCAATAAGCAGGCAGTGTCAATATTAGATGCATTCAGAGCCCATCAAAAAGTGCTAAGATGCTAAATAAATTTAAAGTCAAAGGAATCCCTCCTTTGTTTGAGCCTGCCTCATGTACAAACCAGCTTCAACAACAAGTCTTGACAATAAATAATAAGTAAAAAAAGCCACACATCCACAACTGGTATGCTAAACAGGTCATGGAGACCATCAGGGAAAAGGAAGATGTCAATGGTGAAGATCAATGTACTAAATTAGCAGACCTTCAAGCATCATCAATCAATCCAGTTGATGCTGAATGTAAACTTAGGACCCACATGACAATGTATAAAAGATCAAACTAATTACCTGTGGCTTTAGAAAAATTTGGACTTGTTTAATTCACATAATCTTGGATGCATTATCCTATTATACATCGTATTATTTCGGTCATTAATTAAATTACTGTATAAGTGTTTTTCATTTTTTTCATCACTTCATTCACATACAAGTTAATGGAATACAAGACAAGTCTATGACCCTCAAAAGAGAAGATCATCTTTACAATCATCTACCCTGATCTGCAAAAATCTCACCATGTGCATGTACTTTTAAATATTGATAAATATTATTTAGCATGCTCATGTACATTTATGAGGTAAATAAATTTTTAAGATTATAATTCTGTTTTCTGTAATTTGTTTAAGCTTTTAATTTTTCCAAAATTTGCTATGCAAGACAATTTCATTTAACACTATTTATGTGATTATCCTTAAAAGCTTTCCAATCCAATCAATTGTTGATGAATACCATTCAGTGTAACTCTAGTTTCATACAGCAGTGTAAAACTGAATAAAATTCAATACTAATAATTATTAGAGATGATTTGGTACCTATTACTTTAGTAATGACAACAGCCATATGGGAGTAACTATCAAGTACTTTGAATAAATCATTCACAAAATTTGTATGTACCAGCACTGAATGACACTCCTTGGGTGAAAATCCAAGGACTGAATATCACAGCATCACACTTAATTGTCTTTAAATGAAACCTACTATGGGAGAAGAGAGACATCGCACAATGTATCTACACTGCAGACAGTTTATATTACAAATGGGGAGACAAGCTGTAGAATGCATGGAAACTGTCTGCAATTTAGCAAATACTTAAAATATAGTGGGTATAAAATTTCCAAAACTAGTTAATGGTCACGGGAATTTGGACTATAAATATGAAATAAAACTGAAAGGATATGATGTACCTTATGCTCTTTCTACACCACAGACCTAAATGAAAGTGTCTAAAGAGAGATATGCCCATTCCCAGTTGCTGGTCACTCTTGTTCTTCTTGCAGGTGCAAAAGCTTTCAGCAAACTGAACAAGAACTCCTGATCTGGTGGAATCTACATTTTTAACAATGTTTTGTCACACCTACTGGGACGTTTCACTTCAACCAATTACAACTGGGAATTTCCTCCACCCTTCAGTGCTTACAAACAATGTCCAGGATCTTGGAAAACCTTGATGGTGTGCCAGGCAGATGTCTTGGCTTGCTGTTCATCCTGGATGCCAAAATGCAAGACTTGAAGCAATTCTTTTTGCCGATTTGAACCAATGGCAACAAGAGAAACAAGGAGAATTACAAAATTCTCACATGGACAGACCCAGTTATAAGGTCTTATCATCAGTGAGAGCAGGATCAGGCCAACAGATAATAAAGACAGAAGTGACTGTCAGAATGAAACAGTCAAATGATATCTACAACATAAGATTTCTCAATATGGTCAACCAAATGGGAAATATTTTCCAAAATTTGGCAAAGAAGACTAAACACTCCTTTGTGATCTGCTTAGCAAACAAAATCAGTGGTCTTGGATATCAATATAATGCTTCTATTGAAATCAAACATGAGCTTAGCTCAATCCCAGTGCTGGTTCTGTATGATCCAAACAAGCTGACAATAGTGTCAGCAGATGAATTACTGTTTGGATTGGGAATAGTAGTCACACTCACACAGATCAAGGAGAATTGTCAGCACAGACCTGTCATTTGTGCATCACATGGAGTTTAACAGAGGTATGCCAAAATGGAGAAGTTAACCTTGGCAACAACATGGGCATGTGATCATTTCAGTGGCTGCACAACTGGCACTATTTTCAAATTTGAAACAGATCATATATCACTTGTATCTCTATCTGAGTCTATAAAAAGGATGATTAAAGAAGAAGAAAACAAAAATGGAAATAGCTCTGTAAGTGGACACAGTTTTGATGGTCTTCTGCTTCAAATAAATGTCATTACCAGATAGGAGCAACAGAAGCAAACTCCTGAGTGAAAATAAATCATGTTTTAAAGTGGAAGTGGGTAACTGAGACTGAAAAGTTTTAACGGTCTTTGGAAGGTGCAAAGTTTGCTGCTTAAATGAGAAAGGATTGTTATTCCATCATCTATGAATGCTAAGCAGTGTTTTCTTTGAGATGTGCAACTGCATGAATCATTGCTAAATTTAATTCATCCCCACTTGAATTGAGAGTGAGTACAAAAAATCATGTACAGTAACTTTGCCCTGAGCTTAACGAAACCTGTAACATTCATTAATATTGACAAAACTCAACCTAATCATGTAAGCACTTGATTTGTACATCAATCAAATGCTCACTTTGTAACTTTTGCAAATGATCAATCAGATGCATTCACGGATTATCTAGTTATTAAAAAAAATACAAATTGTGCCTGGTGAGTTTGTACAGTGCACAGACATACAATTTTCAGTATTTGGTGGTAAAGCCTCTGCTGTTACATTAAGTGTTCAGTATTTGTTGGTAATACCTTTGCAGTTACATGCAGCTCTCATGCATATGATATATTGCCATTCACATCACATAATTACTGTCAAGTGATTGTGAATTTGCACACCTGCTGGTTGTCCTCAATACCTTTAGAAGCTGAACACAATGTACAGATTATGATACTGCCACATCAAAAAGCCATTATAGTTCAAAGGGTTACTTGCCTGCAAAATTACTGCTGCCCTGTGGAACTACTGATAGGCAGAAGGTATTATATCTACTTACTAAATTTACCAGAGCTGCTAAGGCCAGAGTGGCCTGGCCTAGTCTAGCCTGCGCACCAAAGAAGAAAAATGCACCAATGAAGAACAGAAGTGTAACTTCAACACTAATAATCATGCAAAAGAAACATTCAAAGTTCACAAGGACAAGTGTGTGGATTTAAGACCTTAAAACTAATGGCATATCTCTGCTCATGAAGTTGCTCTACACTCACACATTTAAAAACTCAGAGAAACACAATTAACAGTTTAATATTGTTTTTCTGAGTTTATTGTGGTATAAAAACTGTCAGTTGCCAAAACACACAGCAGATAATGGTTGAAGGCTGTGTAAGCTGTGTGAGTCAGCAACTGACAGTTTATACCACGATCATAAACTGAGAAAAAATGTTAAACTCTTATACATACAATTATTTATTATTTTATTTTTTGTTTTATTGTTATTTTGTTTTTTTAATGATATTTCCTATCAGTTTTACAGCCTGTTTAAGCATATGAATTCTTGTTGAGGTTTCTGCTACATACATGGTTCCCACGCTTTTCTAAAGATAACTTTCCAGGTCATTTCCAGGGGTTTTCCAGAATGAAATAATTTTTTTCAAGGTTCACATATGACCATTAATGAATAGAATTAAAGAACATTTTAGACGATAAAACATGCATTTTCTAAATCTAAAGATGGTTTTCTTTCAAAACACTCCAAAACATTTAAGCTAGATAAGATGATTATGTACAAAACCATAAAATGTATCACACGAAACAAGTCTGATTATATGCCTATAAATTGGCATGTAAAGTCATTTCAATGTACAAAATAAAAATTCTAACGTCTGACCTGTATTATGTTGCTAAGTGGGAACAACAAAATGAACATAAATTAGTTTTGTTTCCTTTCAAACCTTTAATTCTAAAGAATTCTATAGCAAAATATATGCATCTTATAGAAAGTAAACATTTCCTATTACAGTATATAAAAAACAATAAACGCAAATATTTAGAATCCTGTCTAGTAACGAAAAGAGTTAAACCCAGAATTTATCTGTGCCAATAAAATCCCAAATAAGATTTTTCAAACAATCTAATCTCCTTAAGACAATCTGGTTAAAAATCCATCATTTAAAAAGTATTTTCAAAAGGGTTGATTTAAATTTTGACAAAAGACCTTCAAAATTATACACTGTTGTATAAACAAGGATTGAATTTTCTGCAAAATCAACTTGTCTTCTTGTAATTTGTTAAACCAGTCCTCAAACCTGTATAGTCCATTTCATACCGAATTTAACCGAGTTGCTCCGTAATTATCCGAATAACCTCCCGAGTTACTTTATACTCCAGCCAATCCAATGCTAGTGGGTACATGTACATATACATAACAAAATGGCATCCAATGTTGTTTATATTTCAGAAATAAAATTAATTAAATGATTGAAATTTATATGTAAATTATCCACAGACTTTGAAAAACAAATCTGATAAACTCATATGAAATGCATTTTATTATAATGACATTTCGGATGCACAGAAATAGTTTGAACAACTTGCTCTCTGATTGCCAGGATTACATTTGTTTACTTCGACACCGTTTCCTTACTTACATGTACATGTCCAAATGTAAACAGCTCAAAGCTACTCTCTCGTATGGGTTTGAAATCCGCCCTGGTTTTGTGTTCTTTCATTTCTGTATTTTTTTAGTACAACCAGAATACGACTTTCATTTTAAAAAAATTTCTCTACAACATTTGAAAATGTGGGTTGTTAAATTTGTGTACTCGTGCATCTAGCAATGCAAATCGTGAGTACCAGGTCACATTTCATCAATGCTGTAGCTTTATCTTGTCTTCCAGCAGATTAAAGTAATTTTCATATCCATTTCATGCATGTATCACTCGATCTAACAACATTTAAGTTTGCTAAACCATCCAGTAAGCAGCTATGCTTTGCCACCACTATGTTGGCCTCTTGTGATGCTAGACTGGTTTTCATACCTTCCATGTAAGGAAAGATAGGGATATCAAGCGGAGTTTGAAAATAAAAGTCTACTAGACGAATCTTATCCACTGGGTATTTGGGCTGACTCAGCATATATGTTTATTGAAAGCACCCAAATGATCAATACTGCACCCTCTGAATATTCTGGTTATAACTAGATAAATTTAACTCACGATCAGTTTAGTTATGACTCAACTACATGATTGTTTCAAGTGTCAACTGGTGGAGGAAAATTCCCGGGTTTTTCCTGACTTTCATCAATATTTGCTAAATTCCAGGACTTTTCACAATCGGGGAAAAAAATTATAATTTTTCCCAACTTTTTCCCTGATTTCTCGGTAGCGTGAAAACCCTGTAGGTAGCTATTTAAAGAACTGGGAATTTTCCATCTGCAACATAATACCTACATCAATATCAAACAAAAAATTCTATCAATGGTAGGTGATCTAAGGTTTTGAACATTCCAGAGCATGGTCTTAATCTTTTATCTGAACTGGCATGTTTTCTGAGTAGAAGTTTAATATTGAAAGCAAAGGATGTGTTGTTTTGTTTGACATACGAATGACTCTTGGATCTGATGCTATCATGAGTTCACTGTGACTTGTGAATCGATATTTTCCAGACACGTAAGTAACCAATTTTCACATTTTTAAATCTATTTTTGTGTTGATTAACCGTTTAGGCTACCTTCAGGGTCTACTTACAAATGAAATTAAGACTATTGTTAAATGGTTATAGTGATGTGGGTCCAATAGTGAAACAGTGCAAGACATTGAAACTGATAGTTAGGATGGAGGGGGGTAGCAGACCTTCCACCCACCCACATCATACCTCTCAAGGTTGGCGTCTTACACTGTAGGACTGTGAATCCAATTATTATAATATTAGTCTTTGAATCCCCACCCTCCTTCCAATCCCTATCGCCATTCAATTATAGTTTTAAATTCATTTGTAATGAGCTGCATTGAAAGTGCTGTAGCCCCAATGTTCTTGGCAGATTTAAGGTTTCCCAGCTTTTCTTTTTCAAATGTAGTCCAATAAAGAATTACTTATATTCAGAAAACATCAAAGATGCGTTATCTGATTATATTCAGAAAAAAATTAATGATGTGTTATTTGATTCTGTCAAATCGATTTATTCAATTTTCTAAATAAAATATAAACCCACTGTCTTTTATTTCATTTTAATAGTGTGCAGTGTATATGCCTTCCGGTTCAGTGTTTATGTTAGTTACTTTGCATGTTTGTATAAAGTAGAACTATGTACAGTTTTATACAGAAACAAACACAGTTGTGCCTGATCACATGATTATATTCTGACCAATGAAAATCTTCCCTTCATTTATCAACTTATGCAACTGCAATTATTAAACCATAACTGACATCACTGAAACCAACATATGACCTATTAGAAACTAAGGAATCTCATGTCAACCGTGCCCATAGAGATCCCCATCCAACAACAGTTCAAGGAATGGCAGAACCCCATCATTTTGTCAAACCATATGGTATATTCCCCTTTATTGAATTCTAATGCTTAAAAAGTAGATTGCTGATGTTATAGTTTCATTCAGTAGTTTATTTCAGTCAAGTAATCAGTTATCACATACTAAGTTCAGTACCTTAATATTTAGAATTCCCACAATTCTTCACAAATACAAAACAGGTGTAATTAAAAATAATATATTTTCTTTATGGATTGGCAGGAAGGAAGGTACTGTGTGATCCTAAAACAGACTTTAATCGGTGTCTCTTAATGTAATGGGATATATAGCCTATCGTGTGCTGCAAAATGGCTTTAAACCCCACAAAAACAACAACAATAGTGGGATATAATGGGAATCATGTGTGTGTGTGCTAAGCTCTGTAATCAGCCTTACTGGAAATTAAACATGATCTGGAAATGGGACTGCTTCAGTGGTGGTTTAACTCAGTACTACATAACAAAAAAGAAAAAAGTATTGACTAATACATCAAAAGACAGTAAATATAAATTGGCTCAATGCCATGTTAATTAACATCAGGATAGAGCTATATAACCAAGCAGACATTAGTCCTTTAAAGTGAATTTGCATCATGCATTCACGACAAAACTGCATGCAATACCTTGGAAATGACCTGCCTGATGGCAATGTATTTCTCAGTGATGTCCCCTGCCTCAGATAGAGGGGCATCATAGTCATAACTTGTGGGAATGGCCTGGAATGGGGGATATTCTGCACCTATATAACATACAGCAGAGTAGATAGTGCCCCAAATAGGAATCTGAAAACTTTTTCAATGGAAAAGACAGGTAACAGTTATACAGAAAATGTGCTTACTTTTAGCATATACAAAAATCTGGGATTAATGATTTTGTTAAAAAAGTTTAATTGCAGTATAGCACAAGCTGCTTGGGTCTCAGGTAATCAGTTTAAACAATGGATTAGTCCAATTCATGAATTTCATATGATAAATAAATTCTGTCAGGATTAAAACAGCAATATGAGTGATCCTTGATGTATGAGTCAACCACATATCAGCAACTGTGGTTCTACTTTTACAATGTGAAAATGATGAGGTCTCGCAAAGTTTAAACAAGCATGATTTATCTCAACATTACAAAATTCTCATAATTAACATATTTACACTCAGTCACTTGTTGTTCCCACTAAAAAACAAACTTGGTACTTGCATTCACAAACAGTTACAAGTCCTAAAAATTACTCTTAGCATAAAACAAGGATAATAGATTAAAATATTATTAAAATTTATCACAATATCATTAATTCAATTGTGACCTACCATTCCAGAAACCAAAATTGGTTCCTCCTTCGAACATATACCTGCAAGAAACAAAAGCTTACAAATGTATGGTGATCATATCCTCTAATTAATGAAATGATTAAAATTAAGCAAATCAATTATTTTCACTTGTATTTACATGTGTGCTGTAACAACATCTAAATTTATCTAAAAGATCTGCACAAAGTTACCCCAATTCCTTGTGTAACATCAGTAAACTCTGTAAAATCGGCACACTTATGATCTAATTTCTTGTTTAACGTCAGTACACTGTAACAGCTAATTTCTTTATAACATCATTATATTGAAACATCTAATTTCTTTTGTAGCATTGGTACTCTGTAACATTGAATGTCTTCTATAATATCTGTACACTGTACCATCTAATTTTCTCCTAAAACATCTATACCTTGTAACATCTAAATTTTGTGCAATGTCAATACACTGTATCATCTAATTATTTTACAACATATGTACATTGTAGCATCTAAAATTCTGGTACCAATTAAACATCAGTACATGGCAATTTCTTTTGTAACATCTGTACACTTATTAAGATCTCCTTACTTTTGTAACATTAAGACACTATAACATGTAATTACTTTTGTAACAGGACTATAACATGTAATTACTTTTGTAACAGGACACTATAACATGTAATTACTTTTGTAATAGGACACTACAACATGTAATTACTTTTGTAACAGGACACTATAACATGTAATTACTTTTGTATTAGGACACTACAACATGTAATTACTTTTGTAACAGGACACTATAACATGTAATTACTTTTGTAGCAGGACACTATAACATGTAATTACTTTTGTAACAGCACATTATAATATCTAATTACTTCTGTTACTGGACATTATAACATCTAATTACTTTGTGAACAGGACATAATAACATCTAATTTCTTCTAAATATTTGCTTGAACCTCCTGTAAATGCCACAGAAAAATAATTCATCTATCATGCATAAAGGTTCATTTACATGGACTTTAAAATTTAACAACAGAAACATAGCTTTTGGCTGAGCTTAAAAAGTATCTGATAGAATTACTATTTTTTAAAAATTTATATATAGCTCTTGTCACTGCTTTCTTCCTAAACTGCTTGATGACAAAGCTACTCACATATTGACATTGGCTCCATATGCTAGCAACAGATCCAGACTCTTGGCAAATGCAGCAGCATCTGTGTGGGAATGACTCTCACCCCAGTGGTCTAACCAGCCTGTGTAAAACTCAGAATTCACCTGTCATAGGATATAACAGTAGACAGATTTTATCACACTTTAAGTTAGTGTCAAATTCAGTAACAAACTTACATACAATATAGTTTGTGAGAAAATTAATGCTTGCATCTTCATTCACACAAGAATTCTGTGAAACACATATCAAAAATCACTGATAATACTTTGAATATATGATTCCAGTGAGCGACTGCTTGTCAGTGAATGGCACAATGTCATGTGAGACGTGATATTTCTTCATGTCATATGGCCATTCTTTGTGACCCATGGCCATGATATCATTGCATTTCATGTGACATTATCACATTAAGTTCTTAGCATCAAACACTTGAACAATTCTAAAGCAAATTAAATTGCTTTTTTCCTCTAATTCATGTAATAAAACAATTATAGATGTTTGATTTTATTAATAATGAGTTTGTGAAACCAGTAAACCTATCATGATGATCTCCACTTTGCACTGGTCAACATGAGGTTTACATGTTCACCAAGAGAGGATATCAACATTTATTTCAGTAGATATGAGGAAATATTTCACTTGTGAAGCAGGAAACATTATACTGTTGTCACTCATGACAATACAAAATGTTTATAGTTCATAAGTGAAATATGTCCTTGTATCTACTCAGACAAACATAGATTTACTTTTGATGATATATTTTTAAAGACCGCTCCGGTGGCCTAGTAGTTAGAGCGTATGCCTTGGATACGGGAGGTCATGGGTTCAATCCCTGGATGAGTCATACCAAAGACTTACAAAAATGGTATGAACAGCTGCCTCGCTTGGCACTCAGCATTAAGAGGTTAGTGTTAGGACTGGTTGGCCTGGTGTCAGGATAATGTGACTGGGTGGGACATCATGCTACATGTCTGCGGCATGATGTCCCAGTGCTAGACATCACTATAAACTGTCACACTGCAGACATCATAGCAATATGACTGAAAAATTGTTAAAGCTACATTAAAAATCCAAATCACACACACACGCACATTTTTAAAGTTAAAGCCATTAATTTGCATTGATTTTTCATCCATTTTATGCCAATGTGATAAATGTTTGTAGTACTACATCAATAAAGAAAGTTCCAAAACTTACAATAATTTTAAGACAATGACCTTTAAAAATTTATCTGGTACAAATAATGCTTGTGAATTCTGTCAAATTAATGACCATTTTCAGATGAAAATGAGATTTTTATTTTTATTAACACATTTTTGCACAATTTAATACAGAGAACATTGTTGGGATAGGGGTACTGTAGAAATATCATGGTATGGTTACATCTGACAGATTTCAGAGATTAATATCATTAAGCAAAAGATTTTAATGGTTGTGAGTTTACTTGTAAGGATTCTGGTTCTTTATTTTGTTCATTTCTGCATTCAAACCTGAATTTTGGCCCTGGCACACTTGCACAGTCTAGTTTGCTAAAAGATATTACACCCAAAGTTTGATTGTCCCTTCAATTTAGTTTACAGTCAACACTCATCAATGTCTGATTTCTCCATCATTTTCAAACATGACTATGACAATCAAAATGATGACAGTTAAAATAGCTACTTGAAAATTTTTATTATTTTATTAACAAGGAATATTTCCTAAAAATGTGTCCATCTATCAGAAAGTGTAAAAGACACTGTATGGATGATAGAATAGTGAACAACTAACAGTTCATGTAAGTTCAATCAATAATAATAGGCAGGTTTCATAAACAGATGAAAATTTGTCTGTTCAGTCTATTTCCTATAGACAAAGGGCAATAACTGGAATTACCTCCCTATGTCACCACCAGATGTTGCTAGCTTTTTAGCTGAGCAATATGCAAATGAGGATGCTCACATGGCAGGATGGGGTGGGAGGGTTTTTAAGTAATGTGTTCATGAATTCTCAAAAGACTATTTACTTAAAATTGTGCTTTCTCCTACAGTCACGTTTTCTGGCTACATGAATATGAGGAGAATAAGTAATAGGAGACGGGATTGCTAAGCATCCAACCTGTACCTTGGATATCATTCTAGGGACAAAAGATTGGATTCCCTATGTGAACGTGCTCTCCTACTTAAAGCAACACAGCACATGGTCACATGAACTGTGGTAGCTCTATCAGGTTAAGAAGATGAATCTTAAAATCTTCTTACCATGAAAATTCACTGGTGAATCCTGAAAAGCTAAGAGGCTGTGTTGGTTCTGTTGGTCATCTTGGATGCAACCACTGGACCAATCAGATTCAGGTTTTGTCTATGTGAAGCTAAATGCCCAAGACAAAAACTCAAGAAACTGACTCTGCATGCCTGCCAAAAGCTTTTATGTCTTCGATCAAAATGTTACATTCAGATGCAAGGCTCACAGAGATTGCTCTTATTTCATGAGCTGTAATTCCCATCAGGTGAAAACAGGTTCGGCAGATCTGGACTAATGGCTTCAAGTTGTCTGAATTGTGTCATGATAAGATCCAGGACAGATTCCAGTTTGTAACAGGATAAGAGATCATAGCCTATTAAAAAAAAAACTGACTAGTAGGTCTGACAGATCTTCATCATGACCAATGTCACTTCTTGATGATAAATGGTTCTCACTTTTTCTCTTTGAAGAGAAAAAACAAGGTTGCCTAGTTGAGGGATTGAGGCACTCAAAGGAACAATGTTAATGACTCAACGCTAGTCCATGAAAACATGCCTCTTGCCATCATATGCATTCACAGTGGAAGGCCTTCTTGCTCTCAAGATTCTCTACACAATCAAAGGTCTAAATTCTTTCTCTTGAAAGGCTGTCCTGACAAAACCATGAAAGAGCTGATAGTCCAGACAGAGGTGTAAAACTTAAGACAGCCTGGAGATATTTAGCAAGGCCAAAATATTCCTGGATGGATTTATTGCTAGATCAAGTAGATCACTGACCCAAAACTTTCTGCAATAGAGAGGTTCTCTCAGAATAATTCTGTCCACTTAATTTCTGTATTATTTTTGGTACTAAGTCCATGGGGGTCGGTGGGTAGGCAAATTCTCCTTAACCTGTCCCATGTGACTGTCACTGCATTCACAGCCCAATATGTATGGGCCCATAACCCATGAGACAAAGGTGGCCTATTTGTAGTTCCATCTTGCTGAAATAGGTTGACGGTCCCAATCCATTAGATCAAGGGATCATTCCGTATGGATAATCTGACCCTATCTGGGGAGAACGTCGGTCAGGATACTGAGTCAGCTATGAGTGTGTCTGTATGTTGATCTAAAGTTGGCAGAATTGATGAATAAACTGCCAAACAAACACACACTGGGTGGGTGATTTGGTGCCCCAAAATTGGTAAACTTGTCTCTGTAAGCAAACCAAAGAAACTTCAGCGAAGCTAAGTGAATAGGGACTTGAAAGTAGACATCTGTGAGATCGAGACTGATGGCATACTGGTCCCTTTGGATGGAAAGATATACACATCTGATTAGCTTAATAATTTGAGAAGGTCAGAACTTGACTGTTAGATTAATTCCCAATTTACAGATTTACATGTTCAAGAATCCTTTAATCATTCAGATTTTGATTTGGTGTGGACTGGAATAGCACAATGAACAACATTTAATTTAAACAGTAAACATATATCAAATTACTGTTAAACTTTAAAGGACTTCAGTGAATTCTAATTTCATGAGAATTACCTTGATGTAAAAATGTTTTGCTTCAGAACTGTGATTCTTCAGTTTTGCATGCATCAGCACATAAACACATTAGAACCTTCTTTCACAATAACTTGGATAGTTTCTGAATTAATGTGAAATTGATAATATAATTTAGAATAACATTCAAGGAATTTATACACTGTAAAGTTATTTTTAATTCTTACACTTTGTTTGATTTTGTATATTAGGGAAATAAATTTATATTTTGGAAACTTAAACGTTTCTTGGGTTTTACTTTGCCTTGTTAAATAGTTTAAACCTATAGACATAACACTTGGCTTGCCTATCTTCAATCTGATATGGCAGGGATGGATGATTTTTAATATGATACTGGTAGAACAGCAAGTTAGAGGGGTAGTTCTCGAGCTACCTGCCTCCAAACTTCTTCAAATCTGCCCCAAAACGGCAATGGCAAGCCAAATGGAGTCATTCTTAAAGTGTGAGAGGTTTTCTTTTTAAATTTTGTGGAGCACAAATGTGCATTACAACTCATCAAGTTAAGATTGGCTGAGACAATCAACACATTTGCCACTGAATGGTGTGCTGCTCTGTTAATGATCAGAGCTATTAAGGCTATTGACTCCCCTGCCTTTTGGTTAACAGTTTTTCCCTAGTCAGAAAATTGTCAGGGAGGCAAAATCAAGCATAGGAGATTTGGCAACAATATTCCAAACCCACTTTGATGTGGCAAGAATTTTCTTTTTATCTAACATTGCAAGTTCAGTCTGAAAATTGATGGAATATGTCTTGTATCAGAATGTTAAATGACTGCTTCCATTCTGGGATCAACTATTCCCTGTGGCAATGATAATACAATGCCATCGTCTGTATATAATTCATGGCCAATACCCTGTGGGTAAGCAGTGAATAAAGGAGAAGCCAGCTCTGCTGGACGATTTTGTTGTATGGATGGCTGATTCATTGGAAGTATGGCCAGCATGGTTACTGGCAATATTGAAGGTGGTCTGGTTGGTGCTGGTACCAGGGGTACTGTAGGCATGGCTGGATGGATGGGTTTATCACAAACTCCCACCAGAATATGCTTGGATAGTCCTACACAAAGTGAAACAGATGGATCTATCAGTAACTGTAATTGTATGTAGCCATAGGCATGTTAGAACAGGCAAATCAAACATAGCTGAAGAGATATGAAGCCACAGGATTGGCCAGAAGGATTGATCTATTGATAAGATCACCAAAGTTGTAATTGTAGCAGCAGGCAAGTTAGAACCGACAAATCTCTCATTAAAATGAAATGGTGATACCTGTTGCTTGCAAGAGGTAATGTGCAAGAGTTATTGCCCTTTGCCTACATGTGGTATTCAGAAAAGAACAGGTAGCAGGCCTGTATCTCTTAACATTAATGTGACCAAGGAACATTATTTGACGGAGGAACCATTATATGGTTCAGAAACACCTGACAGTTTAAAACAGGAGGCCAATATATATACAAGTTTTAAAATATAGGAGATTTGCAGAGGGGAAATAACGCATATTGTGACCAAGCGATTGACATGAGTGTGACCACTGAGATAGGTTTGACAGTAGTTTACAATAATAAACAAAGACATAACAAATATAAGAACATAATTTGGGGATCAAAATCCTTTACTAAAATGGTATGCAGATCAAATCCAGAAGAATAAAAAAAATTGTCAGAAATATTTACAAATAAATACAACATACCAATGGTCCTTTGGGCTCCCATACTCTCTGAACATTAAAATTTTGGGCTGGATCATCTACATGTGAGAGTGAAATAAAGTGGTAAAAACTATGAAAACAAGATGTCTTAATATGACTGATAATATGCAAAATCAAACTTATCTGAAGATATATATATATCATGGTTCACAGACCAGTCAGATTTGTATAACTTCTAACCTTTAATCTAATGCCTTTTGAAAAAATAAAACAATGGCCATCAGATGAAAGATGAAAAGCTGATCCCTACAACTGACCATAGCATAGCTATTACAAATTAATGCACAATAAATAAACTGCTTTACTTTTTCAAGACGAAGAAGAATTATTTACATATGCATAAACCTATCAAAATCACCTTTAGGTTTGAATTTTTGACCTCCACAAAATGCTAAGATCTCTATACCAAAGTGTAGAGCACCTAATAAAGGCAAAACAAGAGTTCCTCAAAGGGATTGGTGCCACTGTTCAACAGGAAATTGTAGGAGTCTGTTTCTTACCTCCTCTTTATCAAAAACCCATTAGGACATCATATCAATACCAATATTAAGAATTCACAATATCCTGTAAAACGTGTTTTAATTGAATTTCCGAGTGTAGCCAAATAAATATAGTGTATGTGATCTCGAAAGGATGGTGCACTAAGGATTCAAATTAAATTAGAAGATAAACCCTACGATAATAAATATTACTACCATTTGTTGCTTTCATGTTGAGACTTGGACAAAATGCTGTTTACAAATTTGAATAAGTATATTACAGGTTAAATGCATACATGCTAGCCAGTATACTTTTATCGTAATCGTACACCTTTTTCCAACAAATTACATTTTATGTTCTCCAGTATGTGGATGAAGTTGTTTTGATAAATTAAAAAATGAAATAAATACAAATCAGTAAAAAGTTGTGTTTATCATTTTTAGTATCATCTCTTTAATTCCACTCGTATAAATTTGAGATTTGCTTTAAAAACATCACCGCTGAGTAAAATTTTCCTTGTTTTCTATTTATATCAACTGTATATGACCAATTTTATTTCCAAGAAAACAGACCGGTTTCACGAATTTGATCTTAGCCTCACAGATTCATTATACTCATAATAAAATTAGGTAGCAGACAATTCTATGGTTTTACAGAAAATGGTGCCAGATTATAAATAAGACACTTTATGGTGCGACTTGCGGATTTTATACGATGGAAATGTTAGAGCAGATAAGAAAAAAGGACAAATCAACACCGTTTTACAAACTTTAAAACAAGAATATGAGAGTAATGTAATACAGCACTAGGGATTGAGCACATGAACGCTCATCGCAAAATTTTAAATTAAATTCACAATCATCCGGTTCTGTAATTAAGATGCCTTGCCCAACATTTTTGTTTTGGAGGACACAATGTATTACTGTCTAAATAATGGCCTATTGTAGCATGTTACCAAGATGACTGATGGGATATCAATTTTAGGACATAAATATTTAAAGAATTACAAATAAGTAAAACAGACAAGGTATTGTGTTTTTTTATTCCTGGCATTATAATGGATATTTATCCACTTCATGTATGCCCAACATGCTTGTGAAAGACGACTGCAACTTTTGCTGGCAGAACTCCTATTTTCACCAAAATTTTAGTGATCTTTCTGTCTCTCTCTCTCTCTCTCACACACACACACAACTTACTGTAGAATCTATATAGTGGGTCCCTTGAACATCTTGTAAGGACCCTATACAATTCAAATGTGGGGGTCCTCAGGACTCCATAAAATATCAATTTAACGGAAGCCCTGCATATTCATACAAACATAAACATGCTATGAATTTTTAAGGAAACCCAGATCCCAACTCCAGTGATCTTGAGCTTTGAACTGTCAACACCAAATTCAATTAAAACAGACCTGATCATGATATGGGCAGGCATAGCTCCCTGTTGAAAATTAGGCTGAAACATTAATGCTTAAGATCATTACAGATGACAGTGCTAGTGCTAATTGGTTTCCATAACAGAAGTGAAGTTCATGGATGCCAAGTTCTGGAATACTGAAGGTACCATCATGCTTAAGTGAAGAGAATGCTATCTAAAAACTGCACACAGAAATCCAGATAATATTTTGGTCTGTTTGCAGTGTTCATGCATCATGTCTTGATTGGCAGATTTATTTAAAAGATCAGGTCAATCCTGGCATTCCACTTTGTTGTTGGATCTGTCAGC
Source organism: Sinohyriopsis cumingii (assembly GCA_028554795.2). Lineage (NCBI taxonomy): Eukaryota > Metazoa > Mollusca > Bivalvia > Unionida > Unionidae > Sinohyriopsis > Sinohyriopsis cumingii. The sequence goes on from CM068829.1 coordinate 55,361,353, forward strand.
ATTCATGAAATGGTGAAAGAAGTGAAAATGATGTTTGTTTCTGAAGATCCATATTGAAACATCAATTAGGCCAAAGTAATTTTTTACCTGTCAGGTAGAATTTTTTAAAAACTTTTTCAGTGTTAGTGACCTTGATTCTGGACCAAGCAACTCCAAAAAATCAATGGGATTTTTTTCTCTACCTGTGGGTTAGACACATATAAGGCTTGAGAAAATGCCAAAGCAAACTCAAGTTATATTGTGAAACAACAGAGTATACAGACTGACAGACAGTTGCTGTTGTTGTAGGGTTTAACGCCATTTTTCAGCACAAGATACATGGCGGCCAGTATAAATGGTGGAGGAATAACCCAGGAAAACCCCGGAAAGAATCCCAGAGGCACGAGAAGCCACTGGCAAAGCTTTCTCACATGCCCAAAAGTGGCCAAACCTGAGACTCGAACCCACACAGACAGAGGTGAGATGGCAATGATCCATTACAGTGAGCGCTTTAGACCACTCAGCCACTCGGTACCCCCAAAAGACAGACAGATGGTCATCATTATCACTACATGCCCATCACCACCACAATATCTGGGGAAGGGGTTGGTAAGAATGTGCACACTTAACTCATTTTATTGGCTTTTATCTATGCAATCAGAAAATAACCAATTAATGTGGAATAATAAAAGACTTTCAAAGATATAAAGCAATAATGCTTACATGTGATTCCAAAGTCTATAGTTGTGTATAGCCCTTGCAGTGTACCACATCTGAGATATCCAACTCCATCCCCATCAGTTGTGAAGAGTACAACATCATTTCCCAAAATGTCTATCATCTTCTGCCTCAAAAATCTCAGGTAATCATAATCACAGGCAAAGTAACTTCCATATTCATTCTCTACCTGAAAATACATCCCCAAAGATTATAAATAAATTATCAGTCCCAAAAGATTGCATGTACAATACAACCTGTCTTGAAAGATCACCCATCTTCCAAAACAAAGGAGTTGCTCATACTATGTCTCTGCAAAAGGGCACATTTTCAAATAGAAATTCAACAAGGAAAAATACCCTTTGTTAATGTACATATATTTTGTTCTTTATTCATAGTAAGTTAAAATAGTACATGCATTCAAATGACACTAAGAAAAGATAAATTTCTGCAGCATAATCAGGGCCGGCGCTACCTTATAGGCAAACTAGGCAGCCGCCTAGGACGCTGATTTCAGGGGGCGCATTTTTAAAAAAAACTATTGTTTATAAATTTTGAAATTGATATATTCCGGTGGAGGGGGGGGGAGGAGGGGCACCAAAATCTAACTTTGCCTAGGGCGCAAGATAGTCTGGCAGGGTCTGGCGCCAGCCCTGAGCATAACAGATCATGACTCCTTAGCTTTCTACCTTATCACAAGTCAGAGGAATGACTTGTGGACTGGAGTCACATGATCAACTAAATGCTGATCACATGATAAAATCCTTCTGTACAATTGCAAAAGTTTCAATCCAGAGTCACGGTTCACCACTGGCTCCCCCCTTCATGATTTCAATAGCTTTTCTTATTTTCCTCTGCTAGTTATTAATCTCTCTGTTGAGTACTCTGATGTTATCCCAGGAAACAGAATGAACTTATTCTCTGCAATGTTCACCAAATGATCTCAGAGATTTTCTACTGGTATATAAATGTTCTTTAACTCATGTTTCAAGGCTTCTAGCAGTTTCCCAAATGTAGTATTTTCCACAATTATCACACTGGAGTTTATAGATGACTGGGCACTTCTTATTCAAAGGACTTTGGTCTTTTGGATGTACCAAGATTGAGCAGATGGTATTAGAAGGTTTGTAGATTACATTAGCCCCATGCTTTCAGAAGATTTTTCATAACCTTTCAGAGAGTCCACCGATATATAGTAAAGGGACAGTTACACATCTGTCTCCTATTCTCCTTTATCTCTTCTCTTTTTCTTGATAAAGAACAGAAAAGGTAGGAACAGCTGAAGGAAAAGTCTTCTGAAAGCATGGAGCTAATGTCATCCACAAACACTTTAACACCATCAGCTCATTACTGCACAAATTTAGATTGCAATTAACAAATTCGATCTTAAGCTAAAGAACTCTGGTTTTCAATTGCATGACCTTTTCTTTAAATCACAAATCTCCTTAAATATGAATGACTTCCTAACATACAAGTAAATAATGAAGAAACAAAAACTGAATTTTAATTTAATAGCAAATGACAGAGATCATATGGAATCATAACGCAAACTATACATGATGATGGTTTCTGATAGAGCAAAAAGTACCTGGACTGAAATAATAGGGCCACCATTTACATACAGCAATGGAGCAATCTCTGATAGAAGGACATCAAACCACTGGTCTACAGCTTTGATATACCCTACAAGATAAAACTAAATTATAGTGTATATAAAGGTCTCACTTAAGCATCTACTTATTCTTAAAATAGGCTGAATAATTTTATATGCCAAAAGCTGCTTGCAGTGAGTAGCATATAGAAATCAGTTACATAAATTTCATGTCAAATGAACACAAGTTTATGATTCTGTTTATTAAATAATATTCAGGACTTTGCATTACTACATGATGCTGCATTGTAACAAAATAAAGTGTTACTCCACAATGAGGACAATGTGGCAAATGTTTATAATGACACCATGATGCTCCACAATGTGGACAATGTGGCAAATGTTTATGGTGACACCATGATGCTCCACAATGTGGACAATGTGGCAAATGTTTATGATGACACCATGATGCTCCACAATGTGGACAATGTGGCAATTGTTTATGATGACACCATGATGCTCCACAATGTGGACAATGTGGCAAATGTTTATGATGACACCATGATGCTCCATAATGTGGACAATGTGGCAAATGTTTATGAAAACACCATGATGCTCCACAATGTGGACAATGTGGCAAATGTTTATGATGACACCATGATGCTCCACAATGTGGACAATGTGGCAAATGTTTATGAAAACACCATGATGCTCCACAATGTGGACAATGTGGCAAATGTTTATGATAACACCATAATGCAAAAAAAGACAAACATTATTTCACAAAACTGTTACAAAATTCACTGTGTGTGTGTGTGTGTGTACATGTTTTATCTTTTTTACAAAACTTCAAATACATGGCAAGAAAGTGAAACAATGTACATGATGCTGGCAAATTTCTGCCTCTCAATTCCAGCTCTCCCAGATGAAACTCTTTGCTGAAAAGAGCTAAAATTTGCCTGACCACCTAGGTGGCAGTCAGGCAGAGTGATCTATTTTTTATATAGGGATTGGCAGCAAAATCCACAAATATCTCAGTTACTACTGGAGTGTAAGGCACAATCTCTATATGGATGTATCCATGGGAAGAGAGGGAGGGTGTATCTATCTTATGATTGGGTAAGTATTCGTGAAGAAACATTTTACTATAAAAAAATTAGTTTCTCCTTTAAATACATAACCCAATCATGCTACCTTAGGAGAATAAGTAAGAGGTGGATGGAGGTACATACCCTTAACCTGGGGTGAGACAGCTTCTAGATAACCAGGCTGGAGAAGACTCCATCTGTTGGGGAGTGGCTTCAAAAAGGGAACATTTTCCCTCATGCAAATCCAGCCAAAATCGTGAAGCTGCATCTTATGAAGCTGTCAAAAGATTTGGAAAGATGACCTGTTGCAACACAGCATTATGTCACACCAGACTGAATTAAGCCCCATTGGGATGAAGGATCTCTGAGGTAAAAGCTGGAGAATGTGAACTCAGTATGGATCATATCAGTTAAAGAAAAGTTCTGCTCAAAGGCAATGCTTGTGGCAACTGTTGAAACTTTTTGAGTTGAAATGGGTAACAATTTCATCTGAGCTGGAGTTATTTCTCAACAAGCAGAATGAATAGCCCACTTAATCCAAGACAAACAGGTCTGTATGATTATATTGTCCAGTCCCTGTTTGAGAGGTAAAATTAGGCATGATCTCCCTCGATGCGAGTGTGCGTGACTTGGAATTTTAACATAGCTTTAAAACAAATTCAGTCATATCGCTACAATGTCTGCAGTGTGGCAGCTTAAAGTGATGTCTAGCACTGGGGCATCATGCCACACACATGTAGCATGATGTCCCACCGAGTCACATTATCCTGACACCAGTCCTACCAGTCTCTAACATTAACCTCTTAATGCTGAGTAGCTGTTAGTACCGTTTTTGAAAAAGTCTTTGGTATGACTCGGCCGGGTATACAATCTCCCGGGCGGATGCTCTAACCACTAGGCTACCGGAGCAGTCCTCCCTTGCTGCAACGGCTCAGTTATTTAAGATACCTCTTCATGGCTCATACTGGATCATGTAGGTGGCCTTGAATGGATGTGCCAAGAGTAAATCATGATTTGTGCAAAGATCTGGTTGTGATTTGTGATATGATTTTAATTTTTAACGTAGCTTTAACAATTTTTCAGTCATATCGCTACGATGTCTGCAATGTGGCAGTTTATAGTGATGTCTAGCACTGGGGCATCATCATGCCGCAGACATGTAGCATGATGTCCCACCCAGTCAAATTATCCTGACACCATGCCAACCAGTCCTAACACTAACCTCTTAAAGATAAACACCAAGCAAGGCAGCTGTTAGTACCTTTTTTGTAAGTCTCTGGTATATCCCGCATCCGAGGCGGACGCTCTAACCACTAGGCCACCAGAGCTGTGCAAAGGTCTGGTTACCCATGGTCCTGTTTGTTCTTGTTGATGAAAGAGAGAACAGGGCATGTATTCACTGATTCTGCTTGCTGCCACTAATTTGATCAAGAAACAGGTCTTGAATGAATAGTAAGCCAAAGATGCCTTTGAAAGCAGTCCAAATGGTGTTTTGTTCAACCAGGTTAGTATTCATGATAGGTTCAACTTGGACACAGCTAACGTTTTAGCTGTGTATAATCTAAGTTGGAGAAGAGGTATGATAAGTCTTTGGTTTGTCCGATATCCTCTCTTTCATGACGATGAAAGGTCTCAGTCAACATGGAGCAGTAACCATTGATTGTGTCTGTTGCAAACATTTTCTCATCAAAGAACCAGAGGAGGAAGTTAGCTATTTCAGGTACATATGCCTGTAGTGGTAGAATGTGTTCTTGTGTACCCCACTGTGTAAAAATTTTCATTTGCCTTCATACCCTTACAGAGTGGAAGGCCTTCTTGTTTGAGCTATTCGAACTAACCATTTCTGAGGGCCTGTTTAATATGACTCAGATGCGTCAATTCAGTAGGTCTGTGTTTGGTGTGAAACAACTGCCATCATGGTTTGAGTAGAGGAGCGAAATTCTCTATTTTCCATGGAATTTCTGCTGTGAGATTGAGGAGGGTCATTTATATGTCCATCTGAGTAGTGCAATGAGGATGAGGTACACTTGATTCTCTTGCTTTTGTGTCACCTTTGGAATCAGAGGTAGTGGAGGATAGGTGTATGCATCCATACCATTCCAATCTATGGATAGTGCATTGATTGCCCAGGTTGAAGGATCTGGGACTGGTGAGACAATGGTTGGGAACTTGGTAGTTCACCTTAGGGCTTGGTATTCTACCTTGTCACAAACAGGTCCACCAACGGTCAGCCATCGAGTGCAAATTTGAATGAAATCAAGGGATGGAGAGACCATTCTGTATCAGCTGATTGTTCCGGGACAAAGAATCTGCTATTGCATTTACATGATCAAGAATATGACAGACTTAGTCATGGATTTGTTATTGACAAAACCACTTAGAAAGTCACACACCAGTAAGTCTGGGGATTTTGTTTCTCCTTGCTTGGTGAGATAAGTCACCACCACTGAGAATGAGGACTCCATTTCCTGTTAAAAATTAATGCCAGCAATGAAAGGCTTTCAAAATGGTCTTCGTCTTGAGGATATTGATATGAAGATGCCAGTCCTGAGGAGATCACAATCCACTGGCTTTCCAAATAGGCAGTAGTAGGTGTACCTGCCAGCTTTCTTTACATGCATCTGTACAGACTGTGATCTCTGGCTGTTGTACCTGCCAATGATTACCCCGCTATGAGTCAAGTTACGTCACTCCAAGTTATCATAGGGTACCATATATTTGTGCAAGCGGGAAAAGGTTGGTCCAGTGGGCAAACCTTTGGCCTCCACAGGGATAAAAGAATCATTTGCAAGGGGCGCATACAATGGCAACCTAGGACAATGAGGTCAGCTGCCACATTGAGCAAGCCTAGATGGCAAAGGAATTCCTGAGTGGAGGGCGATTCCCTCAAGAGTAACAAAGCCACCATGGTCCCAGTTTTCAATGCCCATTCCTAAGGGAGGCATACTTTGTTTACCTGTGTGCTGGATTCCATACCTAGATGAAACAAATTATTGACATTGTACTAGGTCGGATTTGTCCAACATTGTAAGCAGTGTGACAAGGGTTATCATATTGCGTTCTAATATATAACTCACCTGATGTTTTTGCAGGATGTCATCCAGGCAGCATGATGTTGGAGATGATCTAGACATGATCAATAACATGGTTCATCAAACAAGTTAAGCCCAAGGGACTGATGTTGAGTAAAATGGGAGTGGTGTTTCCATCAAGAACCAAGGAGTGAAGCCCCAGAGACTCATGGTGAGTCAAATGAGAGTGCTCTGAATTGATAAATGATGACATTGTAGGTGAAATGCAAACTTCTGGAAGCCTTGTGAATAGGGACATGAAGATATGCATCTTTTAAGTCTCCCTCTTCAACAGCATTCAAAATTTGGCATGGTGTTTCCATCGAGAACCAAGGAGCATGAATGAATTGATTAAGTTGATGACAGGGCATAAAGTGCCATTTGCTCTTGGAATAAAATCCTGGGGAATTTATATTTCAAATGATTTCTACCACCCTTTTCTGCAGGTTATTTATTTCTTGCTGCAATGTGGTGGCTTTGAATGGGTCTGTTTCAATGCATGTAGCTAATGAGACTCTGGACAGAGGAGGTGTTTTGAAAGTGACACAGAGTCTCTCAGAAACCACTTGTCAGGTCAAAATTATTGTCATGGCAAATCTTGTAACATCTGGCAGGAAAGAACTGAAATCTTCCTCCTACCAAAATTTTTCGGATGACAGTATGGAGATAATGTAATTTTTTGAGAGATGGAGGTGGTATTGAAGAAACACTTTGGCATAAGCAATCACTACTTCTCTGTCTTTTGTCCACTTTGGTTCGCAAGAACCATGGTTTATGAGATCACAACTTGTCATAGGCTTGTGTTTTAGTCATGTAACTTGGTTCCTTTTGTTGGTATCCCAAAATGGCTTGGTATCAGTGGTGTGGATGAAGGACAGGAAAATTTGTATACTTTGTGGCCTTTTTGTTTATTTTGCTATTAAAAACAAGAGGATAACAGTTGTGATCAAAGCTTGGTCTTATGCTGGTCCTTAAAGAAGGTGGAGGTGGAAGCAGTTCATCTCGTTCTGCCAACTGTAAATTTGCAGCTGCTGTGGTGGCATTGGCTAAAGTGTATTGAGCAGCTCTGTTCAAGACCCATGCCATTCCAGAGACCAACCCCCATTTATGTACCATGGAATCCAGAGTAAGAAATGAGCTCTGTTCTGCCTGTTGGAAGATAGCCATTGACACCAAATCTAAAATAGAGCCCACCACTACCATTGCAGACCAACTGTTGAGTGTTATTGAATGACGTTTGATCTATACAAATAGTGTATGGTTTAGTCATCACCAAAGCTGCAATGTTTTATTAGCATTTCTCAATGAAAATCTGCATATGGCAATAGTAGAACCACCAACGAAAAGTTTTGTGAGAAAGAAGGGCAGTTGATGCTACTGTAAACCATTCAAAATATTTGTAATCCTGCCAGACTCCAGAAGTAATTTGAAGATGGATTCTTCCTTTTTCATGATAAGATCAACAGGTGCTGGAACTCTGATGCAAGTGGATGAAAAGTTAGGCGGAGGGCAGACTTCAGGATGTAAAAGGTGGAAAACTTCTACAACAGAGGCTCTGAAGGCTGAGTCTTCCAGAGACATAGTTATAACAGAAAGTGAAGAAGCCTGAGTGCAGTCATTATCATCTCCACTTGCATGAAGTGAGGCTGATGTCTTTTGAGTTGCCTGAGACAGAGCTGGCAATGAGTGTCGAGGTCTGCTGCTAACACAGCTCCTGGAGTGTACTGAAGAAGAAACAGTGAATTCCAAATGGGCACTGATTAAAGAGTCCCTTCTACTGCACAAGGGTTGAGAGAATTGAGAGGTGGCATCTCTAGGAAGCTGAGGTACTAACCTCAACATCATAAATGGAGAGTGCAGTGAGGTCATATGTGGGTAAGCTGGTCTCCATAATTGTCCATTTACCCTGGGTTCAACATAATAATGAAGCTATTAAGTGTTCAGGTAAAAACCAAAATAATTCACCATAATATCTGTGAGAGGTTCAAAGTTGACCCATACAGGTAAATGCAGTGAAGCATGCCATCTGGACACTAAATGTATTAGCAGTGAAAACTCACCTGTATGTAGCTAATCACAGTGGAAATATACATATATTAGAAGTTTCTATAGGTCTCAGGGACTTGCATGTTAACATAATTAAAAATACAGTGTGAACTTATTGTAAAGTCACATAGACTACCTAAGCAAGTACTGATAGCCAATTAAATGTGTAAAGATGACAAAGGCAGGCTAAAATTGTAAAGGCAGAACTTTGTCAACATAAAAAGAAACAAAAGTTGGAAATATAGATAGAGTATACCTTCCCTGTGAAGTGAAAACGCCTTCAACTTGTACCAACATTGATTCTGGCATTTGCAAGGTCTCTCATGGTGAAAGCATGCTTCTCTGCATGAGCACAAGTATTAATTGAGATATGCATAGGCTTTGCACCAATTCTATATCAAGGAGAGACCAATCTGACCTACCACCACCTTGGTGGGCAGATAACTTTTAGCTCTTTTTAGCTTAAGTTTTATCTGGGAAGGCTGGATCTGCAAGGTAGCACTTGTTCTCCAATGGTATTATGATTGAATAACATTTAAAAAAGAAAAACTTAGTCTTCTAAAAAGCTTTAAACCTGTATCAACAAGCCCTGTTGTAGAATGAAACATACCAGTCTTGTTTCACAAGGAATTCAAACCAGTTTTATACCTAGAAAATAGACTGTAGAAAGCTAAGCAAATGAAATATCACACAAAATTTAATGATGGATGGAAAATGGGAACTTCAGTGCTTGGAATTGAGTTCAAATGACCTGAATATGCTTTCTGCTCTTCCTGTAAAGCCAATTTTAACATCTGCTATGGTAGGTAGAATGACGTTACACCATCATGCAAGCATATTAAAACATTAAACACAACAACAAATAACCATTATCAAAATCCATGTTTGTGGAATCTGAATCAAATATGGATAAGGATATACATGCCATGAGACAATGTTTACCAACCTTGTGAGTGAACATAATCTTCCATTTACAGTAGCAGATCATTTTTCAGAACTACACAAAATAATCATCTTACCCAACTCAGAAATCCTCAATAGAAACAGATGAAAACTACTGACATATTGACCCAAGATTTGGGGCCTCATCTGGATAAGAAAGTCAAAGAAATGTGCCACAATAAATTTTTTGTCATTGTCACTAAAAATCCTCCCTTCCAATTTGTCTTAAGCTGACTTTTCAGATCTGTCACATGTATGTGCATGCTATGATCTGACAATATTACAATTACTGAACATCACTGCAAAATAAACAATTATTGTTACTGTTGTTATTGTTATAGGGTTTAACACCATTTTTCAGCACAAGATAGGCTATACATGGTGGCCAGTATAAATGGTGGAGGAAGAACCGGGAAAACCCCCAGAAAGAACCACAACCATGAAAAGCTAGTGGCAAGCTTCCTCATATACCCACACTGGCCGAAAACCGAGACTCAAACCCACGCAGACAGAGGTGAGATGGCAAAGATCCGTAATGGTGAGCACTTTAGACCACTCAGCCACTTGGGGCCCCCTAAAACAATTATTAAGTCAAGGTCAAAAGCACTACGTGGTCATGTAAATGCATCTCATCCATAAGAACAATTCCATTACATACTCATGGCCAGACATAATCTGGATGCAGAATATTTTATTTCCCTCTTCTTTCTATAACTGACAGATCTGCAATGCATACAGGTGTAAACAAAAGAGAATTCAACACACTTTTATGTTATTTGTGGTGACAAAATGCATTCACAGAAAATCTAAACTCCCAAAATAGAACAAGAGTATTACTTAATGAATCTTGTGGCAAATGCATTATTTACAAGCTCAAGACATCACTATAAATGCAAATCCACCTACTTGGATCACTGCTTCTTAACTGAATATCACTGTTCCCTTTCAAAAGCCATGCTGGAAATCCTCCCTGAAATTTAACAGAATTTTGATAAATAAACAATCAACAAAAACGCACCATCTGAAACAAACCTAATATTTTCCTTTGGCAATTAACATGAAAAGTGATAATCTAACAAAATTATATAATTATATAACTCTGAATGATGTTCTATTGCATAGTTTTTGACATAAGCATAAATCAAGCTATATACCAAGGTGGGTGCAAGCGGACTGATTAATGACTTTCAGTGCAAAATTACAGATTGATGATAAGTTCCTCAGAAACAATGAAGCACCAATTTTAATAAATAGATATTTGCTACATTTATCTTCAAAAATGCCACTTTCAAAGACTTAGAAACATTGTTCTATGCCCCTGAATTCACAAAATTATAACTGTTACCAGAAAGGTTACCTTACAAAATCTCTGAATATCTGATATTGAAATGATTATCACCGAGTTACCTTAATAAGCATGCTTGGTTGCAATAGAGTAAAAAATGTTAATGAGGTGTTAAAAAATTTAAAAGAAGTGAATCTGAATACTTTAAAATTGATTATTAAAATTATTACTGACTGTTTGTTCAGTTCAGCACCCTTTATATGAAAAATTAAAACAGGCAAATCTCTTAATAAGATGAGATATAATTTATATATTCTTCTTAGGGCTGTTCCATTTAAACATATATGGTACCTAGGGAAGGCAGTTTTAAAAAAAATATACACCAGTGTACTTTAATTGCATAGAGTTCATATTAAAATTGCATCTATGGGTGAGTACCCCACATCAAATGTGCCTTCCCTGCCTCCTAGGTATGTTTTACTGGAACAGCCCTTATGTTATTTGCATGAAAAACCATATAAACAACTATCTTTACTTTAAGAATCTCCACTTTGTTTTCTGATGCCTCTGACATACTCTAAAAGCCTGGGAAACAATGATGTCCACAGTTTTATGCCCCCTGCAATTATGCAATCATCAGTCTTTGAAAAGTTTCAGCTTTTAACAATTTCTTGAAGTTATGATGTTTTTCCTCTTTTGTTTAACCTATGTGGAATCCAATTCTTCATTGGATGTTTCACTTTCTGTTTGACATTATTGGCCATTTTTATTGCTTTCATGACTTGAGTGTGATTGGGATAAAGAAATCAGCTATCTGCTCTGCCAGATCTACTTCTTAGCAAAACTTAATAAATGTCTTTACATATGATAATGGTGCTACATCAAGCTCATATTATGCATATACTTACAAGAATCGCCCATACCATAAACTTTTCTTTTAACCAACAATATTAATAAAACACGAGTGAAAGTTATCTCAATACATTATTTGAATTTGAGACTACTGCAGTTTGGTTGCATGCTAAGCTCATTCTTAACTTCTCAACTAAAAATTAGTATGTGATATACTGACTGCACATTGATTTATACATGAACCCAAGCTATACCATGTATGAGTTTAGTGGAAAATATAGTCCAAGAATAGTGACCCATGCAATTGAGAAAGATCACTTGATGGATATTGTTAACATTTTTAATAGAAATAATAATTCAGCAAATCAGACATTTATTGATTGGTTGGCACATCTGTATCAGATGTAAGGTATAAAAAAGCACCTTGTTCACTATTTGTGCTCCACTTCTGGTGCATTCAAATTCATTTTTGGGGAAAGGGGGGAACCTGTCTATTTTGCCTAAATCCCACAAGGACATGACTACCAAAACATCACAACAAGTTTACAGTCCTCATCATTCAATGCTATGGGTTCTTACAAGTGACTGATATTCTAAATGTATCTTACAAATTCCCATTCAGCACAGATATATGGTCCAGGACGTAGGATGACATACAATCCGATGGAGTGGGCAAGTTTGAGAAAGGCAACCAAATCCTGCTGTCCACTAAAGTCATACTGACCTTGGAATGGCTCATGTATGTTCCAGGGAATGTAACTAAAATGTAAACAGTCACATGGTCAAAAGCATATTTATCTGCTCCATGTTGTGTTGCATGTGTGTGTGTGTGTGTGTGTTTGTATGACTGTATGTGCATGTCTGTATGACTGTGTACATGTTTTTACAACTCTGTGTGTATATTTGTATGATTATATATGTGTTTGTATGACTTAACATGTTTATGTTTGTATGACCATGTATCCGTTTGTATGGCTGTGTATGTGTATGACTGTGCCTGCACATATATGTGTGTATTTGTATTACTGTTTGTGTACGTGTTTCTGTACGACTACTTTGTATGACTGTGCTTTTGTATGACAGTATATGTCTGTATGATTGCATATGTGTGTTTATATGACTGTTTGTTTGTGTATATGTGTGTGTATATGTGTATGATCCACATAAAACTTGGGTTTTACATCTTATTACAGAAGCTACATACACAAAGATTTTTAGTGCACATTTTTTCAAATAATTTTTTGAAACTATTCAGATAGATTATTTACACATGTAAAATATTCATTCAACTCATTTCAAGAAAAGAATTAAAGAAACAACAGTAAAAGAAGCCCCAGAATTTATAATAAAAAAACTACACAATAACTCATAATTAACAAATTCTTTATAAGGTATTTGCAACATGTGCAATTAGATTCATATTCACACTTCATGCATTTAATGGAAAAATTATTACTTATGTATTGCACATCTAAAAAGCAATTCAAAGTAATATTTTGTGGATCTGTATCCATTTCAACTTTTCATTAAAGTGCCATTTTTACAATTGTTTTGGATGCCAAAAAGATAATTACCTTTCTTTGATGTCCCAAAACTTATGAACAATGAAAATAAATTCCAAAAAACTGCCTGTGTGGTTGGGGTGGGGCCAGATTTACTGCTTTTCTTTCATTTCTGGAATCAGCTCATTACGATTCATTTGGCAATGTTGACAAATATATTAAAAAATCTTTGTAGTCTACATATAAATCACTTTTGAAATCTTGTATGCATGGTAGGTTCCCATGATATGGCGGTTTCTATAGTATCATGGTATTCAAATTTTTCACCAATTTTTCTGCACAGTGCCATCTATAGTGTACTTATCTTATATTAACTACTTGAAAATACATTACTACTTCTGCAACACCAGCTGATTTTGGGAAAAAGATTGCCAAAGAGTACATTTCAAAAATACACTCATGAATATCACTGTATCCAAACATAGCCGTATCCCCATTTTCTCAAATAGAATTTATATCTTCTTAAAATCGCTATCCCTGTAACTATTAATTTAACCAGTTTGTCATCTGATAATGTCCAATGATGTTATGGAAGAATTAGATCACATAATTACCATAAATATCAAAAACCAAAAGAACAAATCTATGGTAGTAAATAAGAATCAAAATGTAAAGTATGAATCGTTGTTTTCTGGTAGCTTTCACAACAGGTGTTAACTTGAAAACTTTATTGTACAAAATTTATTACTCTTAATTGTAACACAAGGAATTGTTTAAACAGTCTGAGGTCAACATGTACTTTTGTGCAGCGCTACTCCCCCCGTCACAGGTGGTTACAGATGCATTTCTTGAATTCTCTCTGAGAAGTTTATGTTGTATGGCACATGTAGCAGAACAAGTGCCATTGAAGTAGAATTCATTTTCCCACTTTGTGCAACATATAAAGTTCCCAACATCAGGACAAGTATATGCCATCATAAAGATATGTTTTTGGTATTACAGTACCATGATATCAGAAAAACTCCCTTTGCATAATTTGGAATCTGCATGGCATCTGTTTAGTGATTGTTTCCCGCAGTCATTAGATTTAAACTAGAAGTTAAATGCATTTTAATATAGAGCAAAGAACAACAAATAGACAAATAGACACATATTATCTTGAAGGTCAGTGTTTTTATTTACTTATTCACCAATCGCAAACTTTAAGACCCACAATGCTGTTGTTTAAAAACCAGAAAATATCATATATACTTGCTTATAAATCAAGATTAACTGCATACAACATAGACCCTAATCTGCTTTCACATTAGGGTCTATGTTGTTTGTGTTATTGATTTCTCCTTAGAAACATCATCTGTTTGTAGATTAAACTTTTTCAGCTTAACTGGTAAATTAAATGGAGACTGTCAAGTACCGAAGACTTCATGAAAACAAAATCAGAGAAATATAGCTTCCTATATTCAAATATTTTGTTACAGTCACTAGTATTGTCCAGTGCAATGTGCATCACCAATTTCATACAGACTGAACAAAAAAAAACAATTATCATTTGCACTGTACCACTGGACCACTGTCATGCGGTGTGAACATGAGTATTATTACCATGTGTTGTTATTACAATTCAAATCTTCACCTGAAGAATGAATGACTTGGTTCATATTCAGTAGGGTTAACACTAATAATATCTGAACATTGTGGTCGGTTCTCTCTCACTCAAACATCAAAGAAGAAACATCTTCCAGTGACAAATTTGCAAGACTAGCATCATTTACCTCAATGGAGAAGTAATGTATTCATCCGACCAATTAAAATGGGTATTACAAATTCCAAAATGCAAGTGTATTTCAGAATCTGCTCCCACTGAGAAGTTTTAAGTCACATGAGATTTCCAATAAATGACCTCAATGTCAATTTAGATCTTTTGTTTTGAGAAGATAAAGAAAGTGTCTGAGTGATAATGATGGAAATAATCATAATTGAATATCTTTATGAAGATGGCAAACTAGTTGTGATGACAAGAAATTAAAAATGACTGATGGGAATTCAAAGAAAATCCATTAGGGTAAGTAACACATGTTTGTTTTGATGATGCTATACTATTCATAATTAATGGTCTGCAATTGATGATCGTAATTTATTCATTATTATCAGGTCGAGTATATAAGTAAACTATTTCGTATTTATTAGTTTCTTTAATGCTACTGTTGCAATGTGTACATTGTTGATTGTGCCGCATCATGTTTTATCAAATTCAATTTTAAAATTTAAGTACTATATGTAAATTCAGGGAAGCATAGAAGAAAATCCATGAGTAAACTTAGTGTGTTGCAGTGTCAGCAGCAATATACAGATTATACTGTATCAGCAAAATCTGTGCTAACCCATTATCGGTAATCTTATACCAAAAAATCTTTGATGGTGGTTTATAAATACTGCATTTCAATGTAATATGTGATGTTCTAATTTCCTTTAGGTCTCTTGATATTTTAACTTATACTTTTGTTGTTTATTTATTAAAAATGATTTTGTTTGTTTTCTATATCTGATAAAAACAAGTTTTTAAACATGTGTTTTCTTTCTCTGTGACATTCTCATGACTCTTGGGCTAAAGATTTTGACTCTTAGTCTTCAAATTTCAACTCTTGGAAATTTCAACCCAAGAGTCACTGACCCTTCAGTTTCAAGTCCAAAGGGAAACCCTGTAATGTGTCAAAAAGTTAGGGTGCATTAAGTATTTGTTCATATAAAAAAAATTTAAGGTGTCCCAAAATGTATGCTGTCCCAAAACGCAGGGTATGGACAGTAGACTGAAATTGCACAGACCATGCCAATCATATTCCCTGCTTTTAAGTCTCCGCATTAAATAACATTATGCATCCAAACAGCAATTTATGCACAAGACCACGTAATTTAAAAATGTTATTTCAAAGAAAAGTTCATGCAAAATGATTGCTGCAAATAAGAAGACTAATCTGTAATCTAGTTTTTAACAAAACCTACTCAAATGTAATTTCATTAACAAGCACTCTGAAAAAAACTCAACCATTATCATAGTTATTTTTTTTCAGTTCTGTTCCCCTATTACAATGACTAAATGCTACCATCTCAAAATGTAAATCATTAATATCCAATCGTTCTTCAAATAGATCCAGATACCTTACTACAGTGTGACCCTGCTATAACACGGTAGTTGGGAGCCATAAAACCCAATCGCGTTATATACCGAACCGCGTTATATGCAACCAAGTCAGTTAGCTAAAGAAAATGTACCCCCCACACACACACAATTTGTGGGTGGTGGGTGGGTAATAAATGCAGGTGGTAAAATATGTGCTTAATCGGCACAGTTACCATCTTGAATTAATGCATATTAAATGAGAAGTACACCTGTAGTGAAAACAGAGAAAACATAATATAATAGTTTACTTTATTTTGAGAACCATGAATTGGTACATATACGTGAATCCTCTTTATATACAAATGTCTAATGTACAGCATGAATAGAGTATCAACACCGTGTACTCACCTGCGAACCTCATCATATACACTGAATCCACAATACAAGTGATTCCATCGAAAATATGCACACACACAGCTTTAAAATATTCAATAATTTTGTCACAGGTCATATTGGTCTGAATCCAGTGGGAAAATGTAGCACAATCATGTAACGAATGACGAAGCACATTTACTTTTCAGTACGTCCCAAGTTGGTAAAAGTTTGCGTTTTAAGTCACCACTGGTAGGGTTCGTAAGCATAAACTTTTTCCCTACAAAAAGAAAATTTTCACGGCACAGTTAACGTGTTCCAGTCACATTGGAAAATGCAAAAATTCATCAGATTCCATCACTTTCATTTAAGTCTGGTACTGACTTCCTTTGATGAAAAGTTCTTTGTTTTAATTGAAAGATTGTAGTCGGCTTTCTTTGATGAAGGGTCCATGCGTTATTGAAGTCACCGCCTAAGGACTTCGAAAACCAAACAAATGCCCATTTCTTATTGTGGCAGCAACATCAAATAATTGTATTGCATGATTGAGACATATTTTGTTTTCCATTTGCTGAGTACGTTTTCATAACAGTCGGTGCTTCAAAGGTAATCTGTTTCCTTTGAAATTTCAGCAAACTATTTTATCTGGGTACATTTGTAAAAAGGAATTGGCCATCGTTTAGACTATTCTAGTTACTGTTCCTCCATGCCTACTGAAAAAACCAATAAATAAGATGCATTTGTTTTTTGGGGGTTTTTTTTGTTTTTTTTACATTTGTGGCAGCAGTGTGATGCTGCCTTCCATGCACGCATCTAAAAATTAACAAAGGGTCAACTGACGATAGAGACGCAGGTGTTCTGATGACAGGGATTATAACAGAAAATGAAAGCGTTCTGAAGGATTTAATTCTGAGTGAAACAAAGAGCAATTTTACTTACCATCCACATACAAATGCCAGTCTTTGTAAATATATTAATTACTAGCGAGTGGCCAAAAATCCGATGAAAGATAGATTACGAGAGAATGCCTCGTCCGGTTGATCTCCGTTACCAGAAATATCAACAACAAAAAAGTAGATATTTCACAACATACAGAACTCATGCTAGATGTCAGGATAAGCGGATCATGATATAACAATGCACTGTTTAGATGGTTTGTCAGTATGGACAAAGAATTTGTTTATGTAACAATAGATAAATTTCAGTGCATTTTATATCCAGTTTGCAGCTTCCTTTCATGGGGCCTCTGAATTTCTGCACTCCAAACCAATGGTTGTATATAAAAGTTTAAACAGCCAACAATGTCGCCAACAAATAAAAAAGCCACATGGTATGTTTTGCAGCCAATAAGGAAAAACAATCCAAGTTTGCGACACTGGCAAAGACCTACGCAATCCCAGAATAAACTTTTTATGCATTTTTTCTTCTTCTTACTTTTAAGAAGAAGAAAGCAATACTTTTTCGTGTACGAGAAAAGTACTTTTTCGTGTACAAGAAAAATACATATAAAATTTCAGAAGCCAAGCCACGATCATCTTGTACTATTCATACGCGATCTCTTCCCCAAAAAGATAAGCAACTTTTTACCTTTTTTTCCGTACTTTTTAAGAATTTTTTTTGTGCACAAGAAAAATACATATATATGAAATTTCGGGAGCCATGCCATGACCGCATTATATCCAAATTCATGTTATAACGGAGTGCGCTATAGCAGGGTCACACTGTACCTTACTGCTAGGAAAATACTCAACAAAACATGCTATTTAAGAACAAAAATTCCCCAAAGCTGCTCATCTAACTTGGAATGCTCATGGCTTGCAAATAATTTTCCATCCAAACAAGGACTCAAATAGGCCTTGTGAAAGCTGTTTTACAAGATACTAAGAACAAAGTGTTCTATTTAATTTTCTCTAAATCATCATTTATAAAAAAAAGATTCTCCATAACAAATTCTCCAATTACAGATTCAATCATATGATGATGAATATATGTTTTTTGTTTACACTTGAATGGCATTGAGTCCAGCAGCAAACATCTTGGTGAGCCGATCCATCCAGTACTGATAGGGGACACGACTGTAGTGGATGCTGCCTGACACATACCGGAACGGCTTCCCATCTAAGACAAAGGTATCATTCTCATAATCTATGCCAAAAGAGCGAGCCTGAAATAGATTATAATTCAATGTAGCAAATCATGATAAAAAGAGGCAGTCAAAGAAAATGAGGACAAAGATAACAAAAATGAACAATTGTCTTCCCATCCACAGGGATGTCTCCACTTACCAAATGTGCTCAAATTAATAACACTAAAGTTTTGTTGTACCAAAATATTATCATCTCAATCAGTCCGTAACATCAGTATGTCAGCTTCTACCAATAAAATTTGTCCTTGTACCAAATAAAACAAAAGACTCTGCATTCATATACCAACAAACTGTAATGTGTTTTAATTCTTGCAAGTTAACCGTCTCAACCTCAAAGTCTGTCAGAAGCCAACTTATTCTTCTTATGCAATTGTAGTCTCATATCTCTGCCACCATTGACAGTGATTGACAGTAACAACAAAACACCAGAAGATGAGTATGTTTATCTCTTTGATGGACTCAGGTAGTGTAATGATACATGCATACAATATAATTCAGCCTCCATAGTCTATTAAAATAGACAAATTACAGTTAGGACTGGAGCTCCCTCATTTATCAAATTAATGAAACACATTACTGCAGCGCTGCTGTAGCTTAACAAGTAATGGAATTTGTTATGTATATCTATATTTTTGGAAACTCCTGCGACATGAATTTATCCAATTTTCATAAATTTTATTCATGGCTGTAAACTGTAGTGATTATCTTTAGTAAGATTTTGCTACATGACTACAGTTTGTTTTAGGAATATTAAAAGCATAAAATTACACAGAATCTATAAATAGATGCTTACATGTGTTGGCAATTACTAATAATAATTTTTAATAATAAGGCTAGAAGAATTAAGTAATTTCCTATTGTATAGGCAAGGTCACATGAATAGGTATTTTGAAATGTTTATTTTGCAGGATCTGTCATGTGGGGCTATGTTGTGAAATACAGTTGTAATTGAACATGTTTGGACTGTTCAGTGGAGAAAGAAAGTGCTTATTTTTTGGACTATGATATTATTCTGGAACAACTGTGAATTATTCAAAGGTGTTACAGACAAATGCATTTTGACAACATCGTGATTCTCGGTGGAACAGTACATTTCAGGTTCTGAAGTTTATTTGGAACTTTCACTTGCACCAAAACACTAAAACTAAACCTTTTATGCAATGAAATTAAATACCATAACTATTGACTTTAAAAGTGAACTCTGAACCCATGATGTTAATATTGCATGGATTAAGTTGGTGACTGACAGCGACAATATTGGAATGGGATTACACTAGTTTTGGTGCTGATTAGACATCTTGTCCATTATCCATACTGCACCTGTTAAGATTAGAAAATTCATTCATTTTCTTGCTCTAAATTATTGCATACAGCAAAATTTTCTCTACTTTATGCAAATCATAATCCATGCACTGATGAGACTGGCTGATTAGCACTTGTACTAGTAAAATTTGGCTTTGTACCAAATTTTTTATTCCTTGCTGATTTGAGGTATTGGCAGCTATGCAACCCTAGCAGATTGCTGCATCAGCACATATTCACTGCTAAAAGTATCTTTTTTAACAGCAAAAACCCAACATGACCTATTTTACTTGTATGTGTTTAAATATATCAAGCTTCTTCCATCTCAGGGTAGGAATGCTTATATACTTATAATATGGTCTTAATATCTGATCTTTATATGATCTTAATATCTGATCTTTACGTGATCTTAATATCTGATCTTTACGTGATCTTAATATCTGAATCTGATATGCACCAGACATGTAATGTGCTCTGTCCTATGTTAATGTCATATATTAACTTGCATCTTTGTGCTTACTATGATGTAGAAACATTTCCTATGGTATGTTTTGCTTCTCTGTTCATTCTTTACTTTGTTGTTAAAACAGCTTATGTAGGCTAGTGTATCTCTAGTCAGTGAAATTCCAGCAGGACCCTGGCCATGCTTACATTCAGAGTTATTTTAGATCACTAAGATCAGAAAAATGGACAAAGTGACTGCTACCTCCAAATAACAAGAGTATTATAAATGTTTGCCCTGTATTGAAAGCTCTTGATGTTGGCACGTAATGCACTAAACTTAATGTGCATAAACCACAGTTTTCTTATCTGACTCAACATGATATGATGACCATGATCATTGTCCTTTTGACCCCAGAATCTATAGTTAGCCAGCCACAAAATTTTGTCAAGGGACTTAATCTTAAACAAAAGTTATCCTGCAAAACACATTTTTCTTTGAGGTATAATAACCTTTACCTTTAACATTATGACCCCAAAAATCAACAGGATTCTTCCACATCTAACATGCAAGCCCTCCACAAGCTTTGGTCAAGGTACATGGTCAATAACTAAATTTATTATGCAAAAATCATTTTTGTTCAGAGACAATTTTTCTTCTTTCATTGCCCCTGACCTTTTGACTCCAAAACTAATATCATGAATCATACTTCCCTGAGAGTGGTTTTTCCTACAAGTTTTTGAAGAGCTAACAAGAACTTCCAAAAGATTTCAAGGGGTATTTTGTCTTTTGAAAAACTATTTTCCATGATTTTAAAGTATAAACCAACTTTTCTGAAAAGTCAAGTTTTCAGAGCAACCCCTAAGTTTCATGAATCTTTCAAAGATTTTGAACCATGGATAGGATTCTTCTTTAGTCAAAGTACAAGCCAAGCACAAAGTTTGGGTAATATATCTCATTTAGAACTAATGTTATTGGGTTGAAACTGCTCCTCCATTTCGGTTAGTGACCTTGACATTCGATTTTATGTTGCCATAATCAATAGGGCTCATCCTTAGCCCATGTACAAGTCATCCACACAGTTTGATCCACATATCGAACTATCAAACTCCAAATGCTAGTTGTCCATAAAACATGTTGATGAAAGAGAGCTTAAGTAATTGTGTGGAAACCAAATTGGTAAAAGAGAAATGGATTGAAATATATGTAGAACTGTCATTGTTAAGAAAACATATTTCTTCTTCCAGTCACAGTTACTGTACCTAAACCTTTGACCCCAAAATCAACGGGTTTCTTCCTTACTCCAAATGCTAGTTGTCCATAAAACATGTTGATGAAAGAAAGCTTAAGTAATTGTGTGGAAGCAAAATTGGTAAAAGAGAAATGGATTGAAATATATAAATATAAATTTATGTATATTTATTGATATCAATAACAAAATGAATGTCTTTACTGTGATCAATGAAGAGAAAAAACATTTTTGAATTACATGTATCTACAACACAGTTTTACCCATTTTCTGAAAGACTACAGTGGTGCCTACTTATTGTATTATTGCTGTAAAAGAATTAGTCTTTTCAAAAAGTGTATTCCTGGTACAAGTAGAAAATAGCGGTAATAAAAGAATATCTACATATATCCTGTGAAGAAATTTCATAGCCAGTATTTTCACAATGGTATTGCAAAAATATTAAAAATTATTTATTTATTTATTTATTTACTTACTTCCTAACTTGTCACTCAGTAGTTTCTTATGATCATAATTTTGAAACATATCCATGTTGTTGAATCTGGGCAAGAAATACTGATGCCCTACTCCAGGTACCTTTTATGTTAGACAAAATACAATTCTGCAAATGTCCAGCTGTTCCTCAGGTATATTTTGGAATCAAACGTTCACATTATTAGCAATCTACTCAAAATAATACTGTCTCATCAAGTCTTCTTGCCACATATAACAACCCATACAAGGCAGCTGATGATTATATAATGGGTAATTACATATATTAATTATCACAGCTTCAAAAAGACACATTACAGATGACTGATCTCTGGGTGCAAAAATGGTCCCAGCTATGAATCTGTTAAATACACTGAACCCAGATGATATTTACTCATGTATTAAAACCCAAGCAAGGTGCCTGCGAACATGCAATCTGTCATATGGAGTATGTGTCACTAGGAGTTATCTCCCAACCAACTGATGAAGTGAAATCATTTATACATGTTAAAAAGGTAATTTCTTTTTCACCCAAACATTTGGAGCCCTGTAATGCACACATTTATATCTGAAAGAATCAGATATTCTTCCATTTCTTTATTATCCGTTCTCTCAGTATCATGTCCAAGTACAAGGTAATCTTGGCCAATAACAAGCTTGCGGAATTCCCTCAAGTGATAAAATCAATCATAAAGATTCCTTCACATGCTAACTTTATAGTCTTAAAAGAGAGCATAATTTGCAAAATGACAGATGGTTAGTTTTTGTATACCTTTTCACAACATGTTGGTGTTTATGGATGTCTTCTTGAACTTTATAAAAGGCACAAAGGCTCTAACTGGAGAAAACACCATGCCCATAACACTTTGATCACATCTCCATTAACTTATTGGGATACCAGCTACAGCAATTCCATTTATTTATATCCTTATCAATTTTTAAAACAAAAAGAATGAAGGATATTAAACAATGCACAAAACTTGGTTTGAAATGCCAATGAGTGTTAGGGGTCCCCTAGGGAAAATCATGTTAGAAATTTAAAATTTAGGAATGAAATGATTACATTTTATGCATTTTTTTATATATCCTTAATGCTTTTGTTTTTATAAAAAAAAATTCTGGTGGGGGTACAAACAGAAGGCTGTGAGAATGATATAATATCCATAATGTTAATATACAGGCAAGACTGGGTCAGAAGATGCAAACATTTGATTTACTCTGGTAAATGTTACTTTAAAAGTTTCTACTGTTGCAATGAACCTCTAAAAATTAATCCAGGATTCTCAAATTTACGAAAACTACCTTATCATAATTTAATTATAAAGTTGCAACTGTTGCTTACTAAATTATGATTTCAGATTAGCACATACATGTGAAAGAACACTGTAATGATTATGCAATTAGTTTTAGGAGTAAGATATAATGTCAACTTGTGTATGACTCATAATTATAATATTTCATGCCACAATTATGGGGAGACACTTAAAAAGGCACAAAAAGGTTTCAAAAGTACCAGAAAAAATAAAAAAGTGAATTTATTATTAAAGCTGAATGTTCACAAAACATTATGATTTACCATCTTTAAGAAATATGCAGATTTCAGTTTGAAATAACCAAGAAGTCAAGATTTTGCAAACAGTGATCAAAGACCAATATTAAAATGGTGGATGGTGCATGTGTTTAAATGCATGCTGTGAATTTATTTGAAATGATATCCTAAAGATGAGTTCAATTTTGAATTCTGCAGACAAACATCATGCAAGAGCATTAAATTGTAAGAGCAACATACAATTTCAATATGTGTATGACACAAGAATATATAATTTCTTACAAACATGTTGGGGGGGGGCACTTAACAAAAGGACACAGAAAAGGTTTAAGAAGTAAATGGAACATAGAAAAATTCTATTTATTCGTATAGCTGAATGTTCAGCCAACACTGCTATATAACCATATGTAAGAAATATGCAAATTTCAGCCTGAAATAACATGAAGTCAAGATTTTGCAAAATGTTACAGAGACCAATATTAAATATGGTGGGCGGTGCTGAGTCTGAATGCTTCAAGTGAATTAATCTCAAAAAAATGTCATGAAAATGCGGTCATTTTTTAATTCAGCACATTTGCAGAAAACATCATATTTTTATCGATTCTAAAATTCTGAGAAAAAAAGAAATCATCTCTGCTGACAGTCCTACATGCAAGACCTCGACGCTGATATTTATGTTTAATACGATAAAATTACACGTGCTATGTCTTACATTTAGAATCCTGTTGATATTGAAAGCTAGTGCTGTACCAGCCCACATGGGCTCGTAACGTTGCTTAAAATTACTAGTAATTATACAGTACATGTAAGACACGTCAATTTTAAGCAACGATACGAGCCCAGTGTACATGTATCATTGTCTGACAGATCAATTTTAAGCAACGATGCGAGCCCTTGTGTACCGGCCGTGGACACTGTCGGTCAGCAATACACTAACATCTGCATCATCTCTTTTCAACAGTAATGCATATGTGTTCCAAATTTGTCCTTAAAAATTCAAAACAATTTTTTTAAGTACCTCAGAACAGCCAAAGAAAAATATTAATAACGTTGAGCACAAAATAGCAGACCACATCGTCACGCCTGCCATTTCTCTATCACGTGAATGAACGGTGCATTGTTAAATATATTCATGTAAATTTAATACACATTGGTAAGTACGTTTTCAGCCTAAACTGAAATTAGTTTTGAAGAAAATAATTTGACTTTACTCCAGCCTAAGCTGGTAACATATTTTTGTCTCTTTCACCGTAATAGTTAGTCCTACAATGTAAGACATAGCACATGTTGTTTTTGTTTTAGTGCTTGACGCCTACAACATAAACATCAGCGTCGAGCTCTTACATGTAGGAGTACGTAATAGTCACCAATTTCCCATTGAAGATGGTAGATTCTTTAAGACTCACGGTACTAATTCAGTTCCCATAGTAAACCTACGCAAACATCATGATATTAAAAATTCAGTAACTTAAAATTTCTGAGTGCTCATGATCAAACCTATATTTATTAGTATAGATGAAACCTGGGTGTCAGCTTCTGTTTACCTGCATGTGCTTTAAGCATGTGCTTTCAATTCCGCACCAAAGAGTCAGTTGCTAATAGTAACGAGTGTTCCAAACTCAAGACTGTTAAAAGACTTAAAGTTCATCAATAAAACAATGCCTCTATTTTTTTTTTCTCACTTGCAACTAGGTTAAGCTTTAAAAAGATTAGTTTTCATAAAACATAAATTACATTATTAACCAATCCTGGTCAGCCTAACCCATATATGCTATATTTCCATTTTCAGGCTGTTTCCCATTTTTCCATACAATTTGTACTGTCTGTCCTTTATAGTCTTCGCACGGTAGGTATACAATGCGAAAAGAGCCCATTTTCGCACAATGACGTGTGGGGGGAAAAAGGAATTATGTTTGTGTTGCAAAATTGAATTTTGTCTTCCAAAATGGACTTGTCATCTGATTTTCATCTGCAAACATGATTTCCCCGTGTAAAAAAAAAAAAAAGACCTTAAGATTTAAACATAGTTTTACAATATACAAAGTAGAGTTAAAAAAAATATCCTAATTAAATGTTTTTTCTCTGTTTATTTATAATAATACAAAATGGACATTTTATCGGAAAAAAGACTTCTCGTCTGCTAAGAGACTTTCCTCGTGTACAAAAAAAGTCCCTTAAAATAACAAAAATTGTATTTAATAATGAACTTGAGAAAACATTAAATTCATTTTTAAGAAGAAAAAAAAAATTTTCCTGTGCACAAAGAGGATCATTTATGTTAACACTAACGCGACTTTATTTTGCTGCAAAAAGAACCCTAAAAAAAAAAAATTTAATTCTGCTGATGGAAAACGGTATGTGCTGGCAACGGCATCGGCCAAAAGAAAAGAAAAAACAACACACGCACACATAAGGAAAAGAAAACGTGCAGAACGATCAACTACGCCATACGCCAAAACGCAAACAGAAAGTCGTTAAAGCTGTTACTTGGTTACACGTGCAGGCGGAAAAATGCCTCCGTCGATCAGTATATATTTAATGTTGTATAAATCAATACATTAATATTACTTCCGAAATTAGTCAGTCCAAGTATTTCTGCCGAAAGGGAAGTCTGAGGGACTCCGAGGAAATGAATAAAGTAATTATTCTCGTTAAAGACATCATCTAAGGGACAGAGGTATGGAAGAATTTGAGGGAACTGGAGACAGATTAGGCTTCATAGAAAAGGGAGCTAGTCAAAAAAACAAAAAAACAAAAAAACAAGGAAAAATAGCTCCATACCTGTGCCCCCCCCCTCCCCCCGTGGTGAAAAAGACTACAACAAAGTTACGGTTAAGAGAGAGAGAGAGAGAGAGAGAGAGAGAGAGAGAGACTAGTCACCAGCAATGATTTGGAAATGACCGGAAGCAATCATGTTACGCTAACAAGCCGGCAATTTCAGTTCGATGGTTCACTCGTCTTCGATGATTAAATTTCTGTTATGTGTATAACAGAACGATTAATTGCATTTCACCCGCCTCTAACAATTTCAGATGCATATGGTAGCAGTTAATGTTCTTTTTGACACAGTTCCGACTATTTTGCCTTTACAAACCCCTAGTCTCTGTTATGCAACAAATTTGGTTATATAAATATGTATTTACATGCCGTTTAAAAATATTCTTTCGAATGATAAACGTATATCATACATTAACATTCAACACTTATCTGCTTTAAACCATAAACTAAAAACATAGAAGATATTTATTTATAAATAGGAAGCAATTTTCTACAGTCGGTGATCCCCTTTTTGCATTTTCATTATTCACTGAACAGCACTTTTGTTTAAATCCAAGTTTGTTTACATAGTTTTTATTTTTATATTTAATGATAAATATTTATAAACATTATATTTTTAATTATCTGCTTTATAAACAATCTTCAACGGCTTCTATAAACAAATCCAGAATTTCCTTTTGCAAAAATAAGACTTTTTCGCATACTCTGTATGCGCCGAACAACACTGTGGATTAACTCAAAGTGTGTGTGTGTGTGTGTGTGTGTGTGTGTGTGTGTGTGTGTGTGTGTGTGTGATATTAATGCTTAACAATTCCCTCCAATTTATTGTATAAATATTGATTATCATTAAGACAAGAGACAGTGGTGTACATGGTAGTTTTAGTTTAACGGATTTTAAGCGGTCAGATATGGTAATGTTAGAAACAAATTCTACCTAGTTCACATCTGAAACTGATAAATATTCTGACCCACTGCAGTTGGAGTCTGTATTTTGTCATCATTGTTGTCTTGATAAACCATTGCCCTGGTGTAAAACTAAAGAATTGTTCTCTGTAAAGAGCAGTCGTCTTGAGCCCTAGCTTGGGTGAACATTAAAAATTGGCTGGGAATATACTTTGTGTTGGATGTTATTGTTTGCAACTGTTGTACCCCGTACAACGTGTGTGTGTGTGTGTGTGTGTGTGTGTGTGTGTGTGTTTGTGTGTGTGTGTGTGTCCTGTCAAGCTTTTATTGATTAACAAAGAGTCCTTTGTGGACTCTTTGCAGTCGTGAGGTCCTTTTGCGTGCCCGGTTTGCACTGAACAACAGTTTTGGTTAAAATCAAATTTTTTCTACATGTTATTTTCTTTAAATTGATAGCCATTTTATAAACATGAGATTTTCAATGTTATCTGCTATTAATCTGTACAAGAACCCCATCTTGAACGGCTCTAATAACCAAGTTAAGGGTATTTCTTTTCCAAACGTTAGTCCTTTTTGCATGCATACCTACCCGTATTTGCACACCAGTAGTGAATAGGGACGGTTTAGGGTCTAGGGTCATTACTATGGAAAATATGGCATATCGACTATAGGGTCTATGTAAATTAACATTAGGCAATAACATTAATTTTCCATAGACCCTGAGAGTTTTTCTATACAACATATCCACTATAGGGTCAATGGGAATTTAACATGGGAAAAGAACATTAGTTTTTCCCATTGACCCTATAACTGGACAAACATCATATCCATTATAGGGTCAATGGGAAATGGAACAGGGTCGGGACCCTATTTTAATATGGTCCCGACCTTATGGGTCTATGGAAATTGAACATGGGAAATTTAAACAGGGAGAGGTCTCTATTCAAAAAAAGGGGTAAGCAATGAAAGTCAAGGTCTTTTCGAGGCATATGAAGGGGCCCTGAAAAGGGCCTTTGGTTTTATGTTAACATACCCAGCTGTTAACATAGAGGGCATCTTTGAGATGTTCTTCTTTTCCTCAAACTACGTCTGACTTCAGGGCCGTAAATGAGAACCCTCTTTAGGCATCCTTGCCTCTCCACGTAAATCCTTCGTATCAATAGGCTTGTTTCTGTCCTATGGACAAAAGTCCACTTGGATCGGACATACATCGGTATGTCCGTCCGGAACATCATGGAAGAGACAAGAGTTGATGATTTCACTGTGGTCCACATGTTGGGGTGCCGAGAACAGGTGAAGGAATGCAGTGAACTGCGCTTACTTATAGGGAGAGGAAGGATTGAAAAGGATTGAGTTCATTGACCAATCCAAACACGCGTTACAAAATTCAGTCAGCCCACGTCCAATCCGAAGAGAGCAATCTGTGACGTCACATTCCCTATATAGATTCGCTAGCGCCTGTGCGCAGTCAATCCATGTGACAGTTTTTCAACATGACCGAAACTCAGAAAACGATAAATTGGGGTGCACCAGCCGTGGAGATTACCCAAGGGAACCCGGACTTACTTTCAGAAGAGGTGAATTGGGATTTTGTGGATTTTCTTACCTCGCAAGAATTTGTTCCGGAACCTCCGTCACCTTCTCCTTCATTACCGCACGTGGAGAATTTTAGACAGAGACAGGAAGAAGAATTGGAGAAATTTATACAACAGCAAAAGGAAGCGGAACAAGCTTTTCTCCTACAGCAACAGCAGCAAGAAGAAGAGGTAAGAAAAAAAAAACAACAACAACAACAAGCAGCAGCAAAGAAACAAGGGTGTGAAAGTCAAACGGTCACGGTACTGTTAGACATTTTAGCAGAGTTAAGAAGTCTGAAACAAATGTATCAAACTTCTTTATTACGACCGAATAGAATACGACCTTCCCGAGCTAAACACTCCAACCCTGTGACTAAGCCTACCGTACCACCCTTAGTGATTTCAACCAAATCATCATCAACATCAACATTACGCAGTCCAGAAGTAGGCCTTGGCCGTGGCAAAGGCTTAAGGCAGTTAAAGTTGATTGTTTAAGCTCACCCATACACCAAAAAGGCCCTTTTCAGGGCCACCCATGTCTCTCGAAAAGAGATAGTCTTTAAATTGCCAACATCCATTCAAACTCAAAAAAAAAAAAAAAAAAAAACATTTTACCCCTATAGTACGTGTCTGTGTATGAGTGCGTGAGTGTAGCTTCTTATTTTAAAATCAAAACCCAAAAACACTTAACTTTTATACCTAATTTATTCTTTTATAAATATTTACAATCCAATTCACAATTCACAACATATCACTTTAAAAAGTTCATAGACTTCTTCTCTCTCTTTGTTTTCAGTTTCTTCAGAGTCACAATCTTTTCCTCCTCTTCATCCTCACTTTCTTCCCTTTTTCTTTTCTTCTCCTGTTTCTTTTTCTTCACATGTCTGCTTTCTTCCTCTTCTTCTTCCTCTCAATAATCCCTCTCTTCTTCTTGCTCCTCTTGTTTCTTAGGGCAGTCTGGAGACCAATGTCCTTTTTCTTGACAATGATAACAGGTATCTTGACTTTTGTCTCTTTTAGCCCCTGTTTTGCTTTTTTGACGGTCTGGACACTCTGAAGACCAATGCCCTTTCTTCTGACAGATATAGCAAGTATCTTGACTTTTATCTCGAAAGCAAGGAGAGTAGTCCGACGACTGGTCTGAAGAATTTTTTTTAATGACACCTCGCAAAGCTCGGATGAAACGTTCGATCTGGGTAGTCTCTTCCATCGTCGTGCTCGGTTTGAGAGTGAAATGAATAGAGAAAGAACAAGACACATACCCTTTCTATACGCTGGTCTGCCATGACTATAAAGTAGCCCATGGTGTTTAAACTTTAGTCGTTTGACTTTTTGCTATCAAGATGAAACAATCCAATTCATTTGAGAAGAAAGAAGAAGAAAGTAAGAGGCAGAAACGTGATCTATCGCCTCGTACAAGAGCTGAAGTCTTGGCACAAATTCACGCTAGTGATTTTGAAGAGGACGTGAGTGAACCAGAATCCAAACCCACAGAGTCTGCACCTAGTTCAAGTTCACCACCCTTAGTCAATCCTGAAAAATACTATTCCATTCGAGAGACGGAAAAGCGTCCCTCTAGAAAATTTAGAACCACGGCTTACAAATACACGGTGAAGTTTAAAGATTTCAAGTCCGAAGTACCGTTAGAGAAAGCAGAAGGGTTCATCACCGAGATGTGGGATTCTTTGCTCACCACACTCAAGCGACAATGTCAACCCAAAGAATACGATCGCTTGAGACTTTCCATACAACACGACGGCTTGAAATCCCCTGTTTGGATCGAGTTTAGCAGCCGTTCAGAATTGACCGCTTCCAAAGTCATGGACAAGATTCAACATGTGCAACAATCCAATGACCAGTTTGACATCACCGATGGAAAAGCCACACTGGACATGACCCACGTCTCTCCTCCTCAAGGGACCGGACAACGCAAAAAGACCTTATTGGTCAACAACCTTCGCATTACCAAAAACAGCCTCGTTCAAATTAACAATTTTCAAGACCACATGTGTTTAGCCAGGGCTATCGTGGTGGGACGAACCTATGCCAACAAGAACGACACGGTAGAATGGAAAAGAGACTGGGAGAACATTCGACAATCGGACCGAGCCAAACAACGAAATAAAGCAGAACTTCTGTTACAACAAGCAGGCCTGTCCAAAGTCACACCCTGTGGCATTCCTGAGATGCAAACATTGCAAAATGTCCTAGCTCCACGCTGCACCTTGAAAGTGTACCCTCAAGAAGTGCGTGGGCCTCTGTTGTTTCGAGGCCGAGATTTTAAAGATGGAAAATACATTCACCTTTATTATCACGATGAACATTTCGATACCATTACCACTATCACTGGATTCCTGGGATACAAATATTCCTGTGAGAAATGTGACTATGGTTATAACAATCGAGAGCAACACAAACATTGTGGATCGAAATGCTCAGGATGTTTGGCCTCTCAACCCTGTCTGAGCGAAGGACAAGAACGAGTGCATTGTCCTGCTTGTCTGCGCACGTTTGTCAGTCCTACCTGTTACCAACAACATTTGAAAACACAAGGTTTACACAAGAAATGCGCTTGTCAACAGCTGAGATTGTGCCCCACGTGTGGACAAGGCCTATGTACCAATACTGCCAAGGCACACATATGTCGAGGAAAGAAAAAATCTCACATTTGTCACCACATCGTGGACTTGGAACATCCATGCTACATGCAAAAATACCAACCCCAACAAGAGAAAGATGACGGTCACAAGAAGAAGAAGAAAGGCAATTTCATCTTTTTCGATTTCGAATGCATGCAAGAGACTGGCACTCACATTCATAATTTCTGCGTGGCTCATCGAGCGTGTATAAAGTGCATTCAAGAACCTATCTTCAGTCATTGCCCTCACTGCAGCAAGATTACTAGAGGATGTGAAAAAATCTTTCGAGGACCCAAGACGCTAGACGATTTTGCCAAATGGGTCTTAGACCCCATCGACAAGACATGGAGTAAAGAGGACATCGAACGTTACTGAGATTGTCATCGTCATGCCACAGTCATAGCCCACAATTTCTCGGGATACGATGGACAGTTTCTTCTCAGATACTATACGGAACATGGCACCGAACGTCCTAAAGTCACTTTGAACGGAGCCAAAATCGTTTTCATGCAAATGGGACAAGTACAGTTTAAAGATTCGATGAGTTACTTAGCCATGCCTTTGAGTCGAATGCCTAAAACGTTTGGAATGACAGAAATGGCTAAAGGGAACTTTCCACACTTTTTCAATACGGAAGTCAATCAACATGCTGTTCTACCCCATTTGCCTGAGGCCCACTATTACGACCCCGACAACATGCGTACCGAACAACGAGAAGCTTTCTATGCTTGGTACCAGGCTCACGCCTTAGACCCTTTTGACTTTCAGGAAGAAATGCTAAAGTAGTGTCGTTCCGACGTGGACATTTTACGCCGTTGCTGTGGAAAATTTCGAGAACTGTTCATGGAAAACTGAGGGGTGGATCCTTTGAAAGAAGCTTGCACCATTGCCAAAGCGTGTTACTTAGTGTACCGCCAACGTTTCATGCCTGAAAACACCGTGGCTGTCATCAGTCCTCAATCGACCAACTATATCAAACGTCAATACTCGGTCAAAGCCCTACGCTGGTTACATTACTTGTGCGACAAGGAAGACAAATGGATTCAGCATGCCCGCAACGGAGGAGGCGAAAAGACCATTGGAACGCATTCGGTCGATGGCTCGGACTTAGAAAACCCCAAGATCGTGTACGAGTTTAACGGTTGCTTATTTCACGGATGTCCCGTCTTTTACCCTGACCGTGGCACTAAAAATCAGTTTTTACATCGAACCATGGAAGACCTGTACCAGGGCACTTGTCAGCGACGCCTAAAGTTAGAACAGCAAGAATACCAAGTGGTGGAAATGTGGGAACACGAATACGATCACCGTTTGAAAATTGATTCCGAGTTTAAACGCATCGTGGAAAGTTACCAGTTCATGGACCCTCTGAACCCGGAGACAGTTTGTACGGAGGAAAGACCAATGCCACCTGTTTGGTTTACCACGCTAATGAAGAGAAAGGAGAAGAAATCAAATACCTGGATGTGTGTTCGCTGTATCCTTACGTGTGCAAATATTGTCACTTTCCTGCAGGACATCCACAATTGTTAACGGAACACATCGACCTGAACCGCATTCGACAATACGAAGGTTTGATCAAGTTCAAAATCTTGCCTCCCACGAACCTGTACCATTCTGTGTTACCTCACCATTGTCAAGGCAAACTGATGTTTCCCTTGTGTCGTACATGTGCCGAAACGTGCAACGAAGACCAACCTTGTCATCACATCCAGGAAGAACGCGCCTTGACGGGAACCTGGGTCAGCGTAGAATTGTTTAAAGCTCTGGACATGGGATACCAACTGTTAGAAGTGTACGAAATTTACCACTTTCCCAAGACAAACAATACCACAAGGGTGACCCCACTCAGAAAGGCATTTTCGCCGACTACGTGGATGCCTTTTTGAAACTGAAGCAAGAAGCCAGTGGCTATCCGTCCTGGTGTCACACTCCCGAAGACCAAATTAAATTCAAAGAGAAATACTGGGCACACGAAGGCATCACTTTAGATCACATCGAGAAAAACGAAGGCAGACGTTCGTTTGCCAAAGTGATGTTAAATTGCTTGTGGGGTAAAATGGCAGAACGGCCGTGTTTACCCAAGACGGAATATTTGACAGAACCTTCCCGCTACTTCCAGATGATTCGCGACAAAACTAAATTCATGAAACACGTGGAAGTCGTTCGCGAGGATTTGATCTTAGTCAATTACGAAGAAGATTTGGACTTTGTACAAGCCGATCCCTTTGGAAATGTCATCATTGCGGCTTACGTGACAGCCCATGCTCGCTTAAAATTGTACGAAGCTTTAGAACTGTTAGGGGATCGCGTCCTGTACTTTGACACGGACAGTTGCATCTACATCCATCGCCCGGGTCAACAGCACCCTGGCATCGAAGGAGACCGTTTAAGAGCCTGGACAGACGAACATAACGACGACAAGATTCTAAGTTTCGCGAGTGGTGGACCTAAACATTACGGCTTCGAATACCGGGACAAGCAAGGAGAAGTGCACACTGAGTGTAAAGTGAAAGGATTGACTCTGAATTATCGTACCAGTCGAGTGGTGAACTTTGGCGTATTGAAAGAAGCCTTGCAGTCTGGAAAGATGAACACTTTAAAGTGATCACCTATCAGCCAAACAAGATTGTACGTTTACCCACTCACCACATCGTCAGTCGACCCTTGGAAAAAGTCTATCAAATCGTGTACCAGAAGTGAGTGCGACTTCCCAACCACTTTACTTTGCCGTATGGTCATGTCGGTATAAAACATTGGTTGTAAGAGGATAGCCACCCACCAGAAGGATGACTTCGCCACATCAAGAATCGAGTGAGAAACCCAGTGAGAACTCCAAGTTCAAACCCGACCATTTTCCGGTCTTCTTGCCTGACTATTGTGATTGTGCCCGTCGATTGGACACGTTTCAAAAATGGCCTACTGATAGGGAAGGATTACCTACTTCGCATGTTTTAGCTAGAACAGGATTTGTCTACTTGGGACCTGACACTGGATTGGGATACGAAGTACAGTTTTCAGTTGTGGCCTGAAGTTACGAATGGATTTATGTATCTATAAAGATTCAGCTATTCTGGAACATACTCGATGGTCTCCGCACGGTACAATTATGACGGCACCTTAGAGACGGTACCTTCCAAAACAAAATATAAAAAAGGAACGATATACAAGCTTGAGACTTCATTGCGACTAGTATAAAAAGGAACCCTAGGCAAGAGCGATAGTTCATTGTGACTACCAAGACCAAACGAACAAGATGAATCCTTTGAAAGAGACAACATTTCAGTTTGGGGATTGTAAAAAAGTTTTATCTTCCCCTAGTGTGACTAATATTGGATGGATAAGACCCATGCATTGCGACGGAAAATGTCCGGAAGGAAACTGCAAGTGTGCATGCGGTTACCATTGTAATTGCGTAACGGAGTTTGCAGACGAGTGCGATTGTGAGCCTTGCGATGGGAACGATGCTGTACGTTGTGACCTTAGCGATGCCGTAAAGCATCATGGAAACGTTGTTCTCACTACCCCTATCATGGAAAGTGATGCTGTGCGTGTCAAACCTGAGGGATGCAAAATCTATGTCCGTGGTCATCGTGGACACTTTATTGGGTTTCATGGTCAATGTGGACGTCAACCTTCACGTCTACCACCCTACGGATGTCATCCAGCCCTGAGCAAACTCCTGTCCATGTCACCCTTCCCTCATCGAAACGAACCTCTGAAAGACGAATATTCGTTCTCTGTGCGTTTGTCAGAATACTGAGACTTTGAAAATTGTCTTCAATCGTTCAAAGGAAAATGGCCTAAGTATCTGGGAGGACCGACCCCCGAAGAATTAGCCAGAGCCGGATTTTTCTACATGGGTGCAGGGGATAACGTCAAGTGCTTCAGTTGCGGTGTGTCACTTCACCACTGGGAACCACAAGATTCGGCCTACCTAGAACATGCTCGATGGTCACCGAATTGTCATTACTTACCCTTAGTGGGACCGAGACATTGAAGTGACTTACCATGTCGTTGAAGAAGAAGAAACCAGATTGGCTAGGAGTCAAATGTTGGACATCACCGAGACTAGTATTTAAACTTCATTTCAAAAATGATATTGAATCATTACCTAAAGAACTGCAAGAGAAGATTTACAAGGAAGTTTGGCAGGGGCTTGCCAGAGTGAAATCTCAATGGGTAACTGTAGAACTTTTGTGCCAAGAAATTCACAAGTGGAAAGTGAAAAAAGTCAACCAGCGTGTTAGATTTCTCTGGGTCAAGTGTGCATTCATCCTATTATATCGCTTTAGACCGTTTACATCAAAAGATTTCAATGAGATTCTTGGACGTTACCCTGAATGGCAGTGGTCAGAAATTATTTACTATGTGGATTACTTTTGCTCTAGGAGAAGATTGTAAATTCTGACTGACCTATTCATGGATACTTTGCTAGAGAACAATCGTGGCTTGCCTGTGGAGTTGAGAGAAAGGATTTACCGAGAACTGGTCAAAATTCAAGTGAAACGCAAACTCAAAGTCATTCATCCGTTTTTAAATTATGCTCTTTTCCAAAGTATAAGACTGATTATGAGTGGATATTACATCAGTCACAAAGGTAAACGAGGCTATTGGCCACCACCCAGTGATTCTAAAAACAGTGTATATACTTATGGATACTTTACAAGAGAACATTTTGGGCTTGCCTGTGGAGTTGAGAGAACGCATTTACCGAGAACTGGTCAAAATACAAGTCAAACGTAAAGAACAATTACATCCGTTACGTCACCAGATGTTTAACCACTAGTACCTAAATGCTATAAGGGAACTGATTCGTCAGAAATTGTTTCAGTGGTCAGACATTGTTCAACACTTTGAGGTCGCAAACGATCGACATGTTCATGTTTTTAGTTACTTCGAGATAGACCTACTGCAACGAATTGAGGAAGAAAAGTTGAAGAATTACAAACATATTTTATGTAACATCTGTTTAGAGAAAGAGGAAACTTCTGAACGAACTGTAGAACGAACTTTGGAGTGTAGGTTAGCACATGGAGTATTTAGATTCCCTACTGGAAAACGAATAGCAGAAAGTATATTTATTGCATCCGAACAAAGAGTATAAAAACAGGCTGCCATGCCAAGGCTTTTATCACATGTGATTGAACAAATTCCGTGGAAGGAACTCAATGACCATATTCAAACCGTGGATCATTACCATCACTTATTACAAGAACTGTATCCGTTCAATTTGGGTCGAGAAGTGGTGTGTGTCTTAGTGACTTGTTTTCTGGGATTTCGTTTACCTGCCGATTCCTTGTGGACTCTTTACGAACAGTACTTAACACCCAATTCAACATGAAATGGTGCCTTTAAATGGTCACGAAAGACTCATTTTGCTCAAAGCCTTGCGTTTTCATCTGGATACTTCTCGACCTCTACGGGAAAAAAAGATTCGTCAACTTTTAGCTACCGAAGACGTGTATGACGATGTGTGTGTAGCTTGTGACTTACACCCCCATTGGACAGATGTACGTGCCTGGAAAAAAGGGGGTTTTGAGGCTTGGACCCAAGAAGTGGCCCAGTATGCTCTGGAGTTGTGATCCTTCCTTTCAACGTCCAAAGAAAAAAGTCACTTTTCAACCTGTGTTAGTGACAGTACCAGAAGAAGAACTCGTCACTCAGGACAGGACTGTCGTGGACATTCCGGAAAGACCCTTTCAGGAGGACACTTGTGTGACCTTACCCCCTGTTGAACTGGTCAGAACATTACCCAAAACATGTTGTACAGACACTTGTTTTTATTCTACGTTGATGGTTTTCATGTGCCTTTTATCGTTGTACTTAAACCTTTGGCTTTTATGTATTTTTGTCTTTCGTGTTCATGTTTAAAACATTCAATAAACACGTGTCCTGAAAAAAGTATATAAACTCTTGTCTTGTCTGTTTTCGTGTCACAAGTGACATTCCTAACACTATGGCTACCTCTTCTGTCTCTGTTCCCTCTTCCTCCACTGTCAAAGTCATTGACGAACACTTAGATCGTGCCAGTTGGGAGGCTTTGTATCTTCGCCATCCCTTTAACATGCTCATTGCTGGACCTAGCGGTTCAGGCAAAACCGAATTCGTCAAACGTTTGATCGAACATAAACATCATTTGATCGATCGGCCACCTCAACTCATCATGTGGTGTTACAAAGAGTGGCAATCGGCGTACAGCCTCTTGCGACAAAGTCAAGGCGATTCCATCGTGTTTGTGGAAGGCATTCCTAAAGAAGACGACGGAATCGTCTCTGACTCCCGTCAAACCCATTTGGTCATTTTCGACGACATGTTAGGAGAAGACGAAGAAGAAATTAAACTTTGGTTTACACGCAAAGGGCATCAACGTAATGCCAGTGTCGTTTACATCACTCAAAATTTGTTTCAACAAAGTAAAGCCAATCGCACCATCAGTCTCAATACACATTACGTGGTCTTGTTTAAAAGCCCTCGAGATAAATCGCAAGTGCAAGTCTTAGCCAAACAGTTAGGAACGCCTTGGCTGACTCAGGCGTACGACGATGCCACTCAAACTCCACACGCTTATTTACTCGTCGATTTGAAACCTACTACCCCCGATGATTTGCGATTTCGTACCCAATTGTTCCACCACTGGTGTCAAGATGGAGGGCCTGTCCTGTACACGTCTCCGTCCTCGACTTAATTTCACTAAAAAAAAAATCTATAAAAACCTCAGACACTTTTCGTCTGTCTCACACAGTCTCAACATGACGTCCCTTCAGTCGCATCTTCCCGTCAAATTGATTCGTGCCTTGTATGGCATCAGTCGAGAAAAAAAATCCACAAATACGGGCTCGTGTCTTAGATGCCAGTCTCAGAGAAGTCTTACGATGGTTCACGGTGACAGCACGTCAATTACTGCAAGGGATCATTCAGATTCCTCATCAAACCAAACGCTTTTTTGATCGAAACAAAGTTGCTTTGACCCAACTGGCCGATCCCCGCATCGACACTCAGACCAAAAAACAAATCATTTTGAAACCTGGAGGGAGCGGTACTCTAGAAGGTGTCATCATTCGCTCTCTCTTAAGATAGGATCCTAATGCTCCCACAGTTCTCCCCAAGAAAAAAGTCAAACGAAGCTCCAAGAAGAAAAAGAGCCACGGTGTCAAGAACACGTCCCCAAGGAGACCCGTGTCTCCAAGAACTTCTCCAGTGGCGGGACCCTCCTCTTACCAGTCACCACCCCGGAAAAAGAAAAGCTCCCAGAAAAAGAAGCAGAGAAAAAGTCCACAGAAAAAGAAAAGCCCATAGAAAACTAGTCGCAAGAGAGGCACTTCGGCCAGGACGCAACCTTACACTCGCAAACCACGACCTGCAACGGCAGTGACCGCGTCTCCGGTAGCCTCAGGTTCATTCACTTCTCCGTTGATGACACCAAGAACTGAAAAGTACTTGGAGACGTTGATCACACCAAGAACTTCTCCGCTGATGACACCAAGAACTTCCCCAGTGGCAGTACCCTC
Source organism: Sinohyriopsis cumingii (assembly GCA_028554795.2). Taxonomy (NCBI): domain Eukaryota; kingdom Metazoa; phylum Mollusca; class Bivalvia; order Unionida; family Unionidae; genus Sinohyriopsis; species Sinohyriopsis cumingii. The sequence continues at coordinate 55,400,483 of CM068829.1, forward strand.
CAATTTAGCGGCAGTGGCCGCTGCTCACAAAGTACCTGATCCTAAAATCAAAGTTCAAGAAAGATCGGGCATCTTACAGAGTTTACTGGATTTGTCCAAGCAAGAACTGGCTCAATTTAGTCCGTTGCATACCCCTGTACGACGTGTCATGCCTGTCCTCAAGTTAATACGACGTAAAGACAATCAGTGGCGACGCGTTCCAGTATAAAAAAGGCCTGCGACAAAGTAGGGGTATCAGTGAACTTCCAAAAGATGTCACCTCAAAGAAGTGCACACCGTCACTATCGTCAAAAAAGAAAGAGACAAAGGCAGACTCGTCATCCGACAAAGCGCATAGCCAAGCATCGACGTTACCCTAAAAAAAAGATACAGTCGTTCAAAGAAAAAGAGGCGTCAACAAAGGGGAGGATTCCTTGGCGATTTTGGAAAAAACATTGTCACCTTTATGACAAAGCGATAGCCCCAAAAAAAGATAAAAGGGCGTGTGTTAAGTCATCGACGTTAGTGTATATTTGGTGAATGTCCCGGAACCCACAAGCAAAGATGTCACCCTCCAGAAAACATTCCTCTTCTAAACCCCAAGGAAAGAAAAGGATATGACTGCCTCCACGTTTAGTCAAACATGGGGACATGTTATCTGTCCTGTCCAAAGTTTCTCCACCTCTGCGAAAAAAAACTCATTCAAACGGCCTCCAAAGAGGTCATCGATACCTTGTGCGAATGTTGTTTGAACGTGTTGAAAGGCACGATCCCTTTGTCCAAACACCAGAAACAATGCTTAGGCAAACATCGTCACGTTCTTCGCCAAATGGTTCAAAAGAAAATTCCCATCGGACAAAAGAAGATGTTGGTCCAACGTGGAGAAATTTTACCCCTCTTGCTAGGTCCATTACTGAAAGGAGTCTTGGGAACCGTGTTGGGAGGACTGGTGGGAGCAAGATAAAAAGGCCCTCTGGAGTCCCAAGATCTCAGAATTGACCCCTGACATCCCATGGAAGGACGAAAACTTGCTTTAGTGCCTTACAAACGATGGATGGAATACCATCGTTGGCAAGAACAACGCACCCCGCATTTACCTCCCAATCCCAATTTGAGGTAACACCATTATCGACTCATCCTCCTACGAAGATGTGCTCCAGGCTAGCTAAGCTAAACGAAGCCTACGTGAATTTGCATAGCGTCAGACACAGTCTGATACCGAAGTCAGAAGAGATAGAGAATGTGAGAATGTTAAAAGTTGAAAACCTGATAGAAGAGCTCTTCAGAGAAGAAATTAACAGGGAGAAAGAAGAATGGACAGAGAAGTGCAGACTTCAGAAACAGCAGAGAGAGCAGCAACAGGAACAACAACAACATCAGCAGCAGCAGCAGCAGCAACTGAACCTGACAGAGGCTTTGTCGACTGTCGTATCGATACCAAAGAGTTCTTCTTCTCTTTCCGAAGAAGCAGACCTTATCCGGCGAGAAAGCCTGTCGTCAGAGGAGGTCGCAATCTTAGAACCTAAAAGATGGCCATAGCTTCAAGTTCACACATAAAAAACAACCCTTTTCAGGGCTACCCAAACCTCTAGAAAAGAAATAACAATCGATTGCCTATAATAAGTTTTAAAAAAATAGAAGTGAGTGTATAAGCACATGAATTCTTTATCTTGTTTAGAAAGTGTGTGTGTGTGTGTGTGTGTGTGTGTGTGTGTGTGTAAGTATTTTCTTTAAGTGGCTTGTCAACATGTTTTAGAATAGTGATGGGTAGTATAAAAAAGTGAGTGAGTGTTTCTTTTAGGTCCGCGAGTTGTTTGGTCATGATCTAGGTAATATAAGTTTTGTCTTAGGGGGATGTTTACCTTCACGTCCGCGCGTTTTAAGTGATGATCTAGGTAATATAAGATTTGAGTCTTAGGGGGATGTTTTCCTTCACGTCCGGGCTTTTCGTATAAATACAAAACTAGTCGGAAGTCGGGCTACCCATCGTTGACCTGTTTACAGCAAGACAATGAACACAAGACTAGCTAAACTGTTAGAACTCCAGATGCACCTGGAATATGCCAGGCGCCTTCTGAATGAACTGGTCGCGGAGGCCATTGTTGAAGAAGGGAGAATAAAAGAGGAAGAGGAGCAAAAAGGAAAAAAGAAGAGGAGGAAAAGAAAATAGGAGAGAGGATGGCTTACAATATTCCAGAGACAGAGGATTGGGGTGCTGAAGCCAATTATCCTCCCTCTGCTCTCCCAGTTAAAAGAGTAAACTGGGAGAAATATTGGAGGTTTAGATGTGTCTGAGGTGCCAGGCCGGGGAGGTGTAACCATTAACCAGGTGCCCTGAAGTTCAAAATAAACAGCCCTTTTCAGGGCTAGCCAAAAACTTGAAAAGAGATAGCAATCCATTTGCCAATGTGTGTATGTGAAGTAGTTTATTTATAAACACTCACTCTTTTCCTGTTAAGATTGTATGTGTTTATGTATATGATTATGTGTTTGTAAGCGTTCACGTAGGTTTGTGTGGATAGTAGATTATTGGGTTTTGTAATCACTCACGTACGTTTGTGTGGATAGTAGATTTGGGTTTGATTTTAATGCTTTGCGTGTGTGGATGGTAGATTTTGGGTTTAATTTTGCTGCTTAGCGTGTGTGGATAGTATAGTTTGGGTTTTGTAAGCGATCACGTACGCTTGTGTGGATAGTAGATTAATGAGTTTGATTTTTTGCTCATTGGCGTGTGTGGATGGTATATTTTGGGTTTGTTTATTGCTGTTTCGCGTATGTGGACAGTAGATAATATGAGATGAGAAAAGTAGGGGATGTTTTCCTTCACGTCCGCGCTTTCCCTATAAGAACCCTCAGTGTTGGTTGTTCGCACCATTCCAAGGAATAACCAAAACGAAGATGGAAGTGTCTCAATTGTTTAACAATTTGAGGAATATTTACTTTTGGATGGTGGATGCTATCGAAAGGATAGAAAAAGAATGGAAGTTAAGAAAAAGTCTTCACTATGTCAATGCAATGAAATTAGCCAGGGAAATGATAGAGGAATTAATAGAAGAAGAAGTCAAGAGATTGAGAGGGTTGATAAATCCCCCCTATGTCAGAGTGGGGACAATAAAAGAGGCCATGGACAAGGTAATAGAAGTAAGAAGGTTTTGGAAGAGATAGAAGAAAGGTCAGACTGGTTCTTTGTCAAAAAGGGTAGTGAAAATGTGAAGAAAGTGGAAGAAGAGGTGAGATGTGTCTTAGATGAGGAAGTGAAGAAGATTAAGGAGAGGTGGAGAAAAGAGAGGAAAGAAGAAGAAAATGGAAAGAAAAAGGAAGAACTAGAGAGACTGAACCTTAACTGGATGAAAATCCAGAACAAGTTCCGAGCCATGGGTCACCCGGACTGGATACCGGAAAATGGAAAGAGGAAGAACAAAGGAATTTTGGGAAAGATAAGGGGATGGATGAAGAAGTGGAGGAGTTAGAAGAAGAAACCCAAAGGCCCTTTTCAGGGCCCCTTCATATGCCTCGAAAAGACCTTGACTTTCATTGCCTACCCTTTTTTTTTTAAATAGAGACCTCTCCGTGTTTAAATTTCCCATGTTCAATTTCCATAGACCCATAAGGTCGGGACCATATTAAAATAGGGTCCCGACCCTGTTCCATTTCCCATTGACCCTATAATGGATATGATGTTTGTCCAGTTATAGGGTCGATAGGAAAAACTAATGTTCTTTTCCCATGTTAAATTCCCATTGACCCTATAGTGGATATGTTGTATAGAAAAAACTCTCAGGGTCTATGGAAAGCTAATGTTATTTGCCTAATGTTAATTTACATAGACCCTATAGTCGATATGCCATATTTTCCATAGTAATGACCCTAGACCCTAAACCGTCCCTATTCACTACTCACACCCTCCCGCTTGTTCTAGCCGATTTTTAAAACGAACAGCGTCAAGGATATAAATAATGCAAAAACACTTAGTCATTTCATTCATTGAATTGTCATTTCTAACCTGACTGTCACCAAAGGGTCCCTAACGGATGTGTGTGTGTGTGTGTGTGTGTGTGTGCGTGTGTGTGTGTGTGTGTGTGTTTAGCTTTTGTCCATTGTTGTAGATTGTAAGGGTCATTTGTAAATAACATGTATACCTAACATTTTTGCAGATTATTGTAGATTATACTTTTAAAAAATCGATCATTTTGCGTGCTTGCGTGTTTAAAACTAATCTCTAAATGCTGAGCGTCAAGCGAGGGAGCTGCTGGTACCATGTTTATAAGTCTTTGGTATGACTCGGCCGGGGGCTGGAACCCGCGGACGCTTTAGCCACTTAGGCCACTGGAACATTGGTCATTTGTAAACCACATATTTAGTTAGGTGTTAGTCCAGGAGGTCTTAGTAGTGAATGGGGGCACCCTACGGACAATGGGAATTAGCATTAAAAAACCCCTTGGGCAAATCTACGGACAATGGAAATTTAACATGGAGAAAAATCGTGGGCAAATCTACGGACAAGGGGAATTAACATGGGAATAAATCGTGGGCCACTTTACGGACAAGGGGAATTTAACATGGTGATAAATCGTGGGTCACTCTACGGACAAGGGGAATTGAACATGGGATTTTTTTTAAAAATTTTTTTAAAAAAAGGGGTAGGCAATTCAAAGACTATCTCTTTTCGAGAAATATGGCTGGCCCTGAAAAGGGCCTTTGGGTTTTATGTTAATGTATTCATTAACATAAATGGCACCGCATTGGTCTTCTTCTTGTCCTTAGGCTGCGTCTTACTGTTGGTCCGTACATCAGCACTCTTTTCAGGCATCCTTGTCTTTCGACGTAGATCCTACGTATCCACAGGCTGGTGTTTGTCCTGTGGACAACGGTCCACTTCGATCGGACATACATGAGCAAGTCTGTCCGAAACATCATGGAAGACACAAGGGTGGATGACTCAACTGTAGTCCACATCTTGAAGCGACGAGAACAGGTGAATCAATGCATTGAACGGCGCTTATTTATAGGCGGAGGAAGGATTGAAACGGATTGAGTTCATTTACCAATCCGAACACGCGTTACAGAATTCAGTCAGCTCGCATCCAATCCGAAGAGAGCAGTCTGTGACGTCACGTAGTCAATATAGATTCGCTAGCGCTTGTGTGCAGTCAATCTATGCGACAGTGATTCAACATGACGGAAACTCAGAAAACGATCCAGTGGGGTGCACCAGCAGGGGAGACTGCCCAAGGGAACCCGGACTTACTTTCAGAAGAGGTGAATTGGGATTTTGTGGATTTTCTCTCCTCGCAAGAATTTGTTCCGGAACCTTCGTTACTTTCTTCATTACCGCAAGTGGAGAATTTTAGACAGAGACAGAAAGAAGAATTGGAGAAATTTATACAACGACAAAAGGAAGCGGAACAGGCTTTTCTCCTACAGCAACAGCAACAAGAAGAAGAGGTAAGAAAAAAACAACAGCAACAACAGCAAGAAGAAGTAGCAGCAAAGAAACAAGAGGGTGAAAATCAAACGGTCACGGTACTGTTGGACATTTTAGCGGAGTTAAGAAGTCTGAAACAAATGTATCAGACTTCTTTATCACGACCGAAGAGAATACGACCTTCCCGAGCCAAACATGTCAACCCTGTGACTAAGCCTACCGTACCACCCTTAGTGATTTCAACCCAATCATTATCATCATCATCAACATTACGCAGTCCAGAAGTAGGCCTTGGCCGTGGCAAAGGCTTAAGGCAGTTAAAATTGATTGCTTAAACTCACCCCTACACCATGAAGAAAAAAGGCCCTTTTCAGGGCCACCCACATTTCTCGAAAAGAAATACAATTTCAATTTGCCAATAACTCAAAAAAAAAACTCACCCATGTTACCCTTTTAGTACGTGTCTGTGTATGAGTGCGTGAGTGTAGCTTCTTATTTTAAAATCACAACTCAAAGACACTTACCTTATATCATTCATTTATTCTTTTCTCCATTTTTTACAATCCAATTCACAATTTATAACACAACACTTTAATAAAAAGTTCATTAATTTCTTCTTTTCTCCTTTTTTAGTCTCTCTGTTTTTTGAATTTCTTCACCGTCACACTCTTTTCCTCTTCTTCCTCCTCGCTTTCTTCCCTTCTTCTTTTTTTCTCCTGTTTCTTTTTCTTCACCTGTCTTCTTTCTTCCTCAGAAGAATCCCTCTCTTCCTCTGAAGAATCCCTCTCTTCTTCTGAAGAATTCCTCTTTTCTTCTGACTCCTCTTGTTTCTTTTTTGGGCAATCTGGAGACCAATGTCCTTTTTCTTTACAATAATAACAGGTATCTTGACTTTTGTCTTTTTTATCCCCTGTTTTTGTTCTTTTTTGACGGTCTGGACACTCTGAAGACCAATGCCCTTTCTTCTGACAGATATAGCAAGTATCTTGACTTTTATCTCTAAAGGAAGGAGAGTAGTCCGTAGGCTGGTCTGAAGAGAATTTTCTAATGACCCCTCGCAAAGCTCTGACGAAACGTTCCATCTGGTCAGTCTCTTCCATCGTTGTGCTCGGCTTGAGAGTGAAATGAATAGTGAAAGGACAAGACACACACCCTTTTATATACGCTGGTCTGCTATGACTATAAAGTAGTTTATGGTGTTTGAACTTGAGTCATTTGACTTTTTGCTTTCAAGATGAAACGATCCCATTCATTCGAGAAGAAAGAAGAAGAAAGTAAGAGGCAGAAACGTGATCTATCGCCTCGTACCAGGGCTGAAATCTTGGCACAAATTCATGCCAGTGATTTTGAAGAGGACATGAGTGAACCAGAATCCGAACCCTCTAAACCAAGTTCACCACCCTTAGTCAACCCTGAAAAGTACTATTCCATTCGAGAGACCGAAAAGCGCTCCTCTAGAAAATTTAGAACCACGGCTTACAAATACACGGTGAAGTTTAAAGATTTCAAGGCTGAAGTGCCGTTAGAGAAAGCAGAAGTGTTCATCACCGAGGTGTGGGATTCTTTGCTCACTGCACTCAAGCGACAATGTCAACCCAAAGAAGACGATCGCTTGAGACTTTCCATACAACACGACGGTTTGAAATCCCCTGTTTGGATCGAGTTTAGCACCCCTGCAGAATTAACTGCTTCCAAAGTCATGGACAAGATTCAACACGTACAACAATCTAATGATCAGTTTGACATCACCGATGGTAAAGCCACACTGGACATGACCCACGTCTCTCCTCCTCAAGGGACAGGACGCAAAAAGATGTTATTGGTGGACTACCTTCGCAACACCAAAACAAGTCTCGTCCGAATTGACAACCTTCATGACCAGATGTGCTTAGCCCGTGCCATCGTGGTGGGGCGAACCTATGCCAACAAGAACGACACGGTAGAATGGAAAAGAACCTGGGACACTATTCAACGTTCCGACCGAGCCAAACAACGAAATGAAGCAGAACTCCTGTTACAACAAGCCGGACTGCCCAAAGACACACCCTGCGGCATTCCTGAGATGCAAAAATTGCAAGATGTCCTAGCTCCACGATACACCTTGAAAGTGCACCCTCAAGAAGTGCGCGGACCTCTATTGTTTCGAGGGCAAGACTTTAAGGACGGAAAATACATTCATGTCTATTATCACGATGACCATTTCGATACGATTACCACTATCACTGGATTCCTGGGATACAGTTATTACTGTGAGAAATGTGACCATGGTTATAACAATCGAGAGCAACACAAGCATTGTGGATCGAAATGCACAGGATGTTTGGCCTCTTCACCCTGTCTGAGCGAAGGACCAGTGCCTTGTTCCACTTGTCTGCGCACGTTTGTCAGCCCTACCTGTTACCAACAACATTTGAAGACGCAAGGTTCACAGAAGAAATGCGCTTGTCAACTGCTGAGATTGTGCCCCGCGTGTGGACAAGGCATACGTACCAATAGTGTCAAGGCACACGTATGTTCAGGAAAGAAAAAATGTCTCATTTGTCACCACATCGTGGACTTGGAACACCAATGTTACGTGCAAAAATACCAACCCCCACCAGAGAAAGAGGACGGTCACAAGAAGAAAGGCAATTTCATCTTTTTCGATTTCGAATGCATGCAGGAGACTGGCATTCACATTCCTAATTTCTGCGTGGCTCATCGAGCGTGCGAGAAGTGTATTCAAGAACCTATCTTCAGTTATTGCCCTCACTGCAGCAAAATTCCTGGAGGGCGTGAAAAAATCTTTCGGGGACCGAACACGTTAGCCGATTTTGCCCAATGGGTCTTAGACCCCGTCGAAAAGACGTGGAGCCAAGAGGACATCGAACGTTACGGAGATTGTCATCGTCATGCCACGGTGATGGCTCACAATTTCTCCGGATACGATGGACAGTTTCTTCTCAGATACTATACGGAACAAGGCACCGAGCGTCCTAAAGTGACTTTGAACGGAGCCAAAATCATTTTCATGCAAGTGGGACAAGTGCAGTTTAAAGATTCGATGAGCTATTTGGCCATGCCTTTGAGTCGAATGCCTAAAACGTTTGGAATGACAGAAATGGCTAAAGGGTACTTTCCACACTTTTTCAATACGGAAGCCAATCAACACGCCGTTCTACCCCATTTACCTGAGGCTCACTATTACGACCCCGACAACATGCGTACCGAACAACGAAAAGCTTTCTACGCTTGGTACCAGGCTCACGCCTCGGACCCTTTCGACTTTCAGGAAGAAATGCTAAAGTATTGTCGTTCCGACGTGGACATTTTACGGCGTTGCTGTGGAAAATTTCGAGAACTGTTCATGGAACACGGAGGGGTCGATCCTTTGAAAGAAGCTTGCACCATTGCCAAAGCGTGTTCCTTAGTGTATCGACAACGATTCATGCCTGAAAAGACCGTGGCTGTCATCAGTCCTCAAACGACCCACTTTGTCAAACGTCAATACTCGGTCAAAGCCCTACGTTGGTTACATTACTTGTGCGACAAGGAAGACAAGTGGATTCAGCATGCCCGCAACGGAGGAGGCGAAAAGACCATCGGAACGTATTCGGTCGATGGCTGGGACTTAGAAAACCCCAAGATCGTGTACGAGTTTAACGGTTGTTTATTTCACGGATGTCCCGTCTGTTACCCTGACCGTGGCACTAAAAATCAGTTTTTGCAACGAACCATGGAAGACTTGTACCAGGACACTTGTCAGCGACGCCTAAAGTTAGAACAGCAAGGATACCAAGTGGTGGAAATGTGGGAACACGAGTACGATCACCGTATGAAAACTGATCCCGAGTTTAAACGCCTCGTGGAAAGTTACCAGTTCGTGGACCCGCTGAACCCGAGGGATAGTTTGTACGGAGGAAGGACCAATGCCACCTGTTTGTTGTACCAAGCCGACGAAGAGAAAGGAGAAGAAATCAAATACTTGGACGTGTGTTCGCTGTATCCCTACGTGTGCAAATATTGTCGCTTTCCCGTAGGGCACCCGCAATTGCTGACGGAACACATCGACCTGAAAAACATTCGACAATACGAAGGCTTGATCAAGTGTAAAGTTTTGCCTCCCACGAACCTCTACCATCCCGTCTTACCTCACCATTGTCAAGGCAAACTGATGTTTCCCTTGTGCCGTACTTGTGCCGAAACGTGCAACCAAGACCAAGCTTGTCAGCACACCCAGGAAGAACGGGCCTTGACGGGAACCTGGGTCAGCGTGGAATTGTTCAAAGCTCTGGACATGGGATACCAACTGTTAGAAGTGTACGAAATTTGCCACTTTCCCAAGACACAACAATACCACAAGGGTGATCCCAGTCAGAAAGGCATTTTCGCTGACTACGTGGATGCCTTTTTGAAACTGAAACAAGAAGCCAGCGGCTATCCGTCCTGGTGTCACACTCCCGAAGACCAAATACAATTCAAAGAGAAATACTACGAACAAGAAGGCATCTCTTTAGACCACATCGAGAAAAACGAAGGCAGGCGATCGTTTGCCAAAGTGATGTTAAATTGCTTGTGGGGTAAAATGGCACAACGACCGTGTTTACCCAAGACGGAATATTTGACAGAACCTTCCCGCTACTTCCAGATGATTCACGACAAAACCAAATACATGAAACACGTGGACGTCGTTCGAGAGAATTTGATCTTGGTCAATTACGAAGAAGATCTGGACTTTGTGCAAGACGACCCTTTTGGAAATGTCATCATTGCGGCTTACGTGACAGCTCATGCTCGCTTAAAATTGTACGAAGCTTTAGAACTGTTAGAAGAACGCGTCCTGTACTTTGACACGGACAGTTGCATTTACATCCATCACCCGATTCAACATCACCCTGACATCGAAGGAGACCGTTTAGGAGCCTGGACAGACGAGCATCCCGACGACAAGATTCTAAGTTTTGTCAGTGGCGGTCCCAAAAATTACGGCTACGAATACCGGGACAAACAAGGAGAAGTGCACACGACGTGCAAAGTGAAAGGACTGACTCTGAATTATCGTACCAGTCGAGTGGTCAACTTTGGGGTATTGAAAGAAGCCTTGCAATCGGGAGAGGATGGAAACTTTAAAGTGACCACTCACCAACCAAACAAGATTGTACGTTTACCCACTCACCACATCGTCAGTCGACCCTTGGAAAAAGTCTATCAAATCGTGTACCAGAAGCGAGTGAGACTTCCCAATCATTTCACCTTACCGTACGGTCACGTCGGTATTGGTCTGTATATAAAAAAGGAACCCTAGGCAAGATCTATAGTTCATTGTGACTACCAAGACCGAGCGAACAAGATGAATACTTTGAAAGAGACATCGTTCCAGTTTGGGGATTGTAAAAAAGTTGTATCTTCCTCTAGTGTGACTAATATTGGATGGATAAGACCCATGCATTGCGACGGAAAATGTCCGGAAGGAAACTGCGATTGTCCATGTGGTTACCATTGTAATTGCGTAACGGAGTTTGCAGACGAGTGCGATTGTGAGCCTTGCGATGGGACCGATGCTGTACCTTGTGACCTGAGCGATGCCGTAAAGCATCATGGGAACTTTAGTGCCCCTACCCCTGTCATGGAAAGTGATGCTGTGCGTGTCAAACCTGTGGGATGCGAAAGCGATGCTGCTCGTCCTCTTGGACATTTTACTGGGTTTCGTTTTAAAGGGGAATGTCGACCTTCACGTTTACCTCCCTACGGATGTCATCCAGCCCTGAGCAAACTCCTACCCATTTCACTCAACCCTCATCGAAACGAACCTGTGAAAAACGAATATTCGTTTCCTGTGCGTTCGTCGGAATACTGCGACTTTGAAAATCGTCTTCAATCGTTCAAAGGAAAATGGCCAAAGTATCTGGGAGGACCGACCCCCGAAGAATTAGCCAGAGCCGGATTTTTCTACTTGGGCGAAGGAGATAAAGTCAAGTGCTTCAGTTGCGGTGTGTCACTTCACCACTGGGAACCGCAAGATTCGGCCTACGTAGAACATGCTCGATGGTCACCGAATTGTCATTACTTACCTTTAGTGGGACCGAGACATTGAAGTAACTTCTTACCATAATCATCTGTTCATGGATACTTTACAAGAGAACATTTGTGCTTTGCCTGTGGAGTTGAGAGAACGCATTTACCGAGAGCTGGTCAAAATACAAGTGAAACGTAAAGAACAATTGCATCCGATACGTCACCGGTGTTTGAACCACTGGTACCTGAAGGCTATACAAGGACTGATTCAATTGAAAGTGTTCCATTGGACAGACATTGATCAACGACCTCCTGGTTATAAAAAGGAATGGTTTGGTATTGACGATTCTATCTACTACATTGTAAACGTATTGCATCGAATTCCAGAGGAAGAGTTAACGAATTACCAACATCTTTCACACAATGTCAACTTGGTGAAAGAGGAAACTTCTGAACGAATTGTAATGTGTAGATTAGTGACTCAACGATTTAAATTCGACACTGAAGTGAAACCATGTTTGTGCAAAGAGTACATTTCTTGTGTCAGACCAAAGAGGATTTAGTATGACCTATTCATGGATACTTTACAAGAGAACATTCGTGCTTTGCCTGTGGAGTTGAGAGAACGCATTTACCGAGAGCTGGTGAAAATACAAGTGAAACGTAAAGAACAATTGCATCCGATACGTCACCAGATCTTTAACCACTGGTACTTGAATGGTATAAGAGAACTGATTCGTCAGAAATTCTTTCAATGGTCAGACATTGTTCAAAACTTTGAGGTCGCTAATGATCGACATGTTCATGATTATGGTTACTTCGAGATTCACCTAGTGCAATGCATTGAGGAAGACAAGTTAAAGGATTACCAACATATTTTACGTGGAATCTACTTAGAGGAAGAGGAAACACCTAAACGAACTCTGACGTTTCGGTTACAGTATGCAAGATTTAGATTCCCTACTGGAGAACGAAGATCTCTGGCTAGAAAGTATGTCTATTGCATCCGAAAAAAAGAGAATATAAAAACAGGCTGCCATGCCACGGTTTATGTCACATGTCATCCAACAGATTCCGTGGAAGGAACTCAATGACCATATTCAAACCGTGGATCATTACCATCAATTATTACAAGAACTGTATCCATTCAATTTTGGACGACAAGTGGTGTGTGTCTTAGTGACTTGTTTTCTGGGATTTCGTTTACCAGCCGATTCTTTGTGGACTCTTTACGATCAGTACTTACCACCTCCATGGCCTTAAATGGTCACGAAAAACTCCTTTTGCTCAAAGCCTTGCGTTTTCATCTGGATACTTCTCGACCTCAACAGGAAAAAAAGATTCGTCAACTTTTAGCGACCCAAGACGTGTATGACGATGTGTGTGTAGCTTGTGACTTACACCCTCATTGGACAGATGTTCGTGATTGGAAAAAGGGGGGTTTTGAGGCTTGGACCCAAGAAGTGGCCCAGTATGCACAAGAGTTGTTCAAGGAAAAAAGTTACTTTTCAACCCGTGTTAGTGACGGTGCCAGAAGAACCCGTCACCGAGAACAACCACTCGCTTCAGGACAGGACTGTCATGGACATGCCTGAAAGGTCATTCCGGGAGGACACTTGTGTGACAATACCTCATGTAGAGACTGTAAGAACATTACACACTGTCCCTAGGACATCTTGGTTAACCAAAACATGTTGTACAGACACTTGTTTATATTCCACTTTGATCGCTTTGCTGTGTTTTATATTCCTGTACATCACTATTTGGGTTGTATGTATTTTTGTCTTTCGTGTTCATATTTGAAACATTCAATAAACGTGTTCTGAAAAAGTATATAAACTCTTGTCTTGTTTGTTTTTTCGTGTCACAAGTGACATTTCTCATACCATGGCTACCTCTGCTGTCTCTGCTCCCTCTTCCTCTACTGTCAAAGTCATCGACGAACACTTAGATCGTGCCAGTTGGGAGGCTTTGTATCTTCGCCATCCCTTTAACATGCTCATTGCTGGACCTAGCGGTTCAGGCAAAACCGAATTCGTCAAACGTTTGATCGAACATAAACATCATTTGATCGATCGGCCCCCTCAACGGATCGTGTGGTGTTACAAAGAGTGGCAATCGGCGTACAGCCTCTTGCGAGAAAGTCAAGGCGATTCCATCGTGTTTGTGGAAGGCATTCCTAAAGAAGACGATGGCATCGTCTCTGACTCCCGTCTAACCCATTTGGTCATTTTCGACGACATGTTAGGAGAAGACGAAGAAGAAATTAAATTGTGGTTTACGCGCAAAGGGCATCACCGTAATGCCAGTGTCGTTTACATCACCCAAAATTTGTTTCAACAAAGTAAAGCCCATCGCACCATCAGTCTCAATGCGCATTACGTAGTCTTGTTTAAAAGCCCTCGAGATAAATCGCAAGTGCAAGTCTTAGCCAAACAGTTAGGAACGCCTTGGCTGACTCAGGCGTACGACGATGCCACTCAAACGCCACACGCCTATTTACTCGTCGATTTGAAACCTACGACCCCCGAGGATTTGCGATTTCGTACCCACTTGTTTCACCACTGGTGCCAAGACGGAGGACCTGTCCTGTACACGTCTCCGTCCTCGACTTCATTTCACTCCTCCCATGAAAAAAATCTATAAAAACCTCAGACCCTTTTTCGTCTGTCTCACACAGTGTGAACATGACGTCCCTTCAGTCACATCTTCCCGTCAAATTGATTCGTGCCTTGTATGGCATCAGCCGAGAAAAAGATCCACAAACACGAGCCCGTGTCTTAGAAGCTAGTCTCAAAGAAGTCTTACGATGGTTCACGGTGACGGCACGTCAATTACTCCAAGGAATCATTCAGATTCCTCATCAAACCCAACGCTTTTTCGATCGAAACAAAGTCGCTTTGGTCCAACTGGCCGATCCCCGCATCGACACTCAAACCAAAAAACAAATCATTTTGAAACCTGGAGGGAGCGGTACTCTAGGAGGGGTCATCATTCGCTCACTCTTAAGATGGGATCCTAATGCCCCCAAAGTTATCCCCAAGACAAAAGTTCAACGAAGCCCCAAGAAGAAAAAGAAAAAGACCAAGTCCCCAAGAAGAATAACTTCTCCAGTGGCGGGACCCTCCTCTTACCAGACACCACCCCGGAAAAAGAAAAGAAGCCCCCAGAAAAAGAAACAGAGAAAAAGTCCTCAGAAAAAGAAAAGTCCACAGAAGAAAACTAGTCGCAAGAGAGGCACTTCGGCCAGGACGCAACCTTACACTCGCAAACCACGACCTGCCACATCGTCTCCGGCAGCCTCACGTTTGTCCACTTCTCCGTTGATGTCACCAGGAACTGAAGAGTACTTGGAGACGTTGATCACACCAAGAACTTCTCCGTTGATGACCCCCAAAAGAACTTCCCCAGTGGCAGGACCTTCCCATTTAGTGGCAGTGGCTGCTGCTCACAAAGTACCTTCTCCCAAAATCAAAGTCCATGAAAGATCGGGCATGTTACAAAGTTTACTGGATTTGTCCAAGCAAGAACTGGCTCGATTTAGTCCGTTACGTACCCCTGCACGACGTGTCATGCCTGTCCTCAAACTGATAAAACGTAAAGACAATCAGTGGCGACGCGTTCCAGTATAAAAAAGGCCTGTGACCAAGTAGGGTATCAGTGTTTTTTAGGTGCTCCTAAAGACTCAAAGATGTCACCCTCCAGAAAACCCCAAGGAAAGAAAAGAAAAGGACTGCCACCACGTTTAGCCAAACATGGGGACCTGTTATCTGTCCTGTCCAAAGCTTCTCCACCCCTACGAAAAAAACTCATTCAAACAGCCTCCAAAGAGGTCATCGATACCGTGTGCGAATGTTGTTTGAACGTTTTGAAAGGCACGATCCCTTTGTCCAAACACCAGAAACAATGCTTAGGCAAACATCGTCACGTTCTTCGGAAAATGGTTCAAAAGAAAATTCCCATTCGTCAAAAAAAGAAGATGTTGGTCCAACGTGGAGGCATTTTACCTCTCTTGTTAGGCCCCATCCTGAAAGGAGTCTTGGGAACCATGTTGGGAGGACTGATGGGAGCAAGATAAAAAGGCCTTCGGAAGTCCCAAGATCTCAGAATTCACCCCTGACAACCCCATGGAAGGACGAAAACTAGCTTTAGTGCCTTACAAACGATGGATGGAATACCATCGGTGGCAAGAACAACGCACCCCGCATTTACCTCCCAATCCCAATTTGAGCGAGATGTCCCAGTTACAACACGAATTGCAATCCTTGCTGGATCGCCAAGATTTGTCCGAAACAGAAAAATCGCAAAAGTACGGTCAACTCTTGCAACGACTGCAACTCTTTCACCAGAAAGCTTTAGACGAAACAGCTCTACCCACTTTGAAAGATTTTAAGACCTTGATGAAAAGTCCAGCACCATCACCAGTACCAGTACCAGTACCACCAGTACCCGTGACCAAGACAGAAAAAGGAAAAGAAGAAGAAGAAGAAGGGTTTCAAACTCCACCAGAAAAAGTACGCAAGTTAACAACACCACCTACCTCCAGAATTGGATGGATTAAAAAGATGATGGCCACCCCTTCTTCCTCACAAGAGAAAAAGAAAGTGAAGACAGAAGTGAAGACAGAAGTGAAACAAGAACCGATATCCCCCGCTCAGACATCCTCCTCTTCGACACCTATTGCTGGCCGCACACGCAAAGCCTTGCAATCCAAGAAAATACCCCAAGAGAAAAAGAGTAGCCTCTTCCAAGAGTGGGTGCCTTATTAACACACCAATCAACACAAAAAATGGAAAAAGTCTTAGCCAGCATTTACTACGATCCCTCCCATCCTGCAGGTTACGCAGGAGTTCAAAAATTGTTTCGTGCTGCCAAAACGCGACTGAAAAGTCTCCGTTTACCTCAAGTGCAACGATGGTTACAAGAACAAGTTACCTACACTTTACACAAACCCATTCGACGCAAGTTTGCCAGAAGTCGCACCCGAGTGGAAGGCATCGATCATCAATGGCAAGCCGATTTAGCCGATGTCTCTCATTTGGCCAGCTACAATCGTGGCTACAAATATTTGTTTTGTGTCATCGACGTCTTTTCCAAATTTGCCTGGGTCGTACCCTTGACTTCCAAATCGAGCAGTGAGTTAGTGCGAGCCCTGCAACAGGTGTTGAAACAAAGCGGTCGTCACCCTCTTCGATGGCAAACGGACAAAGGCACCGAATTTCTGAACCAAGCTTTCCAAAAAGAATTAAAGAAACGTGACATTCATTTTTTTACCACCGAGAATCCAGAAACCAAAGCCAGCATCGTGGAACGTTTTCAACGCACTTTGAAAGAACGCATGTGGAAATATTTTACGCATCACCACACTCTGAAGTACATCGACATCTTACCGCATCTGGTGCAAGCGTACAACCAATCTTACCATCGAAGCATCGGACGTGCCCCGCAAGACGTGACTCCCGACAACGAAGTGCTGGTGTTCGAGCGCCTGTTCGGTACGTCCCCGACGAGGGCTGTCCCCAAGAAAAGTGGAGAGTTGACCGTAGGAGATTGGGTGCGCATTGGCAAAACCAAACGCACTTTCGACAAAGGTTACTTACCTAACTGGACGACCGAACTGTTTCGCGTCACTGGACGAGTACATGGCCGTCATCCTGCCGTCTATAAATTGGAAGACATGAACGGAGAAGTACTCAAAGGAACGTTTTATTTGCCCGAGTTACAACGTGTCACCAAAAAAGAAGACGACGTGTACGACATCGAAAGCATTCTCGAACGCAGAACCCGTAAAGTGGGCAAACGACGTGTCAAAGAAGTCAAAGTACGTTGGAAAGGATATCCACCCAGTTTCGATTCTTGGATCGACGCTTCGCAAGTCATCGACTATAAAAAGAAGAAGTGACCATCATGCCCTTTCACACATCAGACGCAGCTACGTCGACCAGTCCTTCTTCCCCTAGTTCTTCTGTGCAAGATTTACAAAAACAACCCTTGTGGGTGTGGTGTGGAGAACGTGTGCCTAAAACGCAAATCGTCTTTTTCTGCCAAATCTTCGTGGTGTATTGTGTCATCGGGGCAGCCATCGCCAATTTGAGTTTGCAACAAGGAGACAAACAATTGTGGACCATTTTATTGAGCAGTTGCATCGGTTACCTACTTCCCAATCCCTCCCTGAAATTCTCCTCGAACGGGAACGTTGTGTCCAGTGCCAGTGCCAGTCACCACTCCAACAACAACCACAACCAGAACCCCATTTTGGGCGAAGACACGCCTCTGACGTCCAGTAATATCCCCTCGGACAGCCACAGAACTCTAGAATTATGAGTCACCAAAACCAATTTTACTTAACCTTACCCAGTGACAGTTCCATGGAGGTGTTTCCCAACAACACGTTGTGCTGTTACACGGCCAAATTACCTCAAGCCATCCCCTTAGATCACGAAGCCCATTGGGAAGTGGCTTTAGTGGAAATGATTCACCCAACCCAAGTCCAAAATATCATTGCCCAGCAAAATTGGTTTAAGGTGGAAGTTCATGACCAACGATTGCAAGTGGAGTTGGATAAAATTGGCACATCTACCAATAGAACCTATGATGACAAACTTAAAACGTGGACCTACAACTTGTCCATTCTCCCAGGCTATTATTTCAGTGGTCATCATTTGGTCAGCGCCATAGCCTCCAGGTTTAATGGCGTGTTCCATAAAGCTTTGAGTAATGTCCAAAAAAGTGTCACCTTGGAATACCACAAAATAGCTCGTCGCTTTCTGATGAAATTTTCTGAGGGGTCCAAAAAATTCATGTCTTTCTTATTTTGTCCTGAATTGTTTGACATATTGGGCGGTGACACGGAGATGAGAATGGTCATGATAAAGAAAAACGAATTGCCAGTCATTTCCGACAACGATATTTTTGCCAGGTATTTTCGTTTCCCGGTAGAACTGAACCAAGGACTGAATTTGATCTTTGTGTATTCCGATATAGTGGAGTACAACGTGGTGGGACACACCTCCGTACCGTTACTGCGTGTCATTCCTTTCAAAGTGGATTCTGCCGCAAACGCTGACGAGGAAGGTGGAAACACTTACCACGTCCACCGCGAATTTGTCCATCCTCACTATTTGCCGGTCAGCAAGTCGTACTTGGACACGGTCAACATTACTATAAAAGGAGATTTGGGACAAAATATTCCATTCACCAAAGGAAAAGTCACGGTGAAACTCCATTTTCGAAAACGGTTCTCTCACGATTCGTAAGTAAGTCATGTATCCAGTGTACCAAGGGGTGGCTCGACAGCGAGGACACGGTTTAGGAGACATGTTAAAATCGGCCTTTCGTTCGGTGGCCCCGGTGTTGAAACCGATGGTGACACGCGGATTGCACGCCTTGAAAGATGCGGCACTGACGCAAGGCAAAGAATTTCTCCAAAATGTCATCATCGACAAACAAAACCCTAAAGAAGCCTTCATGAGGGCAGGCAAAAATGTCTTGCTGCAAACGGGCAAAGACATTTTGGGCCGACGAGACACACCTATAAATGCCCTGCACGCTACCGAGTCAAGCATTCAGCAAGGACAAGGCAGAAAGAGACGACGAAGAAGAAAACACCCTTTCACCAGACTTCAAGCGAGAAAGGCCAAGAAAAGAAGAACCGTTCGAGACTTAGACGTTTTCGATTATTGAGACACAGCAACAACAAAAAATGATGCACCGAGAGTCTTGCGCCTGTTCCAAGACGGAACTGGATCTGTTTGCCATGCCCCCCACCATGATGACCATGCAAGAATCCCAATGGGTGGAATTTAATCCCATCTCCTCACTGACCGATTCCGCTCCCATCGAATTTGAAATCAAGGGGCAGCCCGAAGATTACATCGATCTGAATAGCAGTTACTTGTACTTGAAAGTCCAAGTTCTAGAAAAAGATGATAGTGGAGTAGATGACGCTGACGAAATAGCTCCCGTCAACAATTTCATGCATTCCTTGTTCAGCTCAGTGGATTTGTACTTGAATAACAAACTAGTCAGCAGCAGCATGGATACATACCCTTACCGTGCCTACTTGGAAAATCTCTTGACGTACGGAATAGATGCCAAGGATAGTCATCTCAATGCCTGCGTGCTGTGGGTAGCTGACGAAGCGGGCAAGTTCGAAAAAACAGATGGAAGCAATTCCGGCTTTGAGGCAAGAGAAAGCAAAATCTTAGAGAAGAAGAGTTTAGAACTGATGGATCGTTTGCATTTGGACATATGGTTGCAAGAGAAATATTTGCTGAACGGGGTCAATGTCCGCTTGAGACTGAATCGCAGCACTGCCGCTTTCCATTTGATAGCTGCTGATCCTGCTAAGGCTCCTAAAAGCATAATCCAGGAGGCCAAACTCTACGTACGACGCGTGGAAGTGTTACCCAAAGTGGGTAACGACATCAGTCAAACGTTGAGCAGAACGACTGCCAAGTATCCCATCCGACGTGTGGAAGTGAAAACGTTCACCATTCCCGCTAACCTTCAATCCATAACCGAAGATCATCTGTTCCAAGGACAGTTACCCAAACGTTTGATTCTTGGTATGGTCACGAATTCAGCCTTCAACGGAGCCTTCAAAGAAAATCCTTTCAACTTTCAACACTTTTTAGTGAAGAAAATCGAAGTCAGTCGCGATGGCAAGACCTTGTGTACCCGACCTTTCGAACCTGACTTTAGTGACAAGAACAAAAATTACTTGAGATCGTACTTGTCCCTGTACGAAGCCACCGGTCAGTTAGGAACCAACACCAGTCACGGCATTGAGTATGACGATTATGCAGGAGGCTATGCTTTGTGGGCTTTCGATTTCACTCCAGACCAAGGCAGCGACGAGGGACATTTCCACCCTATAAAATCTGGCCAGATTCGTGTGGAACTTCAGTTTGCAGATAAACTACCAGCGACAGTGAACGTCATCCTGTATGCAGAATTCGATAATACCATAGAAATCAACAGTTTGAGAGAAGTCATTCTAGATTATTAGAAAGCCATGGAAGACTGTTATCCCTCTTTACCTAGTGGAGAAACTTTGGAGATGGAATGTAAGGAGACCGTGGAAGGAGAAGAATCTCAAGACAAAGACGAAGAAGATATCATGATGAAGTCGAGATGGCCAGAACAAGAAGCCCATTTAGTCTCCTGTTTTGCCAAACACTTGGTCGACAAAATAACAGAATTGATCAAGAAAAATTGCTATGGATGTCAAAACGATCATCCCAGTCAAATTCAACACGATAAATGCCTGATGTTGAGTCAAGAAGAAAAATTGGACGAGTATCTGGACGAAGCTTGGAGTCTCATCTCGAACAAAGACGTGTTGCACCAGTGGTATAAAGACTTGCGTGAACATTCTTGTCCAGCATTAACCACTCAAGAGATCCATCGTATCGAAGCTCTCCTGAATCAGAGTGAGGAAACAGAACGAATAACCGTTTATTCGTCAGACATTTTCAAGCAAAAAGTCAGGATCGAATTGACGACGTATTATTACCTGTGAAGAAGAAAACAAACACAAAAACAATGGATACCTGGGAACTTTATTACCTTTTGAACCACAGTTCGTATACGTCTTCTTGGAATCCTGTCGTCTGTGCTAAAGATGAACTCCCTCATCGCAAACCTAAAGACCATCAAGCTTACGTGATCAACACGGACGATAGTCATCTCCCAGGAACCCACTGGGTAGCCGTTTACTTTCCTCAAGAAGGCTGTGTGGAATATTTCGATTCGTACGGATTGCCCCCTTTGGAAGACGATATCATCGACTTTATGAGAAGAAATGCTCAGACCACCCGATTCAATAACGTGAAATTACAAGGCACAGATTCCTTGGTGTGTGGACAATATTGTGTGTATTTTCTGCATCATCGCAGCCTGGGCTATTCCTTAGAACATTTAGTGACTCATTTTGATCCTCGTTCTTCTGCTAGAAACGATGTGAAAGTAGATCGATGGTTTTGTGACCATTATGCTTATCTTTTGTCTCAAGCTAGGAAACGTAGTGTCCATCAATGGCCTAATGATTTCCAACAGTGGAAATCACAATTTCATTCACAACGTTGTCAGCCTTGTTTAAAGTAGATTGTAATTGAAGAAAAAAATGTTTGTGATTTGAAAAAAAATTGTTTGATGTTATAGTGTTGGATTATTGTTAAAAATGTTGTTGTTTAGTGTTAAGTGATTTTTTGAATAAAAAATGTTGTGTTTAGAAAAAAATGCCTTTGTCTTTTGTTTAGCTATAAGAATGTTGGATTGATGCTCTTTCATTTCTTACTATCCCTCTCATGAACGTTGCGGCTCGAAAACCGTGTGGGGGATGTTTTCCTTCACGTCCGCGCTTTAACTTTAAGAACCGGGTTGTTCCCAGTCTAGCCATCCATTGTCGACTCATCCTCCTAAGAAGATGTGCTCCAAACTAGCTAAGCTCAACGAAGCCTACGTGAATTTGCATAGGGTCAGACACAGTCTGATACCGAAACCAGAAGAAATAGAGAATGTGAGAATGTTAAAAATCACTGAAGACCTGATAGAAGAGCTCTTCAGAGAAGAAATGAACAGGGAGAAAGAAGAATGGACAGAGAAGTACAGACTTCAGAGACAGCAGCAACAGCAGCAACAGCAGCAACAGCAGCAACCTGAAGCTGACAGAGGCTTTGTCGATTGTCGTATCGACACCAAAGAATTCTTCTTCTCTTTCCGAAGAAGCAGACCTATCGCCAGAAAGTCTATCCTCAGAGGACATCGCATTCTTAGAAACTAAAAAGAATGCCATAACAAAAAAAACAAAAAAACAGCCCTTTTCAGGGCTACCCAATACTCTAGAAAAGAAATAACGATCGATTTGCCAATGTGTGAAGGTAGAGTAGTGTGAAAATAAACACTAACTCTTTCTTAAAAAATGTGAGGGTATGTGTTTGTGTGTTTGTGTGTTTGTGTTTGTGTTTGTAAGTGATAAAGTAGGTTGGTGTGGATAGTAGATTAAAATTATGTCTTTTTTGGTGTTTGAGGTGTATATTTGGGGTTAGATTGGATTGCTTTGCTTATGTGGATAGTCTATTGAAGTGATTTATAAAAAATTTTAAAATAGTGATGGGTAGCATAAAAAAGTGAGTGAGTGTTTCTTTTAGGTCCGCGCGTTGTTGTTGTTTTTTTTTTGGTCATGATCCAGGTAAGATGAATTTCATGTTTTAGGGGATGTTTTCCTTCACGTTCGCGCTTTCAGTATAAATTGAAACTCGCTGGGCAGTCCAGCTACCCTTGTTGATTGATCAACACCAAAAAATGAACACGAGACTTGAGAAACTGTTGGAGCTTCATGTGCATCTGGAATATGCCAGGCGCATATTAAATGAACTTGCCGCGGAAGCCATTGTCGAGGAGGGAAGGATAAGAGAGGAGGAAAGAAGAAACAAAGAAGAGGAGGAGAAAAGATATAAAGAAGAAGAAAGAAGATATAAAGAGGAAAGAAGAAACAAAGAAGAGGAGGAGGAAAAGGAGAGAAGAAATTTCAAAATCCCAGAGAGCGAAAATTGGGATTCTGAAGCAACATATCCTGCCTCTGCTCTCTCCCCCCAAAAGGTAAAAAGTAACTGGGGGATAAGATGTGTATGTGGCGCCAGGCCTGGAAGGTGCCACCATTAACCAGGTGTCCATGAAGTTCCAAACAAAACAGCCCTTTTCAGGGCTACCCAATACTCTAGAAAAGAAATAACCATCAATTTGCCAATGTGTGTAGGTAGAGTAGTGTGAATATAAACACTAACTCTTTATTAATAGTGGAAGTGTATGTGATTGTGTGTTTGTGTTTGTGTTTGTAAGTGATAAGGTAAGTTTGTGTGAATAGTAGATTATGGGTTTCTTTATTGTTTCTTAGCGTATGTGGAGAGTATAGTTTGGGTTTGATTATATGAAATGAGAAAGTAGGGGATGTTTTCCTTCACGTGCGCGCGATGTTGGGTCATCATCTAGGTAAGATCCATTTTATTTTTTAGGGGATGTTTTCCTTCACGTCCGCGCTTTTCGTATAAGAACCCACAGTATTCGTCGTTCAAACCATTCTGCACAGAATAAAAAAGAAGATGGCTTCGAACCACCTTGACAAAATGGAAAAATTGCAAAACGTCCTCGACAATTTAGGAATGATGGAGCAAATGTTGGTTAACCTAAACGAGGATCACTATTCATATAGTCCCCATCGAGTGAAGATGGAGATAAACAATTTACGAAAAATGAAGGTAATCATCAGTGATCTGTTGAAAGAAATAAAGGAGGAGAAGGAGGATGAAGAGGAAAAGATAAGAATAAGAACATGGAACGAAAAAATTGAAAAAGAAGAGGAAAATGAGAAGAGGAAGAAAGAAGAAGAGGAGGAAGAGAAGAAAGAAGAGAAGGAGAAAAAAAAGAAGAGAAAGAGTGTTGGAGATAAAATAAGAAGTTGGTGGAGGAAAAGAAGAAATTAGAAGAAGAAGAAAACCCAAAGGCCCTTTTCAGGGCCCCATATTTCTCGAAAAGAGATAGTCTTTGAATTGCCTACCCCTTTTTTTTAAAAAATTTTAAAAAAAAATCCCATGTTCAATTCCCCTTGTCCGTAGAGTGACCCACGATTTATCACCATGTTAAATTCCCCTTGTCCGTAAAGTGGCCCACGATTTATTCCCATGTTAATTCCCCTTGTCCGTAGATTTGCCCACGATTTTTCTCCATGTTAAATTTCCATTGTCCGTAGATTTGCCCAAGGGTTTTTTTAATGCTAATTCCCATTGTCCGTAGGGTGCCCCCATTCACTACTGGTCTTCCCCTTAGAAATGCTATCGTGTACATCAATTTTGTCTTGTTTGAAAGTTATAAATAAGTTCTTTATCCGAGATCGTTCTAAACGCAAAATTTTCACCCACATCCTGGTCATTGTAAAGGTCTCGTAGACTACCTTAGGTTGGGATGGGGTGCTCCCAGTATTATCTTTAATTATTACAGAAGACCCACTCTGGCTCGTTTTTGTTAGAAATTGGAATAGTGATAGAGATGCAAAGCTCCCAGCTCCAAGTCAGCGATGCCGACAGTTAAATTACTGAATACACAAAAGGCGGAATTCAAATAAGCAACAAATTTAATGCTATTCAATAACAGATAGTCCTTCCTCAAAGAAATTCAATATTCAAAACTCTATCACTCGTCTTTCACTCGACCAAATTACGACCTGTTTCATCATCTGACTTCGTGTGATAGATTTTCCTCCTGTCCTGTTTTTCTACTCATCTGTAGTATTTCTTGACTGGTATCCAGTACCCCTTCAGTCCAACAACCACGTCCTTCACCTTTCCACTTCCTCCACTTCTGTTCTCTCCTTTTCTTGTCTACCAGACACTCGGGACCAACTGTACCAGGGTATTCCCCTCATCTGTCTCCTACAGCTTCTCCGGTCCCTAAAAGCTTCCTGTCCGAACACACACAAGGACATTAGTATATTCCTCTAGCTATCTAGTCTCACACTAAACAACAATCTATCATCAGATAAGTACCTTCTTTGGTCACGCATTCGTACACATAGAAATACCCATACTTTCTGGCACGGCATCAACTGCTTATTATGCATCTATCAATAGATTTCCTTACATCGGTATATATAGATTCTCAATCTTATTATACAGAACAATATCAATGAAACCAAGATCCTGTCAGATTCAAGATTTATTGAATATCAAACGTCTGTATTCTGCGAATCTTTTGAACCTCGTATTAATATTAATAATACAATTTTTTTTCTCCCAAAACAGGAATAACTATTTGAAAAAAAAAGACAAAACAATTATCTGTGTTCCGTTGTTCTTCTTTATTATATATTGTTTCACATCATCTGAATCAGCCTGGTATTTGGTCTGAATCGGCTGATAATTTGATCCAAACCAGCCATGGTCCGAATCAGCCAGAATTCATATAATAGAGGCTATACCCTGTCTGTGGCAAAGAAAAACTATACTTTTTAGTTCTTCTTTAAAGAGGGAAGGAGATGATTTTTACATATCAGATGAAATAATGTGAGGTTGTTAATTCTAACCATCTAACTGCAAAGACAACTTACCCTAAAACAATGATAACATGAAATCCTCCATAAGTAACACATACTTTTGCACTTATTGGATTAGCGCCATCTATATGACAAACTTAAAATGATGACACACTGTCTTACAGTCACACTGTAAATGCAGTAAACACAACAACAATGCCACTCTTCATAAATTAATAAATTATTAAATGGAAGATGCTGAATTTATTATGTTGATCTTGTCTTGTTATTATCTCGTCTTTGAACTTCCATTTTTTTACTGACATGTTAAACATAACTATATAACATACATTAGACTCGTTTACTATTTCGAACTTGGTGTGTTGTTTCAAATAGAAAACGAGTCTTTTAAAATATAACTACAACGTGGTGCGGTCAAAATCAAACTGTACGACACGAGAACATATATACCCCGTAAAGTGGGAGTGGGGGTGCTTGGTAGGGAAAAACCGGATAACCTACGTGTTATATTCCCTAATTTACGGTAGTTCAGTGTTTATGACTGTTTACACCATACATTTGCAACCTACTGCTCACGACCTGGTGGATTCCGCTTATTTACATCATTGGACGTGGCTTTAAAACTCGCTTTTCCGGCACGCGCTCTGAAGGCAGTTGCATGTGTCTAGTTTACAGTTATGCATGCATTTGTATTATCATAGTCCATATGCAGACGTCATTGAAATAGCATGTCCCAAAAAGCCTCAAAAACTGAATTACCCCAATCCGGAGTACGTATTAATACAATAAATATCGCTGTACGCAATGGAGGAAATATGGAGTTGGGGGGAGGGTACACAAATAGGCTAGGGGTCTGTTTAATGGCGAATCCCTTAGAAGATACTGCATGGAAGTTCTACTAGGGCATAATTTCAACATTAAATTTTAAGGGGGGGGGGGTACACCAGATCCGTCCTTGGAATGATACAGACCTAGTACAAATTTAAGATTTTTAAAACGGGATGGGGTAATCTCATCCAGTCACTTTAAACAAATGTTCAAGTAATTTGAAACAAAAAGGAAAGGGAAGAAAATCGAAACCAATTTGTAAAAAAAATAAAAAAAAATAATAGTTATTGAGATAAAAAAAAGACTAAATGATAAGTAGGACATGATGTCTGACAAAAACTTTGATGCTAATACGTCAAAATAGAAATAGGACAAGTACTAAGTCAGCAAAACGTTTTTAAGTTATTGCCACTGATGGATATTTTCTCAAACTATGCATGAGCTGAAAAAGTGAAAACAATCTCGGAAGACGGTATACAAGATGCAGACCACTATTACGATTTCCCCAACGGCTGAATTTCGTTAATTTCTAATTCACATAGAT
Organism: Sinohyriopsis cumingii; assembly: GCA_028554795.2. Taxonomy (NCBI): domain Eukaryota; kingdom Metazoa; phylum Mollusca; class Bivalvia; order Unionida; family Unionidae; genus Sinohyriopsis; species Sinohyriopsis cumingii. Next base: position 55,427,303 of record CM068829.1, read on the forward strand.
GCTTCGTTACTCCTCAGATCTAAAAACCAGGGTACGAAGCAACCTACCAAGCTGTTTCGAAAGCATGGTTTTAACACTTCTGATTAATGCAAGCACTGCTGGTGCTAAATTCAGACAAATAACTACCATTGTTAATATAACCCCTTTTTAATTTTGTCAGCGAACGAATCAACTTTGCCTTCTAATGCAGCACACCCCCACCACACCATACTAAACCTTTAACAAAATTTTGTATAGGCAGAACAAAGGCTGTTATTTCAATCCCAGCAGCTGAAGATATGACAGCTCTTTTATATCCTCTTTAAACCGGTTTTATAGATTTTCAGCTGACTGTATTTTTCTCCAAATTCTGACTTTTTCTCAATATTTTGTGCAAAAGCTCTCTCCAAATGTTTTAGATATTTAGTTGATTTTACTCTTTCCTTGCTTTCAACACCTTAAAACTGTTCATGCAAGACAGCTATTTCCTCTGTTGTTCTAATTATCTAGTTACTTGTTTTTATTCTTCAGTCTGGTTCTCGTACATTTCAACATAGATTCTAATTTCGATTTGAAAACAACTTCTTCGGCATTCCTATATCCCACTAATTCTCTTTCATCTTGTGTGGCGAATAATCTTTTGACTGCTGTAGCTGTTTCCCACTTTCAAGTTTCTCATGGTAATCTTCTATTAAAGCCTTTGCTTATTTTACCTGTTGATTGAATGGCTAAATTTTCTCTTTTATGTGCATCCTAATGATCTCAGAATCATGCATTAGTTATCTTTAAATAGCAGTTAGTTTTATAGATATTTAAATTGTATATACCTATTACCCATCTGATGCCTTGTTTCTTCAAAATCCAACAACTAATTTCCAGCCTTGCTTGCTATTGTGCCAAGTGTTATCACAGATTCGATGTTGCTTTCATCAAAAATTTTTCTGTCTTGCCATTATGTTTCACAAAACAAAGTGATTTGTTTTTCGTTCTAGAGTTGTTTGTTTACAATTGTTCGTGTAACTCATCCATTCAAGATTTTTTGTTGGTCTTTTATAAAGGTATATAACATGTCGTACAACTCTAGAATCTGCGCTTGATGCAATATCTTTTCAAAGTAACAGTGCAATCAACATGCATTAGATCTTGTGTATCAATTACGTCATCATCTTGTATGCAGAGCGTTAAGTTTAATAATTAAAATCATCTCCGTTTCATTTACCTTTCGATACACGCCGTTTTGTTATATTTTGTTATTTAAATAACGATGACTTTATAATTCATAAGTGATGAAGGCAATGTATACCAGAAATGCGAAGCACGGACACAAAGTGTACGGTAAAGTAAACAGGAAAAGCTTTGGGTGAAAAATACTGTGTACACAATCTGAAGAGTACAAATAGAAATTGAATATATCTATTGCAAATGGAACGAACAAGGACATAACAGGTACAATTGTTTTAAAAACTGTAAATGGGTTGTACTTTTTTCTCTAATCTATAAATTTGACAGTTCGCAGATTAAACTGAAATGATTACATTATACTAAATTATATCAGAGACTTGACTGGATTTATGTAATTTACATTTGTGCTAGTTTAATAACTTTCAAATTAATTTCTAAAGGACCACGAACACAAATAAGAAAAACTAAAAGGCATACATCGCCCATATAGACGCAAATCACGACGGCTGATCCTCCGCACCATAGAACACGAAAGAAATGCGGTATACTGGTTGATTTGTTGTTAATACGTTTGTATTTATTATAAACATTGTTAAGACAACTCAGATTGTCGGAGTGTTTGTGCATCAAAAGTACAATCATGCCAGGTTTTTATTTTTTTATTTTTATATAAGCGATCAACGATACCGTTCTAGATTTCCCCAAAAGTTGCAGTTCCTTGAGTGATTCAACGTTTAATGGTGCTCTTATTTTTACTCGAAATCATCTTATCACACTCTTTGTATTTGACCGTTAAATCATTGTCTCCGATTTTTTGTCAGACAAATCTAAGAGGCACAACAAATAATTTTGACCAGTTTTCGCTGGATATCATATTTGCATAACAAATAATTTTTACCTGTTTTCACTGGATATCGTTTTTGACTAATGAAAGTGTTTTCTCTTTTACTGAGAGTTAGCTATGCCAAAGAAGCACAACGAATGATCTGGTTAAGTTATAAATGATCTTTATGCACATAGATTTGGTTAAGCAAACTGCAAGTGGTTTACAATTTTAAATTTCGAGTTGGGAGATCGTGCAGAATTACAGTTCTCTAATTAAAGATTGCGGGGAAATGCACGTGTTATGGCTGTATCATACAGCAAAGACAAAAAGGAAATGGAAACTGTATTCAATGGAAAATGATCTCATTGCAAATCACGTGCAAGTAGGAGGTTGTCGATAAAAAATAGAACAAAGGAAATAAAATTATAATGAGATTTAAATATCCTTTTCGCGTTTGCTTTCTGTAAAGTGTGCACCTCCAAAACGGCAGTGTTAAGAACGCGTTTGCTTTCTGTAAAGTGTGCACCTCCAAAACGGCAGTGTTAAGAATGTACAGCACCTAAGGAATGTAAGCATTGTGCATCGTAGATGCAATGCACAAACACGAAGTGTAATGTACAGTGCTTTCATGTACATGACTGTTATATGTACATTTAAGGGCAACAAATAGCGTGCATATGCGTATATATGTGTATGTGCAATGACTGCAAGTGCTTACGGATACATGCATGTGTGTCTCGTTACAATTACCTTCACGTTGTGATCACTGCAATGCACTTTGATGTCCCGTCTTAAGGTCTTTACATTTTGACTTCATCTCGAAGCATAACTCCATATTTGGCTGATTTGTATTGAAATTGTTTAGCATATAGCTTTAACAGTGTATCACGTATTTGCATCAACTTTAAAATCGCTACAACATTTCGCCAGCTGTATGCCTAATTAACCAGCAAATTATTTGTAATCTCGAGAAACTTGCAAGCATGATCTCATCTATTGTTTTCTTTATCTTTTGCGCATTATTTATTCCTCTCTCTCTCTCTCTCTCTCTCTCTCTCTGCAAAATGTCAGCAAAACCAATCAGACTATTAGATATGATTTTACCATATCTTGTCCTCATAGAGAATACCTCCAAAGGAGAACAACTACAATATAATAAGAGCCCTGATAATAATGAATAACTGCATAATCTCCATCGGGGTATTCAACAATCGTTCAACGTTTTGCGGTAAAGCTATGACAATCGACATCACAAATACGTTTCGAATTGTTTTATAAGCAATTAAATGCAATTATTGTATTTCCACTTATCAAGAATACTCCATTCGTTTTAATGACTTTACTCTTACTAACTCGTTGTGGGGACATTGAAATAAACCCGGGACCTATCGGGGGTAATTAAATTTCTTTATTTCATTTAAATATTAGGAGCGTCAACACTTAGAAAGTATATCAGACATATTCGCTAGCCAAGGTTCCGATAGGATAACCCTATCTACACATTGGCGTATCGAGTAGATATTGCTTTGGGTCTGTGAATTTCATAGAATACGTCGGCACTATTCCTACATGATCGAAACAAGTGAAGCACACAACTTGAATGGACTCGTAAATAAGCAATTTTCCACTGCCGGTTCTTGTTTGTACCAATACCTTTCACTCAGATATACCTGTAATGAATTTTCTCTGGTACGTAGTTATACTTACGATGTTAAACGTACAAACTATCCTTTTTAAGCCAATTGCCTCCACCATTTTCGACCGATGGACAATATACCGCTGTTATACGCTGTTGGTTAGCTGGTATTACATACTAAGGGAGCAACTCATGAAATCCAATATATGTAGCTAGGACAAGTTGTAGTTGTAGTTGTTGTAGGGTTTAACGCCATTTTTCAGCACACGATAGACTATACATGGCGGCCAGTATTAATGGTGGAGGAAGAACCCGGGAAAACCCCGGAAAGAACCACCGACCCTCGAGAAGCTACTGGCAAGCTTTCTCAATACCCACATTGGCCGAATCCGAGACTCGAACTTACCCAGACAGAGGTGAGATGGCAATGATCCGTAACGGAGAGCGCTTTAGACCACTCGGCCACTCGGGGTCCCGACAGAGCACAAAAACATCTGCTTGATCCGCCATGGTGTCTATAGGGTTATCATATCAGAACTTTTGCTAGTGAATATGTAGAGCGGAAGAATTTTAAATTTCATGCGTTAGTGAAACACATTTTAGTTGTGACATCCATATGGACTGTTTAAAACTTGATGATTTTAAAGAACCTTTTAGAAAAGATAGAAACTTGCACGGAGGCGGGGACATGGTATACGTTTCTGATAAGCTACTTTGCAAACGTATGAACGGTTCGATCTTTGGCTGTCATGATACTGAATTAATGTGGACTGAGATTACCTTATCGTCGCATAGATTAGCCTTATGGGTGGGGTACAGATCAAACTACTCTCCAACTAATTTCTGAGAAAGTTTCGATGCTTCAGTTGATATTGTCAGTGACACGTATAAATATATTATGGGGAACTATAACACCGATTTACTTGTACTTCCTATTTCTGCAAATTAAGCTAATTTAATGGCAAGATATAGTCTATGAAACGTGCTAACAAATCCTACACGATTTACTTCTATTACCAAAACCTTGCTTGATCCAATCTTGGTAAGTAGTGGTACAACTATAATTCATATAGACGTCTTAAACATTGATAGAGAATTTAAGGATCATGATTCTTCAAATATAGTAATCACCGTTAACGTACACCTCCAAGCGGCTTGCATGCGCCATGCCTGGATTTACAGCAAAGCTGATTTTAACAAGTTAAACGCTCTCATAACAGAAACTAACTGGGTAGACATATTGCTAACACCAAGGGATACTGATGTGGTAACTGACATATTTACAACCAAACTATCATAATTCTCAGCTTTGTGTATTCCTTGCAAAACTGTAAAAATTTGCCCAACCGATGAAATGTGGTTTGATTGCCAATTAAGACAAATGATAAGGAAAAGAGTTAGAGCACGCAAATTTGCCTTCAAATCGTGTTAGGCCAATCGACTGGAATAAATTCAAACAATACATGAATAAAGTAAACAAAAAATTTCCAGATAAATGGAAACTTGTATACATTCTTCCCATTCCTAAAATGGTGATTCACACGAAGTTGCCAACGATAGACCAATCTGTCTACTTAGCTGTGCCGCAAAAATCTTTCGAAGATGAAATTTTAAACAAGTGTATAATTACCTTCATAAAACCATCTTATTTTATAAGCATCAGTCAGATTCCTTCCTGGTCTCTCCACTGTTTTCAACTTACTGAAACGTAAAATAGTATGTGCAATTTTTTCGAACAACCGCATAATTTTTGCATTATACTTTGTGATCTATCAAAAGCCTTTGATTGGTTAGCCACAAATGCTGATTATTTAAATTCAATAAATACGGTGTTTCGTTTATTCTGATAAAATAGTCTGAAAACAAACGGTCCTTTTGCACATACTTATTCACGAGAAATGATTATAAATTCTGGTGTGCCACAAGGAGCAGTACTGGGCCATTCTTGTTTCTAATTTATGTAAACGATTTTGTCGATAGCATGAGCTCTCTCACTTCTATTTATGCAAATTACTCATCTCTGCATTATTTATCCGCTAACTGTGCTGAATTAGAGCTTGTCGTGAATAATGATCCAATAAAACTGCATAAATGGTCCATTTATGACTCCTAAAGTTTGATCTAGAAAGAATAGAAAAAACACACACACTGGCCACGTTTTAAAAGAAAAAAACGTAACAAATAATCCTGAACTTGTTTTTGATAATATCGAACTTAAATACGTCGATTCTCATTGCCATCTAGGATTATTTACTTTCATAAAATACCAAATGGACTTGTCACACTAATAGTATTTCAAAATTAGCATCATCTCGAATAGCCAATCTTTGAAAACTAAATTACAGTCTTAGCAGATTTTTGTAAATAAAAACTGTATATAAATTATATCAGGCCTATCTTCATATATGCTAGTGCAGTTTGGGACGGATGCTAGTTGATCGATTCTGAAAAATAGGAAAAAGTACAGCTAGAAGCCACAAGCATAGTTACAAGACATCCAAAATACACTAGTAGGCAATCTCTTTATTTTGAACATTCAGTCTAGAAGAAAAAGACACAATTTTATGAACACTCTACAATGTTAAGACGAGCCAAACTCCATACTATCTCATTAATGTACTGCCCCCCCCCCCCCGTGTCGGAACAAACAAATTATAACCTTCGACGTTCAAATAATATGGTTATTTGCAATTTCAGCCTAAATTCTACCAGATCACTTTTTATACCCTTAACATTATTCTTGTGGAGAAATTTCGTACAGGAAATACCGTGTAACATGTCTTATTGTGCTTTGAAAAAGTGTTTATGTCCAAATATCGTGTCTAGCAAAATGTAATGTTATAATAATCGAACCCTAGATATTATCCATGCCTGATTACGACATATTGTAAGTTCATGAAAAGCTGATTTTTAACTTTTGTCAACTTGTTGACGTCACACTCTGCTCCTACGGTGGGATTGAAACCTCCGTGCATTTCTTCTTGCTCTGTCCAAGTACAGTAGTCAAAGAACTGAGGTGATGAGAAAATTGCTCTCAATTTTATATGCAACTCTTAGCTTAGATTTACTGCTTTGGGGAAAGGGCGATGCAGATGAAAACTATAGAATTTTACATCACATACGCAAAATTATATAACCCATACCGGACGATTTCAATAACGTACTCAAATCGTGATTACTGTCATTGCGCCCCACCCCTCTCGTTTTCATTATTATTATTTTGTCATGTTGGGTATATTTTAATACTTGTATCATGTAGGGAGAGGGCTAAATTAATTCGTTACAACTTGTGCCCAGTCCTTTTGTGTCTTACTGTAGCAATAAAATGTTTAAACTAATTACGTTATTCCGTAGTTTAGGTAGATTTGTATATATTGTAATTACACTATAAATAGCTGTAATCACATGCCAACACACAACATATTTGTTTTCCAGCGGAGACCCGTCTATTGCGGACATCTGCTTTCTGTCGGCTGAATCCTGTAGCCACCTGTCTATACAAACCCATGTTATTTTTACCTTCATCTCGTGTTGTAGAAAGATTTCATAGTGTTGAATCAACTGTTTCGTTCCATAAATTGTTCTCAGAACCTTTTGTGTTCTTGTATAAATGTGTGTTTAGTGTGAAATTACTGGTATTGCGTTTGAGCATTAGTATTAATTTCTTTAAAATCACCGTACAGCTGAGTGTCTATTAGCACTGATGAAATTTGAATTCACCAACGAAATATATTTTATTTTAATTGAACTTGCTCAAAGATTGTCATCATCTATACTACTAAAACTACGGATAATAACATTGTCCTCGAACTTTGTACAAAATTGGAGAACAAAAGACACCTGGAAACATTAATATATATTACTGGAGAACTGCTCGAACATGCTTTCTGTAATTATGCCCTGAAATGTGATGTAATCCTTCAATGTAATTTGTCATTGTGAAAATACACTATAATTTGATAACGTGCTACTATTTGCCAAGCTATGTGCATTGTAAGGAGAGATGAGAAGAAGGGAGGGAGGGCGAGAAAGCGCATTTTTATTGTATTTTCTTCTTTGTTCTAATGTTGTAGAAAACTAAATTCTCGTCAGCATAAATAAATGTGTGGCGTACTTATTAAAAAAAACGATAAAGAAATCTGCTTTATTTATTCTTCGTTTCGTGTTCATCTTAAAAGTTGTATCGAAAGTCATGTCAAATTTAGAACTAGCTGTTTATTTCATCTCATTATGATATATTTTCTCTGAAGTTTTAACCTGTCCATCGGGCATTTATGTTAAGTTAATTGCATACGAAAATAACTGCCTACAGTTTAGAGAACCACCGTATGAAAGAAAGAAAATAACTTATCTCGTGTATAGCTACATTGAGAATACTGCAAATAACATTATGTCATTACTTTATTTCAATTCTATTTCGTATCATTTCAACGTGGATTCGTGTAAGCAGCTTTTTTTGTTTGTTTTTGTGTGGATTTATTTAAATTATTATTATTATTATTATTATTATTAATATTACAAACGATAAGCTAAATAGAAATTATTTGGTCATCAAAAGTTTACAGCGGAAAAGCAGGCAATCACAATGAAGAAAGTAGGTTAAAAAAAGGTGCTGTTATTTGGAACGAAATGCCTTCAGGGCAAGAGCAGGTCATGCTGATCGATTTCCTTTTCGCATGTCTGACCCGCTGACACACCCACTGGCAATTCAAGTGTGGGTGTGTTCCTCCAGTGCCCGGATCCTGGAAGGCGTGGTCGACAGGGGTCGAGCAATATGGTGGATGGTGAGGATGGGGGATGGCGCAACATCCATGAATCATAGCGATCGAAGCAGATTGGATGAAAGTAATAACCGAAAGACAGGTGATAAGTAGGGCTATCAAAATATTACTATTAGTAAGTAATGTGAGAGTATCAATTTGACGTTTGCAACAATGTCTTTTTTTGTCGGCTGCAGCAAACGGTGCAAGATTAAAATCTACACACAATAATTTTATCCTAGATAAAATTCCATGGTTATGATCAAAAAGTAGTCTAGGACTAGCTACGCGGATGGATAATGCAATAGCCTGAAGTAAAAAAAAAAGAAAAAAAAAATAACAAGAAGAAATACATTTTGAGTGACAAAAGTTCATCAGAGTTCTGCTATGACCCGTTCTGGTACTAGACTTATCGTTTAGTATGACCGGGTCCAGTGTCTGAACAGGGGTCATAGCAGTTACTGATGACTCGTCATGATTTTATTCCTTCAGACCCTTGCTTTTGTTTGTTGCTTGTTTTTTTTGTTTTTTTGTGTTTTTTTTTTTTGAACAGCGTTAAGCTTGCATCAGTCACCAATGGAGTACTGTTATGTGCAGATTTGCAAAAAATGCTTGATGATAAAAATCTACTTTTCTAGAAAAAAGAACTGTAAAAAGAAAGCACACAAAAAATTAACCGTCTGACGGTCACATTCATGCTAGAGGCCTCAGTAACAGGTGCCATTTTTATAATTTCCCCCCCCCCATCACACCAGTTTTATATTTTGCTAATTTTATGGTATTTAATCAGCTCAGATTTTTGCCCCCTAAATATGCATACATTTTAAAACTATCGATTTAAAATGTTTTTTTCAATATGCAGGTACATTTTTTTAAAAAACTGCTTTGTAACATGTTTACTTGATAAAAAAGTGAGATTAAAAAAAATGAGTTTGTGTTTTGATTTATTACATATTGTATGTAGGAGACATATTTTATATCATCTTCACTCCAGAATGGAAAATATTTAGTATTTCTATTAAATAAATTACATGACATGCTGTATTATTACTGTTACCATTTGCAGCCATTAGAGACTGTAACATCAGAATGTCAGTTTGTTTACAGTAGCTACATGAACTATGCAGTTGAAACTCATAATTACAGTACTTCATCCTAAACTTTATATTTACTAGCTTCTTGTGTGTCGGTGGTTCTTTCCAGGGATTTCCCCGGGTTCTTCCTCCACTATTAATACTGGCTGCCATGTATAGCCTATCATGTGCTGAAAAATGGCATTAAACCCCACAACAACAACCCCACAACAACAACAACTTTATGTTCATCATGTGGTTTTATGAATGATGTATTCGGTCAGACACTAAGCATATTATTGGACATGTATCAATACACATCCTTTAGCCTATCTTTATATGCCTCTGTTTCATGCCATTCCCTCCATTTACAGAGTTTCTATCATAAATTAGTACAAACCACTTTTTCATTGTTTTATTAAACAAAAACCAAGTGTGCCTTCCTACCTAATTACACTGCTTCCTCAGTAACTCGCACACAATGGGTTCCAGAAACACTGATGCACTATAAACGAGGACATGAGTTACCAACGGACCTTTAAAAAAACTTATGTGTGTATGGCATGTTACATTGTTGAATACTCATTTTATAATCATTTTGAAATTAACTGTGAATAAATATCACTTAATAATGGCGTAGTTTGTTTTTCTTCATAAATTACCTTTAATTTCAAGATAAACTATATTGATGAAATCATTAAAACATTTCCACATGGTTTCCATACACTTAACATGTGTACTGCCAAAACACATTGTTTTACGTCACTGCTTTTAGTGTTGAATATATATGTTCTATTAGATTGTTCAAAATTAAACGATAATACTTTTTTTCCAAAAAGATTGACATTCAGTTCAAGATACAACAAAATTGAAACGTGTTGTTTTTATCCTTTAGTTCTGCTGTCACTATATAGATTTAGTTATGGTAGAATGTAAAATCAATGGTGAATTATAACGAAATATGAATTTAATGGGTGTAAAAGTAAAAAAAAAGTGCAAATGAGAACATGATAATATGTGCAGTTTGTGATACACTTGACAAATATCACTTCACATTTCACTGCCTGATTTGCTGAGCATATCTCTCCTGACAACAAATTTTGTTCTATTCTGTATTGGCACTGGAATGTTCAAACCCTTCATGGATTGCCATGAAATCAGAATCATTAGGCAGAAAATAATATGTGTGTTTCCGGTTGGCTGATTTCTCATTTCTGATGCAGTCACAAAAAATTTCCTACCTACCTTTAATTTAAGTTAGTTTTAAAACCAGTGGAAACATGCAAATTGTAAAAAATATTTTCTTTTGAAAAAACAGTATCTGTGGCAGATACTGTTTTATAAGCGTGTTCTCTAGTTCTCAGGGCACGAGTTACTGAGGGAGCAGTGTTTTAGCATGTGATCACCACCCATGATCATGTTCAGTTGGGAGTGGTTCTCTTTAACATACAGTAGAACCTCAGTTATTCGTAACCCTATTAACCGTCAGTCTCTATTAACCGTCGGAGCATTGTACATCAAAATATTAAAAACAGGTACATGTACATATGTAGATATTATGATTTTTTGAATGACCTGGTATATAGTATAATATTTCTAATGTACATATTCTATTAACTGTCTATTCTCATATCTGTCATGGTCTTGGTCCCACACCCTGACGAATATTCGAAGTTCTACTGTAGATTTAATTGTTTGTCAAACAAACGAGCTTTTAGTAGTGCTGAATCAGCTAAAACTGTCTTCTTCAAATGGAAGAAGATGCTAATCTTTATTGGATGAATTATCTCTGATGAAAAAAGAAATGTGTTATAAACTTTTAATGTGAACCTTTTTACAAAATTCTTGAATTGTAGGCAGTTTTTCCACTTCATATATGTAGGAAAATTTACTAGGTAAAGGCTTTAGTTCAGATTCCAGGTCTGATTGGTGAAGCTAAAACAGGAACTGGTGATTTTCAGTTTAAGCTCAGATAAAACATGATGTACAGTTGATCACAGCATCATCTGTATACTTTCACTTGGGTCAGAAATCATTGTAGACTCGGTCCTCATTGGTAAAAATAAAGGCACAGTTGAAATAAAAGCAAACATAACTAAATGTTTATTGTGTTTAAATTTTGTACACTGAAAATATTGCACGCCTGACATCATTCTTATCCTAGGTGAATATAGCACTGCACTGAACAGAAGCCTTTGAGATTCCCTGATGTTTTAATATCATTCATGCATTATTTTACTTCTGCGGTATGGTTCTTGCAATATACATGGTTAGAACACTAGATTTTGTAAAGTTTTGAGGAAAATGTTTACATAGCATGATTTTTCCAAACTTCGCTTACATTGAAATGTAGTAAACATTTTGATGGGCCTTTAAGTGCCCCACTAAATTTTTTTCACTTATTTCCCTTCTTTTCTTGTAGATCGTTTAAAATATGGAACTTGTATGCCAAAAAAGGTAACCCAGAGGTAAGATATTTTTTACAAAACAGGACAATATTTAACATTCTTCCAGATCATTTGCCTTTTGCTGACATGTAATTGTTTGTATGATATGAATTTAATATTTCTTTTTTTCTTTCTTTGTTTATCTTAAAATTGCTGAAACAAAATTGTTATGTAAATGTTAAGATAGATTATATTGAAGAAAGCTTTGGAAATAAGCCCAAAAAGTAGTAGAAACATACACACATATTTAAGTATTGGCAAGGAAGAACATTTGTTGATGGAGCACCCAGCTAGAATTAAGGATCCTGGTCCAAATAAATTAAAAAATTGCAGCATAGAGTACATGTACAGCTCTCTGCTGTTATAACCCAGTTGTTGGGGTCCATAACTGCTGACTGTATTAAGTACCAAATAGCGACAATGAAAATTATCAAAAATGTTGAGTTTACTTGTGGGGAGGAAACAAAAAATTAGTCAGATTCATAATAATACTGTTAGTTGATGTAGGTCATGTTTCTTTCTTTTCTTCACAGCATGGTATTTATACATTTAAATATTTCTGATTGCTTTCTTTTAACCCATATTTTTGTACATTTCATTAAAAACAATGACACCTCATTGTAAGAATTATACTTGTTAGTTATAATTTCTCTTTACAGCTGCATCAAATTTATAGTGATTAAAAATGTCATAATCACTTGCAAAAAATGATTGAATTTAGGCTGCTTTTCTGAGGCTGAGGACAATGCAGCCTGGCGTAAAAAGTCATTCCTTTAAAATTAGTAGATCAGACTGCATATTTACCACTTTGAAACCCATTTTACAATTAAATAAATGAACATATATCTGTAAGAAGTACACTGAGCAATGTCAAGGCATTTTTTAATCAATAAAATATCTAATTTTCAATTCAAAATCTCAGTTACATCTGATGATTAGCAACTGAGTGATGTCACATTATGTACAGCTCACTTTTAGCAATTCTAGAACATGGAATGACAAAAATTGACAAACTTGCATACATCCATGTACACCATTTATTTTAGTGAAGCTTATTATAATGTGGAAAGTTGGATACAACTAAAATTTTTGTGTCTACAACAGTGAAACGTGCCTTAGTGCCTTCATATAAATAACACTTACTCATAAAGGAAAACATTTAAAAAACCCATTCCTTAATTATACCCCACTTTTCCTCCAGCAAAAAAAGTTTGGGAGTGGATTATACTGGAATCAGCTGGTACATTCATAGTCACACTTTTGTTTACTTAACATTGTCTTAACTCTTTGAAACTTGGTATGTCTTTGTATAATGGCTATACACTTTTGTTCTGTAGCAAATGCAGTCATTAAGATCAGCGTTTTAAGAGTTATCCCCATTTTGATTACGATATGTGCCCATTTATTCATCCAGCACACGCTTGTCTGGTTAATGTCAAGAACATTTTGAGGTATCGTCATGAAATATTGCCTGCATTTTTATCCCGGCAAGAGTTTGTGTCCCTTATATGATTTGGTTTTACCAGATTAGTACTTTTAGAGCCATATCCCCAGTTTTAACAAAAATTGCACACTTCATATTATGGTTGGTGGGGTATGTAATTGGCACTGGCATCCACGAGTTTGTAAAACTTTGGGCAGTCACAGATATACCTGTGATATATGATTTCTAGATCAGTGGTATACCTTGAAAGGAATATCACTATGAAGATGATTTAACAGAAAATCAGAGAACCTAATGAAAAATTACTGGGCCTTGAAAGAGAATGATGAGAAGACCTGCAATGGTGAAGAAATTTGCTTGAATTTAAGATATTTATAGAAATGAATCAAATGGCATAATATTTGCAATATATCAGTTTATGCAGCATTATTGTTTTAAATAGAGACATAAACTAAGTTTTATTTGCCCATACCTGCCAACTTTAAAAGCCTAGTAGGAAGAGTGAATAAAAACATAGGGAGATTGGGACCCAAGATCGGGAGTTTTTTTGTGGCATTTTTTTGCATCGTTTCAAATACACATGAAATTCTCAATGAATGAGCCATTTCTCCCTGTGATATGCCATATTTTCACCCAGGATGTGCCCCCTTTAAAAATTCCAGCCACATGTGGCCAGACTGCACAATAGCTAAAGGTTAGACATAGCAAACAGGCAAGAAAGCCAGTTTGACTAGTTAACAGTTAATCTTTGTCATTGCATTTATCTTGTGAAAAGGATTACCCCTCTGACATACTTCAAAGAAAACATTCTCTACAGTATGTGTATGTCTTCTTCATGGTAGTCTCTCAAGCAGAGGGAGACAAGTTGTGTGATCTCATCGACGGTGGACGCGAATGTGGCTCTGGAGTCCAAATTCCGATGCACACAGGTGGTTGCAGGTGGGGCATGGGACACATGTGGTTGGGGGTGGCTGGGACACAGTTCTGTGATGTCTGTCATGAGCTACAGCAAGATGCTGGCGGCAGTCAACCTTGAAGGTTGAACTGGCTTTTCTGGTCAGGGCTCACTAGTGACTTCTGTCTGAGGCAGCAAGCTCGAGCTGGTGGGGTTGAAGGTCTGCCCATTTGATGTGCATCTTGAGATTGTCTTTGTACCTCTTGTGAGGGGAGGGCGGCCTTGATATCAGTTGTGCTGGGCTAGCTTGCCAAAGAACAGCTGCTTTGGAATTCTGTTTTGATCCATGTGGATGACATGGCCATTCCAATGAAGCTGGGCCTGGATTAGTTTGGCTTCGATGCTTGTTGTTTTGGCTCTATCAAGCAGAGTGAGTACACAGCCCTGTTTGACACCGTTAGATAAAGGGGAATTTCTTGGAGGGTTCACTCTCTGAGAGAATCTCTCCAGTCATGTCATCGTGAAAGAGCCAGATGAAAATGGCATGCAGATTCATGTTCTGTTCAAGGCACTTCTCTTGGACTTGTCTCACTGCGAAGATCATGTCAATGGTGCTGTGGTCCGGGCGAAAACCACACTGAGACTCGGGGAGGTTATTTTCTGACACTGCCGCAGTAAACCTATTGAGAATGATGTGAGCAAGTAAGTATTTTGCCAGCTATGGAGAACAAGGAGATGCCCCTGTAGTTACTGCAGTCCGCACGTGTGCCTTTATTCTTATAAAGGGTTATAGTTGATGCATCGCGGAGGTCATTCCGGCATCTTTTCTTCCGTCCAGATGCTGATTAGCACATTGCAGAATGCTTCCAGCGTCTGTTCACTGAGAGCCTTGTACACCTCTGCTGGGATAGCATCCTTTCCTGGTGCCCTGCCACAGTTCATTTGTTTAATGGCCATCCTCAACTGCTATCATTGGCAGAACATCCAGTTGGTCATGCATAGGCTGTTGGGGTATTTGGTCAAGAACAGATTGGCTGACCGATGAGGGCAGGTTTAGGAGCTGACTAAAGTGTTCTTTCCACCTGTCCTTAATGCCAGCCTTATCCTGGCATTGTAGAACACCTTGGAGTTGTTTGTGTTGGCATAGTGTTGCACTTCATCAGCTTTCCTTTCCCACCACTGGTCATGCATCTTGCAGATTTCTCTCTGACCCTCAGCTTGATAGGATTTGAAGTGGTCTTTTTTGGTGATGGAGTTTGTGGCATGTTCCCAGTCCATGAATGCTTTGTTCTTTCTGGCAAGCAGATCTTCAATGGCACCGTTATTCTCGTCAGACAAGTCTTGATGGGTTCACTTCTTGGGGCCCGGAGTCACTGTTTCTTATCCTGTCCCTGAGCTTGTTCCATTTCTCAGAGGCATTTCCACATATAGGTCCATTGATGGACAGCTTGTCATCTAGGCTTTTCTGGAAATTGAACTGGGTGGAAAGCTGCTGGAGTTTGACAATGTTGAAGACTGTGCGCACAAGCTTAGGACACTTTGGGTGATGTGGGGCAGTGCGCAACTTTAGGGTAGTTCAGACAAGTCTGTGGTCTGTCCAGCATTCCGCTCCTTGCATGACCTCGGTGATGAATTTTTCCAGGTCATCCCACTGGCAGACGTTTACATAGTCAATTAAGTGCCATTGGTGAAATTTGGGGTGCATAATGGTGTTCTTGTGTTTGTTTGCCATTCTGAACATTGAGTTTGTGATGAGGTCAAATTTTGCACATTTGCTGAGTAGGAGCAAGCCATTGTTGTTCATCTTGCAGACACCATGCTTGCCAAGCACAACTTTCCATCGACCGTAATCGCAGCCAACATGGATGTTGAAGTCCCTCAGTAGTATGATCTTGTCAGCTGGATCTAAGTACAGTACAGAGCTGAGGTCTGCATAGAACTACTTCATGGTTTCTGCTGGGCTCGAGAGGGTAGGGGCGAAGGTGCTGATGATTGTTGCATGGCGTTTGTGGCTGATAGGTAGTCACAATTTCATTAGTTTCTCATTGATACCAACAGGCAGGTCCGGGAGCTGCTTCAGAAGACTTGATTTGATAGTCAGGCTGACTCCATGGATCCTGTCTTCGTTTGTGGCTTTTCCTGTCCAGAAGAAGGTGTAGCCACTTGCTTACTCAGAGAACCCTCCTCTTCGAACCTGGTTTTACTTAAGGCTGCAATGTCAATATTGTAGTGTGAAAGCTCCTTAGCAACTAGGGCTGTTCTTCTGTGAGGTCTTGCTACGTTCTCATTGTCCATGAGAATGTGGATGTTCCATGCTCCAATAAGAAGCAGATTTCTTTGATATTTTTGACCGCAGATATAGATGATCTTGCCAGCCGTGGCAAGCTTGCCAGATTTTTGAAGGGCGGGCTATTTTTTAGGTCACCTTTTCTAGGCCCCTCCCTATGTAGGGTGAGCAGCGCTGTCCTGAAAAGGTCTGCTGAGTCGCCGTGGATGCTGCTGAATTGTTCTGCTGCCCTGGGTACAGAGCAGAGAAACCACTTGTCCGAGGGCCGCCTATATGCAGGTCTTTGACTACAACTCCCTTTGGTCATCTCCACCTATTGCTTCGCCAGTCGCCCATCACCATAGGACTTTGGTAAGTGCAGGTAAGGAACGATGAGTGTGTTGATGGGGATGAATGATAGGTGCACAACACGACCTTGTGTGAAGGAGATTTAAGTGAAATAGCCTTGCACAGAGACAGCCTCACTCTCTCTCAGCCTTGGTAGTTGGAACTCAGTGGTACAAAGATTTGTCATGGCTGGGGACTACTTTGGCTGCATTGGATGGCCATGATGTCTTCAGTGCCTTGTCATGCCCTGCACTCTTCACAAAGCGTTTGAAGATTCGTCTTTGTGGCCATTGAATCACTCATTTGATCTCTTCTGCCCAGTCTGTTGAAGTTGGCTTTACATGCAAGGATAGGCAAGCTCCTAACTCACTGAGGGTTAGAGGCCTGTCAGCTACCCTCAGCCTGGTTCAGCTGTTTAGTCGAAGCCATTGCCAATGGTGTGGCCACTGCTCATGCTACAGCTGCATGGAGCCACAGGTGAGAGCTGAGTGCCTGGTGGGGACCAAAGGTGGACGAGCTACTCCCAAAGGAGCCTGATGTGCCTCCCCCCCCCCCCCCCGAGGTACTACCCGTCCCAGAGCACCCCGAACACCACGTTAAGCACCAGTAATTGACAAGCAAATAAACAGTGACCTACTTTGTTGTAACTAATGGTGCCAAAATTGTGTGTGAATTCATCCTGACAGTTCTGTCTTCTATCTCAAGTAACTGTATGTGTATCAACTATTTTTCCCCACATTATACATCCCACCTTATTTCCTTAGGGACAACTCGTAAGGCATTAAACACTGTTTACTAAATAAGATATTTATTGTAAATTAGTTTTTTTGGGGGGGCACATATGCTGTATGGTATGTTTTTTCATTCCTTCTTGTAATTTAATGATGGTAATTTATGTTCATATATACAGTACAGTAATGCTAGTTGTTTACTCATGTAAGTTTCTTTGATGGAAATGAAAATGCTGATTTGCTCATAGATAAATTTACACAGCATTCACAGTGATCATCCTTGGAATTGTTGTGGTTTATTGTTTGATTTTAGTATTGTTGTAGGGTAAAAAAAAGAAGATAAATTTACATTAATAATGAAGCAGGCAGTAGACAGAATTTTCTCTGTTCATCCTGGTCAATTTATCCAAATTCTCATCCTTCTTTCCTGGTTGTAACTCTTAAATTAATTTACCTATCAATACCAGAATTGCATGTGTAGATGAAGGTGTGCTGCAGACCAAAAAGGGTCACTGACTATCATTCTAAACTATATTAAACAGTAAACATTGTAAAGAAAATTATGCCCAGGCCTTAATTCTGATACCTTTAGAACTGTTGACAGCAAACTTGCAGTGTGCCTACTTGTGAAATTCAATAAAAACATTTAACACACGATATATTGAACAAGAAAGTTGAAACCGATACTTATAAAGCCTATTATATGCATTTAGATGTGCACCTATTTAAGCTGCCATCTGTCATACATAAAACTTGTTTCACATGTACGAGTTTAAAGCAACCTAAATCTGCATAGATCACTCTTCATTTGATCTTTACCCATTCCTTTGTCACATTTACAGATACACACACATTGTTACATACAGTAGTATTACAAGAAAGAGTGTAACAATTGTAGCCTTATTGAATACATTTACATGGTACATTGTACTGATATACCTATGACAGAGCATGGAAACTAGATTAATATTACAATATTATTTTATTTAAACAAGTTGAAATGAGAGTATAATACACAGATGCATGCTATCAGTGTTAGGTTGGCACTTGTTTAAAAAGAAAACCATTAGAAAATGTTATGTTCAAATCGCAATGTTAACAGCTGCTTTGACTACATTGGAGCCTTTATTCATTCTTTCTGAAAGGTGCATTTACATTTGGTTTTAAGTCCCATTTATATCCACTAAATGCATTCAAGGACTTTGGTAAACAGGTGGATTGGAATTGATAATCAAGTCCACTCATTTCCATGTAGAACACCCTTTCTTCCATGATAGATAAGGCAGGCAATATTTTAGTATACATGTACAAGTTGAAATGTTGAACCCACTGTAACTATACTGTATGCCTTACTAAAAAACTATAACTGTACTGTATGCCTTGCTAAAAAAAGGCATCACAAGATCACCACTATGATAATAATATATCACTTTTAAGTAAATTTGCCAGAATCAAATGAGCAGAACTTTTCTTGGTGGTCCATTATTAAATTACCATATATACTTGCTTATAAGTTAAGTACAACTGCAGACTGCACATACCCAGCTCTTATGTTGCATAATATGCCAGCAGATCTGGGTCTATGCAGTTTGTTAGGAGTAATGAGTAAAAAAATAATGGAGATTCTAATCTGCAAGTGCAGTATGTAATTGTTGATCAGGGTCAATGTTGCATGCAGTTGGACTTGAGGGAGAGTATATATGGTACCAGACACTTTACCAGGACTTGATTTCTGAACTAAAATTAGAACTATGAACCACAAGTTAATCCCCAGACTAATGAATTGGTAACATTTTCAAGCAGAAATCTTTGATTTTAAGGAAAATACTGTGGTAATTAAAAAATGTGCCTTACTGGCGATTTGACAAATCATTATTTATGAGCTGAAAGCATGCAAACTTGACAAGGAGCAGTGGAAGAAAGGGACACAAAATATTTATCACTCCACATGTTCATTCTCTTAGTCTTTAACTTTTGCAGAATCACAACCCATTAGCCTACTAGTTGTTGCAGCATTGTTCTTATGTGGTAATGTGTTTGTTTTTAAAAAATTTCTTGTAGAGTTCCTCAGCATCGGCAAGGTAGTCAACAGAAGGAAGAATCTGAGGTAATTGTTTGTTCTATGTCACTTTGGCTTTTTAATAAATCATCCTCCTATCTTCCAATGTTGTCAGCATGGTTTGTTTTTATAGGAGGATCACATAAGCATGTTCATCTTTTAAGTTTGCAAGGGTAAATGGAAAATATGTAAGTTTAATAGAAGATTGTTAGCCAGGGGCAACAATTCCAATTTGTAGCTATTATCCTTACAAAGATTATAAGGGAACATTTTTCTCAAAATTAGATTTTTTTCCCCAACATTTTTCTATGTAAATGTTTGGCTACATGAAATTTCACTTAGAATAAGATGATCAACCATTGCCACTTATCGATACAGATTGCCATACACACTTGGTAGTGTGATACGTATCTACATGAAAAGAATAGAGATTCAGTTTATTAACAATTACACATAATTTTTTTTATGTTAAGCAGATTTTTTTATATCAATTCTCCACCTTTTGGATGGATGCAAGTGTCAAATCTGCAAAATTATTGATGTACTGGTAAGTCATTTTATCACAAAGTGTCACTAACCCAAGTGATTGGTTAGTTGTACTAGCTGGGCCAGTAGGGAATTGTCCACACCTGTTATCTAAGCAGCTTCTCCCAATGCATTCTTATTGATGCTTATGTGTTCATCCTACTGCAATGACAACACCACTGCCACAGCGATGTTGATGGGAAAATGCCATGTCAAGAAAACAGTATGCTGTGAATACAGCATCGCACTCAGTTCATTTTGCATTTTCACTGATCTTTTGCCTTCAACGATTTTAATACAGAATGGAAAGATTTTACCTAAAATATAAGGGGAATGTCCAGAATTCTTTATTTGCAGAAATGGAGCACAGGGATGATGATGTTACAATGTAGCATACAGCAGATATCTCAGTATACTAGTACATGTATCATCACAATGAAGTGCATCTGAACTCCTTTACTTAATATGGCTTTTTATAACTTGTTTTTTTTTTTAAATTGGATTTCATTATGTGATAATGGATAAAAGAGAGGATTCAGTCAACATGCTTGTGTATGGTCAAAATTATTTGAAAAGCATGTAGCCATTCAGGTCTATACATTTTTTGAAACATACTCTCTATTTCATAAAGCGCAATCAGGATTTAAAACATATCACTCGTGCCAAACAGGACTTACCAAATTAATTGATCTTTGGCTGAAGGAAAAGGATAATGTACATATGACTGGGATTGTTTTCCTTGACTTCAAGAAAGCCTTTGATCTTGTTGATATGAAATTCTTCTGTAAAAGTTGAACTGTTAAAGGTTCGACAGTCCTTCTTTAAACTGGTTTTAAATTAGATCATACCTAAACCAAAGGTCTCAACAAGTAAGCATTGGCAATATTAGCTCTCAGACTTGCACTATTCATTCAGGGGATTTCAAGGCTCAGTTTTAGGCCCAATTCTCTTCCTTATCTATATCAATGATCTACCATTAAATAATGAATCCACAAATACAGATTTGTTTGCAGATGATGCAGCCTTGTATACATTCTAGTTCTTACACTGAAGCTATCCAAAATGAGATTAAACATAGACCTTTTTCGAGTCCATAACTAGGCACAACAAAATAAGTTGGTAAGTAATGAATGTAAAACAAAATTTATGATTTTGGGGACATCACAAAAGCTACACAAGTCAGGGAACTCAGAACTATTTGAGGCTAATTGCTATGGTGTGTCGAAAGAGTCAAACCTGCAGTTGCAATTGCAGTGGTATGCAGATATTTAAATGGTATCCATTTGTCATTGGAATGCTAAATTCGGTTGATGCAATGGTAATTTAAAATTCACAATTACAATGGTGTTGTTGCAACAGTAATTATATACAATTACAATGATATTTTCCTACTGTTGCAGTGACATTTAGATAGTAAGGCAGTGGTATTTTTTGTTATTGCAGTTGGTATATTTTATTGTTGCAATGGTAATACATATATTACAATAGTAATACATATATTACAATAGTAATACATATATTACAATGGTAATACATATATTACAATAGTAATACATGTATTACCATTATGACTACAAAATTTAAGTTTGCCATTGCAGTGATAAATTAAACCACAACACACAAAAAATTCCATCACATTGGTATTTGAATATATCATTGCAATGGTAGTGGAACAAACCTGCAATGGTAATAATTTTGCAATGACACCAGTATTTAAAATACAGTTCCAGCTATACATTTAATCATAGAGACAGGAAAGTTAATGTTGCATGAACAAAATTTATTATTTTTAATGATTATTAGATACCACTGCTATGATGTTTTGGTACTGTTGCTATGGCACTGGTAGTCTTGACATTTGCTGTACACCATAAACCTTCCCACCACATTAAAAGGCCATTGTGCAAATCCACCTACCACTGCCAACCATATGTTTGGGAATAAGTGAACTGTGGCTTAGTTTTAAACATTGTTTGAATAGTTCAAAGACAAAATACATGAACACAAGTTGATTGAATAATTTTGAAGTTCTGAAACTAAAAATTCTATTTTCAATCAGATAAGCAAGATTCTACACAAGTTGTGTTGTGCCACCATTTCTGGGATTAAACTCGAGCCATTCACTGGCCAACTCCATTACAGCTTGCTTGACCAGCTTCATGTACAGGAGGGTATTTTGTGATCAGCATTGTTGAAAGAGGGTGTGGGAATGTGAATGTAAACCATGTATCAACTTTATGTACTATTCCTAGCTTTGTGTGTTGTTACATTTATATATTTTATGGGGTCACACACAAACAACACTTCATTGGCCATCTTGCATGTATTAACTGAAAGTGTGTATTTTTGTTACATTCTATAGTCACACAGATTTAATCAAGAAAGGATGTGGTAACTTTTTCTGCACTGCATTTTATTCACTGAAATTATAAAAATTATGATGCAAGCAAAGAGCAGAACAGTGACATCTATGTGGGTGTCAATACAATAGGGACCAGAATCTGTGTAGCTTCATGTAATTACTATATATTATGGCATAGGAGTCATATTCAGTTCTTAACTACATACACTCAGATCTGCTGTCATCAAATGTGTTGGCAGATCTGGGCCTGTGCTGTTTGGTCAGATTAATAAGTAGAACAAGCAGAATAGACACTGATCTGCTAATGCATTATGCAATTGCCTATCAGTGTCTGTTGTTTGCAGTTGGACCCAACTTGCTGGCAAGTATATACAGTACTCATCAAACATTTGGTCGCTGCTTTTTTCCTCATATATAACATATTATGCTGAATAACTTTTAAACTTGGGCTTTTTCTCCATAGATCTTTACAGTTGATCCATGTGTGAGTTATTCATATACGGTATATCAAAAATATTATATTGGCGGATAAGGCAAACTCACTACTAGAGGAAGGAGTAAGTAAAGCAAAAGTACAAAGTTGACACCTTCAGAAGCAAAATATTTAATTTAAGTTTAGAATTTATATGTCTTTAATTATTTGAGAAGAAAACTTGTGATCATATACGTTAGCTTGCCAAACATAGTGTGTCAAGAGCCATTTCTTTAATATTCATAGGGGTTGATTCCATTATCTCCTGTAGGTATAGAATGGTTTATGAGAAAACATACACCATGTAGTATTGACTTGCTTCAAACTTTCAAGGAAGACATAAAATGGACTGATTACCTCAAGACAGGTTGCCCACATTTCAGATTTGTCCATTTCATTTGTAAATGAGACATGCCCAAATTTAGTATTCATGAGTATACGCCCATAAGATAGGGAATTTGTCAGGCTGTTACACTTGTTTTCCCAGGTATAAACATTCTCTGAATTCCTTTGGTGTGTCGAAATCCTTGCTCTTCAGGCATAGACTCCAACTGCCCCGCATCCCAACCCTCAGGATTCAGCAAAATGTTTATTCCAGAAAGAACTTTAAACAGACACTGCATTGATTAATGGAAATGCATATTTGCCTTTGTAATGCTTGAGAGTCAGCTGTGTTAAAGGGAGATAACCCCTGCAACATATCAAATGCGCTTCGAACTAATAACATTGTTGTGTGTGCTGCAAAACAATATTTTTAAATCCACATAAAGAATAACATATTTATCAACATTTTTATTGAGCATACTTCATTCTGCCTATAATTTGTTGATATAATCATTCCTTTATATAACTATGAATCCCTTTTCGTTATGGAAAATGAATGGAGAGAGGTTATAGTAGTGTATATATATGACAGGATCATCAAAGAACCATAGTAGCTGCATAGGTTTCTTTCATAAGATTTTAATAAAATGTTCAAAAAGTATTTGATATGGATATCAACAAAAATATTTCCTGTGCTTGTTTTTAAAGCAAATTATTTTCCTTTATGTTTTTGCCAATCTAAAAAATTATCCTTGCAAAAGTCACTTATGCATTTATTTGGCATGATACAGCCAATGTGTTAAAAAATAAGATTAAAAGCAACAAAAAAAAATAATAATATTGAATTAGTTTAATATTACAGTTCATGACTTTTCAAGGAATCTTGAAATTACAGTTTACATGTCCAGTTTTCCAAGAGTATACTAAGGAGTATAATTGTTTTGGTTTGGTTTCCCTAACTGATAAGGGAGATAACCCCTATAGCACGTATTACTTTTGGACAGCATATGTAATCCCTGTTGATAAAGGCATGTTTGTTTTCCCTGGCAGAGTTGCTTATCCTCTTAAGTGTTTGCTCTGGTAAATCAGGAGATGGGTTGGAGATGGGCTGTCATGTTTCTTGTTTTAACCCAGATGAAGTGCCAGGCATGACTGGTATTACAGAGTACACTAAATCAGAATGGCCTTGACCCCATCAAGACCTGCATTCACAGTCCTGTACATAATGGTATGTACTGACTGCAGAAAAAAGAGGAATTTGATAAATAATAACTTACTAAACCAGAATGAAGATATGTTAAAGTTTAAAATGAGACTAAATATATGCTTGCATGTACTTTGTCAATCAGTCACTTGCCACTACCACTATCAGTATTTGCTGTAAGACATAACCCATATTACAGTTTGTAGGTCTTTATTTACAGTCTGTTATGTTGTTTTGTTAACACTGTGACAGCATAGTTAAATTCTGACAAGCCCAGCTGCATTTTCCTTGTGCAGTATTGCCTTTAAGGACATGATCATGGGTTCCAAAGTTTTGGTTCCAAGATAAATGTGTAATACAGTGTATTATTATGATCTCTTTACATAGCTAATTGGAGGACCAAATAAAGTTCCAGACGTTTCTCTTTAATATCTTGGAATTAATTTTGGTATTTGCGTTTTTTTCTTTGATTTAAAATTATATATAGAGAGAAATAAGTAAATTTATTAATAGTTCATCTGTTGAAAAACCTTAAAAGTATTAAATTATTCTAAATTTAATCGTTTAAAGTACTTTTATTTTGAGAAATTAAATGAATACACAGCTCATAAGAAGGTTTGTGTTTGAGATGTTGAGGTGTCATTACTGTTAGTTTAGACTGAAGGTGTCATTTTGATGATTGATGCACTGACTGTGACAAATTTTCTTCCTTGCTGGCACCGTTCAGCATAAACAGTTAAGTGGAAATTTAATGTACGACATAAACAGTGCCTGATTGCTGATAATAATATGCTGTTTTGAATAAGGAATCGTTTAATATGAAACTTAAACAAAGTTTTTCTGGAATCTTGTAATATGCGACTTAAGCTAAGTTTTTCTGAAAGTCCACAGAGCTGCCTTTGAAAAATTAGAGACCTTCTTCACACAGTCAATGGACTTAGTGGTGCTTAAGTCACACTGTATTGTTTACTGTTGGACGATACTGTTCTGAGCTCTCAGTCAGTAATTTTTAGCAGTTGTTAAAGGTTTGGAGGGTATGTTCTGATAACATCTGCATCAAGTATTTCATTACCAAAGACACAGAAGTGATGTTTCATAATTTCATGTTGAGTGCTTGGATAACAAATCTCCATTACAGATGTGTTAAATTTTCATTAGAGAGTTGAATGCTGACCAGCAGAAAATGTATACATTCATCTAATATTTGCACATGGAGCTTGGTAATGGACTTGATCAAAAGCAAAATTTTGCACAG
Source organism: Sinohyriopsis cumingii (assembly GCA_028554795.2). NCBI lineage: Eukaryota > Metazoa > Mollusca > Bivalvia > Unionida > Unionidae > Sinohyriopsis > Sinohyriopsis cumingii. The sequence continues at coordinate 55,453,091 of CM068829.1, forward strand.
AGACAGTCAAAATTTGAGTGGGCAACTTCATCTGAGAATGATCGGACATTTTATGTTATATATGTTGATATATTATTAATTCGTTAAGGAAAAGTTGTTTCAAACATTTTCACTTATATTACAGGGGTGTTTAGTTTACCCAATCATGAAGACAGTTAAGTAACATCATCTGCATAAATAACATGTTTGACACGGTTAATGTTTCAGAGCGGCAAGTTTTCCAGACCATTCAGGTTTGTTGATCTGTCAGATTGGCTGATAGCTTATACAACATTAAAACTTATTAGGTACAATGTAAAGTTTGGATGAGTTGGATGATGTTGAAGATCAGTGTAAACTAGTAAAAAGACAAACTGAGAATAGCTGTCAGTTATTAAGAGAAAGAGAGAAGTGATGGTGGTGGTAGTGATTATAATTAAGTGCTGTTCTGCCCATTTTTTGGTGTGTGTGTGTGTGTGTTTAAATTCTGGTACACCAATTTAAGCATGATAGAACAAGTGCTTAAACATGTTATTTAAAAAAAAGATGCATCCATGAAAATAACTTGGAATTCAAAAAGCATTTTTAGATTTTGTCTGGACAATTGTATCCATGATTTCATTAATCAGAAATGTCTCAAAATGATTGCCATGACTTGAAAACTGAGCAGTTGCAGAAAATGTATCTAGCTTTTAAATCATTCCAAATATGACTTGATTTCACGATAGATGAAGAAGAAATACATAAAACTGAGCAGTTGGGGAATATTTGACAGTTATGATGAAAAGTGGTTCAGATTATTATTTTAAAGATAGAATATCTGTTTAATCTTTGGATATGGCCCATATAGTTCAAATTAGCTTGTGCAGTTTAGAGAAGATGCACATACCTTTTAAATAAAGTAATATGACTTGATTTACCCGCTAACGAAAGATGAATAGATGCATAATGTGGAGCAATTTATTTATCTGACAGTTACACATAATTTTATGCTCCTGATCAGATTATATATACAGCCTTAAGTTTATCTTTCTCAAAATTTTCTTCCAGTTTATGCAGAATTTATTTAGCCTTTAAAAGATTCTAGACATGACTTAATTTAATACAGCCTGAAGAAATGCGTAAAACAGCAGTTGGTATATACACATTTGACAGCTGCAACAAAATTTGGTTGTTTGGAATATATAATTGTACGCTCATGTTTTTATCTTGGATATGGTTCTTAAAATTAAAATGAGCTTTATGAAAGCATGTACATCTTTCAGAACATTTCTTTAGCTTTTGCATGAAACCAAATATGACTTGATTTACCTAGTAATGGAAGATGAATAAATAATGAAAATCAAGCAGTTGATAAGCATTTGACAGTTGCATAGAATTGTATGCTCATGTTCAGATCTTAGATGCTGACCTAAAATTTAGTTTCAACTTTCTCACATTATGTAGGGTCTACCCAGAATTTTAGTGCTTAAATGGTATGAGATAACAATTTAATGAAAGATAAAGAAATGCATAAAATATAGGCAGTGGAGATGTTACCCACCAGTTTGCCTTGGGATGTTACACTGCCGCTTTGGAATTGATAGGTTCCATTGTGCTAAGTTGTACTTTGCACAGGGTTTAATTAATTAAAAAAATAAAATGGAGTTGGGTATTTTCTAAATAAAGGGGATAATGAACCAAGTCATTCAGGTGGGACTTGTTAAAATGGTATTAGATTTTCACACCATTGTATGATCTTTTAGTTGAATGTTTAAAAATTTAGAGTAAAACATGCTATTGCATGTCCTAGGATAAACCCAGATTTATGGTTTAGATGCATTATGAGACATTATAATACAGTAATGTGTGGGTGCCCTACATTAAGCTCAGAGCAATCATACAGTAATGTGCATTCTGATAATGAGACTTCTCCTGTGGTCCATTGGATAGATCATCTGTGTTGAATTTGGGAGGTCATGGGTTCGAACCCTGACCAAGTCATACCAAAGACTTATAAAAATGGTGCTTACAACAGCCTTGCTAGGCACTCAGCATTAAGACGTTAGTTTTAGGACTGGTTGGCCTGGTGTCAGGATAATGTGATTGGGTGGGACATATTGCTACATATCTGTGACATGATGCCCCAGTGCTAGACATCACTATAAACTGCCACACTTCAGATATTGTAGCGATATGACTGAAAAATTGTTAATGTTACTTTAAAAATCTAAATCTCTCTCTTTCTCTCTCTCCTTTTCTCTCTCTCTCTCTCTCTTTCTCTCTCTCTCTCTCTCTCTCTCTCTTTCTCTCTCTCTCACACACACTGATAATGATGGGTTCATTGTGATAATGTTACTGTAATGGGTATCCTAGTTTATCCCTAAATAATGATAAAGTAACCTGTATTGTGGGTGCCCTAGTGTTATATATATTTGATTTAGTTTATATTTGATTTAATTTTATTGTATGCTTGTAAGTTTTTTTAAAGAAAATTATTTTTAATTTCATTACATGTGAATGTAATGTAATTTTGTTTACAAAGAATTTGATATTTTCCAGAAAATTCAGTTTGACCTGAATCTTTTCATAAATACCAATAGTAGAAACACTGTTTCTAATTTTGACTTAGTTCCCAACCTTGATTCAGAAATCACTGAGACAAGTAAACAACTTTTTTATTTTATTTTATTCTCGGAGTGAAATGGTTGGTTTTATATGTAAACAGTCTTAATTTTGCAATTCTGGGTTTTCCAAAATTGTGCAGTATTCACGTTTTTCACCAATGTCTGTAGAGAAATTAATGAGTTGGGGTTTTTACTTTACACTGGATAGTGTCTGTTGTGACAGTTTGGAGTTATATATTAATTTTTATTCAGATTATTTGGATTCTAAAAGATTAGTTCTTTTTCCTGGAAATATTAGAGTGGTCATACAGAATTCTTGGACAAAGACATTTATTTAAATTTTATTCAGAATTCAAAGACCGGAATATTGTTGTCTGTAGATCAAAAAGGACTGTACACATCGGCTCTATACTGACTACAGCATACGTCATCACCTTCCATTTTGGATTTTCATTGGGACTAGAATTCATTAGAACATTTCATTACTAGGACTTCTAAAATTTAATTAATGGATATTCTTGGATTATTTTTGGATTTGATTCTTAAAACTGTAAGCTCTTACTTTTTCATTTTACAGTGTTTTTTCAAGGAAATAAATTATTTGTTAAATATTTCAAAGTTTGTTGTTTTCACTCTTTCTTTTGTTACTAGAGCCTAAACAAGTAACATAAGACTAGAATAAACCCAGAATAATGATAAAATATTTGCATTATGATAATGATGTGCCTTGTGATAATGATACACTAATATGCCTTGTGACAATGATACATTAATGTGCCTTGTGATAATGATACAGTAATGTGCCTTGTGATAATGATGCATTAATGTGCCTTGTGATAATGATACATTAATGTGCCTTGTGATAATGATACAGCATTGTGCATTGTAGATGTTCTAGAAATAGACCCTTAGCAATGATGCAATTATATGCATTATAATAATGATACTATAATGTGCATTGTGATAATGATAAAGTACTTGCAATGGCAGTAGCTGGTAAAGGAAAGTAATATTTCCATTGGTCAGAATGTTACCATGTGATCAAAATGAATTGTGTTTATTTCTGTATGAATTGTGAGGAGAACTGCTTTTCTAAGAATACCCACTTCTATAAATAGAGTCACTTGTACAGCAGAACATAAACACTGCCAGTGAAGGCAGACATGAAGTAAGCATTAAAGGAAAAGAACATTCTTACAATTTAAAATAAAAAATTGAATAAATTGAATCCAAAAGACTTGAGCAACAGATATTTTTGATCTTTTATTAACAAAATCATTCTTTGTCGAAATGGGTACAATTATTTAAAGTACACTAGGTCAGGGTCACCGGTATTCGGTATTATAATTATCCAACAATGAAACTGAAACATCAGAATTTGGAGATTTTTCGCCAACTTTGCCTTATCAGATAGATTTCATGCACAAAGGTATTGAAAATTTTAACCCATCCATATTTGATGAGCCTTTTGAAGTGGAAGAAGTATCAAAAAATGAGTAATCATTTAGTTTGAATGAACCAACACCTGTCCAGTTCGTAGCTGATCATCAGGATGACCGCAAACCAAAATGCTTTAAATCTCTTAAAGAGAAACATCTGTTAAACGTATTTGAACAGCGGTACTCAAAATCTACAAATAAAAACACTCATTGGGGTTACAACACTTTCCAGGTAGATTTATTCATTCATTCACTAACCATAATAAATTAACGATAATAATAACAAAAATAGTATAATGGACTGTTCATCAATGTAAGCTTAAGCAATAGTGCTTGATACTTAATTTACTCTTATTTATCATTTTCTTAAATCATAAATATGAAAAGTTGTGAGGGTTGTTATGGTTGGTGTGGGGTGCTCCCAATCGTTTATTTAACCTATTATAGAAGTCCCACCTAGGCTCGATTTTGGTTGGAAGTTAAATTAGTGAAAGATAGATGTAAAGCTCCGAGCCCCCAGTCAGCAATGCCAATGGTTAGATGGTTAAATATACAGAATGTTGAAGTTCAGTGAATAACAGTTTAATAACAATTCATTAATCAAATGATTCTAATTCCCAGTTATACTCTTCCTGCTCAACCCTTTAATAGCCAGTTGCATCACTTGATTAGCAGTGTGAGATCAGTTTCCACCTGTCCTTGTATTCTACTCATCTGTGGCATTCTTCTCTCTCGTGTTTTTCCCAGTTCCTTCTCTTCCTCCCTTACTTTCTCCAAATTCCTTCTCCTCGACTTCTCTATACTCCTTCTCCTCCTTCTCCACTTTCTCCTCCAGACTCCTTTTCTTCCTCCTCCACCTTCTCTCCACTAACTAGACTTCTGTCGACTTTGACAGTTTCAGCTAGTCTCACTTTTGTCTCCAGCTCTTGAAGACTTGGTGCTCACTCAAACCCAATGTTCTTTGTCCCCATAAGGCTTCCTTTTTGAAGCTTTTCTTTCCTTGGAATCTACTTCTAGGATTGCTGCCAAATTACGAGTGGCTCTCTCAGAGTAACCCTAATGCTTAGCAATCTTTCCAGGCAAAACTAACTTTTCTCTTAAGAGTTATGAAAGTCATCATTCAGCCTGCATTGTAAGCACATCCTCTATCTCAGTTCCGATTGGATATCACTGAGAACTGATCCAACCAAACTTAGCAGACAATGTTCCTCTTGCTGTCTGTCAATGTGGGGGATAAATAAGAACACGCCTCGTTCACCACATGGGCTTCCCTTTGATCTTAGGACTAAGATGAAACATATATGGGTGATAACAACATGCCTTTGTCAAATGATGCAATTGGTCGCCTTCGCCAACTCAAGTTTCAGGTCTCTGGCGGGTCACGGTAACATTGCATTAGAGTTTAACACTAGTCTGCGTCAATCTTTAGACATCAACACATGGCTGCAGTAATATTTCCAAGAGAGTACATTATAGCTTATGCATGACTTTATAGCTGGGTCTTAGGAAATACGACAACAGGAAATATGTTGTTTATTTGAATGCAAAAAGAAAGATTTTTATTTTTTAAGTCATGAATGCCATTTTATATTAAAATAAGACTTAACTTGCTCTGCAGTGAATTAAAATGTAGTTTATCTTTAAATTAATATTTGTGACAGCTTAAAAATGTAACAGATCTTTTATATAAATACAATTTATGGAAACGAGATATGAATGATTCTTCCCAAATATCTAAATATTTCAGATGTTAAAAAATAGTTACTACCAAGCTGAAAAACATGAATTTCAGCATGGTGCAAAGAGAAGAATATAGAGGTAGATCTGAAGTCAGTTGAGTCTGCACATTTGGCCCAAATGTTAGCCATATTTTATGCCGAAGCAGCCCCCAAGATCTCCACAACATGAAAGAGGATGCTCCCTATAGCCCAAGCTGAGGAATACCATAAAAACACTTTTAAAAATGTCAAGTCTGCTATTATTTGCTACTTTCAGGTTGAATGTGGTCGGTCAATCAATATTGTTAGAGATCCCGAGTTCAAAAAGCAAATGAGATGTAAAATGGGAAATTAAAGTTTAAGTCATTAACCCCTGGAGGTTTTTGTCGTTTTGCCTGAAATTCGAGTAGGAAACACATTTTGAAAGCTATTTCTGAATACATCCTGATACATTGACTTCCAACAGATTTTCCATTAGCCTAATGCCTAGTTGTGTTAGAAACATCATTTTCCATTTGTTATTTTCATATCGATACCACTCTTTATTCCAAATGCCCACCATATCCTACTTTTTGCAAAGGATCTCATGTCTGTGTGCAGTTCAGACCAGTCAGCCTTAGATTTGAGGCAAAAAAGTCTAAATTCCAAACACAAATCGGATTCTGACCAGGGGCAAATTTTGGGTGAGTTAAAAAAAAAACAGGTAAAAAAAATTAGGTTTTTCCCTCTGTATTTTGTAGTGCAACTTAAACGTCCAGATTATTTGGTATCATTGTAGAGCTACATCTGTTTACTTTTCTATAATACCACCCACTTTAGTGTATCATACAGAGCTCGGCAGTAGGCTACTACCTCCTGCCATGTAAATCTGGTGCCCGGGGTTAATGAGTTAACACCAAGAACGATTTATCAAGATCAACTCAACACGGACCTATTATTCCTCCATCATACATGTATGCAATCAAATAGTACCTAATGCAAGATAATCCTATCACACTCCATCAGACATGTATGGGGGCCCCTAGTGGATAAGTGGTCTAAAGTGCACTCCATTACGGATCACTGCCATCTCACCTCTGTCTGCGCTGGTTCGAGTTTCGGATTCAGCCAATGTGGGTACGTGAGAAAGCTTGCCAGTAGCTTCTTGTGGGTCGGTGGTTCTTTCCGGGGTTGTCCCAGGTTCTTCCTCCACCATTAATACTGGCTGCCATGTATAGCCTATCGTGTGCTGAAAAAATGGCATTAAACCCCACAACAACAACAACAACAACAGTCATATATGCAGTGAATCAGTACCTGATGCAAGATAATCCAATCACACTCCATCAGACCCGTATGCAATCAATCAGTACCTGATGCAAGATAATCCTATCACACTCCATCATACATGTATGCAGTGAATCAGTACCTGATGCAAGATAATCCTATCACACTCCATCAGACATGTATGCAATAAATCAGTACCTGATGCAAGATAATCCGATCACACTCCATCATACATGTATGAAATGAATCAGTACCTGATGCAAGATAATCCTATCACACTCCATCAGATATGTATGCAATGAATCAGTACCTGATGCAAGATAATCCTATCACACTCCATCATACATGTATGAAATGAATCAGTACCTGATGCAAGATCATCCTATCACACTCCATCAGACATGTATGCAATAAATCAGTACCTGATGCAAGATAATCCTATCACACTCCATCATACATGTATGAAATGAATCAGTACCTGATGCAAGATAATCCTATCACACTCCATCAGATATGTATGCAATGAATCAGTACCTGATGCAAGATAATCCTATCACACACCATCATACACAATCAATCAGTACCTGATATAAGATAATCCTATCACACTCCATCATACATGCATGCAATCAATCAGTACCTGATGCAAGATCATCCTATCACACTCAGATACAGTGTTTAGTTATACCCCTCCATCCACTATGTTACAAGTGGATTAGAATTCCACAGCCAATTAACACCTACCAGTCTTGAATTTAGGTTTGATGAAACGGGTTGAATATGTCATTTTGACCCATCAAACTATGCAAAAAAAATCATCAGGGAGACTTAAATGCATAGGATGAAAATTCTGATGAGAATGTATGCAACTGATGGTCAAAACTGCCCAGTCAGGTCAGTAAAATACTACCTCACACACATTAATCCAAAAAGCTAAATCATTGCTCAAAAACCATAACAAGCACTATCACATAATACTATAAACTGTGACAGGTTTCATTACACAATCCACCTGTCATTTCAATAACTGCACCTTCCAGTTTAATTCCAACTAAAAAAATGTAAGTACAAACAAGTTAAGGAAAATACATGATTTTCAAGTTAAGTGCCCAGTGTCAACTATCCAGGCTAGAATAATAATTTACCAAACATATATCAGTTCTGGCTTTTATTATACTTTAATAGCAATTTCCAATGAATAATTATAAACAAGTTTAGACAATACATAAGAAATAATTAGATACAAGTACATATATTAAAGTAGTAAATACGTGAATGTTTCATACAATTTTTCATTTTTATAGCGATATTACATTGCTGTATTTTAATTATTATTGCACTATATTTTGAAAAGTGTGTAAACAATAAACACATTTTTCACAAATTACATCGTCTTGCTGTTTTGAACCCCTGTGTGAAACACTCAACTTCTTACGCTAAGGGCAATCTATATCATCATCTGCCTCTATTTGCATCTGTCCTTTTGTGTGTCTTTCTGTTTATTTTCTACATTGATGTCACAAATTTGATGAGGGGGATCAGGTTATAAACCATTGTCACTACAAAAAAATCATGGAATAACTATAGGGATAAAATAAGGACTGAGTTATTTTAGAGCTGTGTGAATGTGTGGTTGTGTGTCTGAACCAACAAAACTGATCACAGACATTCTAACCTTATACACCTACATGTATTAGTCCAGCCTGTTTATAAACACCAAAATAGGTTTTGAAGAACAAAATTAGATCACTCTAGTGTCCAAACAGTGATGAATCTGCCAAATTGCTTTAAGTCAGTCTATGAACGTGTAAATTCTTAAGCCATCACATTGTGACTTTAAAGAATGAGATTCCACTTTGAATACATATAAATTCTTAAGCCATCACATTGTGACTTTAAATAATGAGATTCCACTTTGAATATGAATGTCCATTAAGGTAAAATATAAAAATCATGGTAGCATTGTTCAAATCTTTATATTGGCTTCCATTGGTTGAAGGACTAGTATTATGATGACCTTATTATGATCAAGCACGACAATCCCAAATGCTATAAATAACTACATAACAGAGACACAAAACTTATATTACTACTCTCCATGAAGATTTTTGTTTTTTAATGATGCAAAGAAAATAACAATGAATAATTCAAATTTCAATTATTAGAGTTTCATGGGTTTTTTTCTGAGTTTATTGTAGTATATACTGTAAGTTGCCAACTCACACAGCTTATGGACGTTATTTGCTGTGTGAGTTGGCAACTGACAGTTTATACCATGATAAACGCATAAAAAATGTTAAACTCTTAAATAATGCACATCATGGGTGTCCTTGAATAAACCCAGATTAATGATTCAGTAATATGTGATGTAAATGTCCTAGAATAGACCTGGAATAATGATACTGTAATGTGTATTGTGGGTGTTTAAGGATTGTGGGTGTTCAAGAATAGACCTGGAATAATGATACTGTAATGTGCATTATGGGTGTTTAAGGATTGTGGGTGTTCAAGAATAGACCTGGAATAATGATACTGTAATGTGCATTGTGGGTGTTTAAGGATTGTGGGTGTTCAAGAATAGACCTGGAATAATGATACTGTAATGTGCATTATGGGTGTTTAAGGATTGTGGGTGTTCAAGAATAGACCTGGAATAATGATACTGTAATGTGCATTATGAGTGTTTAAGGATTGTGGGTGTTCAAGAATAGACCTGGAAAAATGATACTGTAATGTGCATTGTGGGTGTTTAAGGATTGTGGGTGTTCAAGAATAGACCTGGAAAAATGATACTGTAATGTGCATTGTGGGTGTTTAAGGATTGTGGGTGTTCAAGAATAGACCTGGAAAAATGATACTGTAATGTGCATTGTGGGTGTTTAAGGATTGTGGGTGTTCAAGAATAAACCTGGAATAATGATACTGTAATGTGCATTATGGGTGTTTAAGGATTGTGGGTGTTCAAGAATAGACCTGGAAAAATGATACTGTAATGTGCATTATGGGTGTTCAAAAATAGACTTGAATGATGATACAGTAATGTAATGTGCATTGTTGGTATCGTAGAATAGACTGAATAAATGTGACAATAATATGCATTATGTATGTTCAGAAATTCAAACTTGTCTCAGATGCACATCATGGTTTTCAAACATTGGTACACAAGAACATTAGTTTTACTTGTTAATAGCTAGTTAATGTTTCAATCTGTGTGCTGAAATCTATCATCATTACAAAAGCTATGTAACCATTGTTTTAAAAGGACTTTTCACTGCTATGAAAATTACTTTATGTTGTATTTAGAACAGTTTGTTTAATCTCAACTATGTTTGCATGATGTGAGATATTAATTGCATAATTAAATTTCTGTGACAGTATTCCTGGTATTCCTGTGCCTTAGTCTCTGACAGGGACAAAAGACATAGAGAGAATTAGTATTTAAATAGTAACCAATAACTGTATGCTGTTAGCCAGAGGATTCCATTCAGTTTGTGTTGGTGTTGTTGTTGTTTAGGGCTTAGTTCCATATTTTAGCACATGATAGGCTTCAACATAGCAGCCATTGTAACTGGTAGAGGAAGAATGTGTACAAAATATCTGGTAAGAACCACTAACCCATGGGAAGGTGCTGGCAAGCTTTCGCACATATGCACATAGACTGTGCCAGAAACTCGAACCCAAGCAGACAGAGGTGAGATGGCAGTGCAGGGCCTTCCATTAGATTAAAAGACAGGATGATACAGTTTTATTTTAAAGTAGCCAGATCATCTGACTCCTGGCTGATAAGGAGATAAGGAAAGCCCCACAGTGAATGAGAAAGATTAGCACTTTAGACCCCCTCCCCCCCACCACTCAGTTCTGAACCTGTGCTGTAAATTTTCACTGACTCCATGCCTGCATGCTGTAAACTTACATTTTATAAATGATTTATATTATTCATGATGGATTCATATAGACAGTTTTGGTGAATTATCTAATTAATATCTTAAATTATTAATTTGGCATGCACCAGTAGGATCTGTTTTAGAGAAATAGAAGTTAATTTTCATGTGGCCAAATATGTCTTTGGATATTTTCATAGATATACAAAGATTGTGACTATCCTTATCTTTCTTACCAGATATATGAACAACATGTGAATGAAAAATCATCTAAAGAATTTATGTGGAAAAAACATTGTCATGATTATCTGAAGGTAAACTACTTTGGGGGTAATGTTTAGGATTTGTGCAGTGGGAACCAGCATGTCATTAAAGATTTGTGCAATGCGATCTAAATTGCTATGTTAAAGGTTCATACAGTGTGATCTAGCTTGTTATGTTAAAGACCCATGCAGTCTGATCCAGGCTTGTCATGTTAAAGATACAGTGTGATCTAGAGTCATGCTAAAGATTCATGCGGTGCGATTGAGCTTGTCATGTTAGAGATTCGTGCAATCTAGAATGTCATATTAAAGATTCATACAGTGTGATCTCGATTGTCATGTTAATGGTAAAGATTCATACAGTGTGATCTCGATTGTCATGTTAATGGTAAAGATTCATACAGTGTGATTTCGATTGTCATGTTAACGGTAAAGATTCATGCAGTGTGATCTCTATTGTCATGTTAATGGTAAAGATTCATACAGTGTGATCTCGATTGTCATGTTAATGGTAAAGATTCATGCAGTGTGATCTCGATTGTCATGTTAACGGTAAAGATTCATGCAGTGTGATCTCGATTGTCATGTTAATGGTAAAGATTCATACAGTGTGATCTCAATTGTCATGTTGATGGTAAAGATTCATGCAGTGTGATCTTAATGGTAAAGATTCATGCAGTGTGATCTTAATGGTAAAGATTCATGCAGTGTGATCTCGATTATCATGTTAATGGTAAAGATTCATACAGTGTGATCTCGATTGTCATGTTAATGGTAAAGATTCATGCAGTGTGATCTCAATTGTCATGTTAATGGTAAAGATTCATACAGTGTGATCTCAATTGTCATGTTAATGGTAAAGATTCATACAGTGTGATCTCAATTGTCATGTTAATGGTAAAGATTCATACAGTGTGATCTCAATTGTCATGTTAAAGATTTTTACAGTGTGATCTCAATTGTCATGTTAATGGTAAAGATTCATACAGTGTGATCTCGATTGTCATGTTAATGGTAAAGATTCATACAGTGTGATCTCGATTGTCATGTTAATGGTAAAGATTCATGCAGTGTGATCTCAATTGTCATGTTAATGGTAAAGATTCATACAGTGTGATCTCAATTGTCATGTTAATGGTAAAGATTCATGCAGTGTGATCTCGATTGTCATGTTAATGGTAAAGATTCATACATTGTGATCTCGATTGTCATGTTAATGGTAAAGATTCATACAGTGTGATCTCAATTGTCATGTTAATGGTAAAGATTCATACAGTGTGATCTCAATTGTCATGTTAATGGTAAAGATTCATACAGTGTGATCTCAATTGTCATCTTAATGGTAAAGATTCATGCAGTGTGATCTCGATTATCATGTTAATGGTAAAGATTCATACAGTGTGATCTCGATTGTCATGTTAATGGTAAAGATTCATACAGTGTGATCTCAATTGTCATGTTAATGGTAAAGATTCATACAGTGTGATCTCTATTGTCATGTTAATGGTAAAGATTCATACAGTGTGATCTCGATTGTCATGTTAACGGTAAAGATTCATGCAGTGTGATCTAGCTTGTCATGTTAAAGATTTGTACAGTGCATTTGAGCTTTTCATACTAGAGATTCATGCAGTGCTATCTAGAATGTCATATTAAAGATTCATGTAGTGTGATCTCGATTGTTATATTAAAGATACAGTATGATCTAGACTGTCATGTTAAAGATTCTTGCACTTGTCATATTAAAGATTAATGCAGTGCAATATAGGCAGGATGGATATTTTTGTGTGCCAACCAGCAAGCTTAAGAAGTACACAGTTTTAATTTATTTTTTTGTTTTTGTTAATAATTATTTTAAAAATCTGAGAATTTAATGTTATAATGAGACCAATAATAGTTGTAGATTTGGGATCTGACTAATCAGTCCTTGCCCAGCTTAATTTAATAAAAGAACAAGGCCACTTTCTTTATGCTTTTGTGTCTTAAAAACCTGTTTCACACCCAAAAATTAAATTTTAGGATGCCAAAATATTTTCATATATTTTGCACAGATGAGCTATGAATTTATTGAAAATCGTCAAAATTTGAAATTGTTGACAGTCCAACTTACAGAAAGAAATTAAAATTACACTTTCTGTAATTTTATAATATAATTCTATTTGATAGTTTTCCTGATTTTAAAGTGTTTATTTACCATACAGTGCAGGGAAATACATCCATAAATTTGACCTGAAAGAATCATCTAACAAAATTATTTCACATGCACGCACACGCACACATGCACGCATGCACACACACACACACACATGCACCCCTTCTGTACAGATGAGCTGAGCCAGTTGAGTGATAAAAATATCTAAAAGGTCTTAAGGTTAAAACCCAAGAAAGATACTAATTTTATTTTCATTACCTTATGGGGTTGCTCTTAGAATTAAGTTTAATCAATTAAACTTTTGTTTGACAAACATGTCTTGTTGTTTTTAATATATAACTTTTTTCTCATTAGAAATAGATTGTGATAAAGCAGCATTATTATTGTCCCATTGAGTTGTGCGTGATGAATAGTCTCAGGTAGCACATTTCTTTGTCATCAAAGTGTATCTTGTCCTTTAATGCTATAGAAAATGTTATGATTTGCATTATGCACAGAACATGCATTGTGCATGTGTACACCCAAATGCTGGCCAACTGATGTACACTACGTTTCCTATCTAAAGACGAAAGATGGCCATAATGGTCACAAAACCACCAATCTACTTTGTCATCGTTTCTAGAGGAGTGACAATCAAAATAAGTCACTAAATGTTCTAAAGAATATCCAAGACTGCATTGATGAAGAAAATACACATAATGGAGTCAGTACCTTGTAATTTCACATTATTGAGTCGTGTCATCTGGGCATTTATTCTGTCTTGGGGAAAGTGGATATTTTCATACCCTTCTAACAGTTGGTATTCCAGGTCCATAGCTTTAAACAATTCCATGCTGACCCATGTTCCCATCAAGGGGCATTCTTCCTGGGTGTGCTGACAAGGTCGGTCTTGGTCGCACGTTTCAGCACAAGTACGGCACAAGGGAAACATCAGTTTTCCTTGGCAGTGGCGAGTTAAAACAGGATGGTACAAGTTGTTAGAAGCAAGACTTTACAGTTGATCAATCCTTTGTATTGTTGAATGTTGTCCAGGTTGGTCCTACGGGAAAGCTACAATATTTGCAAACATATGGATACAGTGGGTCCACCAACTTTCCACGATGCATTTAAACTTGGGATCAGTTTTCAAACGGTGATTGTACTCGTGTTGCCACGCTTCCACCACTTGGTATCCTTGCTGTTCTAACTTCAAGCGCCGCTGACAAGTGGTCTGGTACAAATCTTTCATGGTCCGTTGTAAAAACTGATTTTTAGTGTCATGTTCAGGGTAGCAGAGAGGACATCAGTGAAACAAGCAACGTTAAACTCGTACACGATCTTTAGGCTTTCTAAGTGCCAGCCATCCACTGAATGTTCCATTGGTCTTTTTGCCTCCTCCATTACAGGTATGTTGAATCAATTTGTCTTCTGTGTTGCACAAGTAATGTAACCAGGGTAGGGCTTTGACCAAGTACTGAGGTTTGACAAAATTGGTTGTTTGAGGGCTTATGACAGCCAAGGTGTTTTCGGGCATGAATCATTGGCGGTACACTAAGAAACACGCTTTGGTGATAGTGCAGGCTTCTTTCAAAGGATTGACCCCTCCATTTTCCATGAACAGTTCTCAAAATTTTCCATAGCAACGCCATAAAATGTCCACGTTGGAACAAAAATATGTTAACATTTATTCCTGAAAGTCAAAGGGGTCTGTGGCATGAGTCTGTTACCAAGCGTAGAAGGCTTTTTGTTGTTCAGTATGCATGTTGTTGGGGTCATAGTAGTAAGCCTCAGGTAAATGGGGTAGAACGATGTTTTGATTGGCTTCAGTATTGAAAAAGTGCAGAAAATATCCTTTGGTCATTTCTGTCATTCCAAACGTTTTAGGCATTCAGCTCAAAGGCATGGCTAAGTAACTCATCGAATCTTCAAACTGCACTTGTCCCACTTGTATGTAGATGAGTTTGGCTCCATTCAAAGGACTTTCATTACTTTGTTCTGTTTAACCCTTTACCTCATGCAAGCATCTTTGGATGCCTCTACTCCATTCACATGGAAGCGCTTTTGACACCTCTACTCCATTCGCATGGATGCGCCTTTTGATGCCCACTGTAAACATCGGAAGTTTTCATGATTAGAATCACAACAATGAAAGATTCAATAACTTAGGTAAAGGCTCTGATATTGATGTAGGCAGCAATTAGTTTTTGTAGTTTATCAAATTCAGATGATTTAGTCATGTAGATGCAGACGAAAAACTTGTACATTTCGAGTATGAGAAATGGCAGCTACAGTTGGTCACACTGCCTCACTGACATGACGATGAACGAGTTCTCTCAAGATTTTAAAGCACATACAAAATTCTTCCACAAAAAATAATTACACAGCTATAACAATCGAACTTTACTCTTAAATTTTTCCACACATAATAGATGTGTACCAAAAATGTAAAATGGTTAAAATTGCTGTTAAACGTAACATACACTACATTGCTTAACAGTTAACAGGCAGGCCTATGTGTATGGAGTCAAATAGGTAACAGGTGTTCTATTTATAGCACACTGCACTTTGTAACTATGCTCTATGAGCTAAAGGGTTAATGTCTCAAAAGAAACTGTCCATTGTATCCTGAGAAATTGTGTGCCTTTACCATGGCATGGCGATGGCAATCTCCATAATGTTTGATGTCCTCTTGGCTCCGGATCTCATCGCTGGGGTCTAAGATCCATTGGGCAGCAACAGCTAGCATGTTCAGTCCTCAAAAGACTTTTTCACGTCCTCCATGAATCTTGCTGCAGTGAGGTCAATGACTAAAGATAGGTTCTTGGATATACTTCTCGCACGCTCGGTGAGCCATGCAGAAATTAGGACTGTGAATGCTAGTCTCTAGCATGCATTCAAAATCGAAAAAGATGAAATTCCCTTTCTTCTGGTCATCTTCTTCCTCGTAATGTTTGGAATGGTATTTTTGAATGTAGCATTCGTGTTCAAAGTCCACAATTTTGGTGACAAATGTGACATCGTTTCTTTCCTGAACATATGTGTGCCTTGGCATTATTGGTATGTATGCCTTATCCATAAGTAGGGTGTAATGGGGGGAGAATGTCCCTGGTTTGGTTTTCGTTATCTAAGGTTGACCGCCCTCGATGTTATTGCCTGGTTCGAGTAAATATAGATATAAGTGGTGAAACTTATATGTGAAATAGAGATCTGAGTAGGTATATAGAACAAACCAACACGAGCCCCCATACATGTAAACAAACAATTTAATCAATTACATAAAAAACGCTGTGAAAATTCATTACATCAGGAATATACTCTGCTTTTAGAAATTTAAACTTTCACCGAAATACAAAGAAAATGCAAATAGATTTAAATAAAATAGCCGACCTGTTTACTGATAGATTTAGTTCATCATAGGATCGAGTGAACAGTCGAAATCAACGTCTTGTACGATTGCATAACCTGTTCATCCTCAGTTGTTCTGTTGCCACTGTAGCTGTTCAGATGCTTGGATCTCATGATGATACTTTCCACCATCCGTCTCAGGATACTCTCAGAATACGTTTCAGAAATTAATACATTGCAGGATTGCATCACAGGATTATACGTCTCACTGCGCTTCTCTCTATACTTCTCAGTATACGTCACAGAATAACATCACATCATACGTCCCAGAATAATACGTCTCAGGATTATATGTCTCAGGATTATACGTCTCAGGAGCCGTTTTCTCCCTTTTAAATAAATATAAATAGAGACGACCTAAATTTCCCGTTATTTATGAAACAGTTAATTCTTCATTATTCTCCCTCGTTATCAGATTTTATTATCAGTGTTAGATAGATGCTAAGGCTATCAATCGACTCCACATGTCCTATAATGACCCTAGTTAGTCAAATGGCTAATTCATTACGCCTTGACCTTACACATTAACACATACGTGAGGCCTGGGGTTCTGAGCCAGCCTCAATTTACACAGCAAATAAATAGGATACATCACATCAATCAATTACTAAATCATTTCAGTCAATACACTTATTCTTAATCATACGTGAAATCTTCTAAATTTGGCGAATTCACACGGATTCTCGTAATCAAATTAATTAATGTAATATATTCTTAGAACATAATTCTTATGTAAACAAGATGACAAATTCAAACAATTCGTCAAACTTATCTAAAGAAGATTAATGTATGACTTCCTATGCATAAACTCAACACAGTTAGACTTCATAAAGCAAATTATTACACGAATGTAGAAAAAAGATTCATGCAACTACAAGTAAATAACCTCAGCAAAGCATTATATATGGCATTACATGGAATTGTCACACTACCTTTGCTTTCAACGTTCCTCCCTCTAATCGGCAAATTATTTCGTTGGTTACTTTCGACAATAGTCCTCTTTGGACAACAGTTCTTTTATGAGGAATTTCTTGCAAATCCCTCAGAGCCTACTCTGGTTTCTCTTGTAGAAAAGCTTAGACTGATTAAAATTTCCGATGTGGCAATTTTTAAAACCTAGAAAATTTTGTGTGGGAAACACGCCCCTTATTTAACATAACCAATCAGAATCAAATATCTCTGCCGCCTTTTTCCAGAGGCACCAAAATCAGGGTCAGCTTGACCTGGTAGTTTGAGTAACAGAGTTTCAGCGATTTCTCAACTGTGACAGCTTTACCATGAAAAATGAAGTTTTCCTTGTCCCTAATAGTCCGCCTGGCTGTTGTATAAACAAATGCTTGATTAGGAACAAAATTCTCCCTCTAAAGGACATTACCGTACATGGTAGTATGGCGATATGATACGCGCTTGTCTCCATAAATTTAATTAATGGTTCTCTGGTCTCAACTAATGTATTCTTGTTAGATCACCAGAAATTTGCAACTTCACATAGGGCACAATTTGAGGAGTTGGCAAGCACTTTTCTGCTGTGAACCTTGTATTCAGATGTTGTTGGTAACAGGTAGGGCTGACAAAAATGCGCTGACAAGTTGTGCAATGCACTCGTCATTGTCCTTTGTCAAGACAGGATTGAGAGGCCAAAAATCCTTCACATTTCAATCCACAATGCTTGCATTTCTCTCAGTTATAGCCGTAGTCACATTTCTCACAGTAATAACTGTATCCAGGAATGGGGCAATACTGGTGATGGTATCAAAATGTTCATTGTGATGATAGATGTAAATGCAGACCTGTCAACTCTTAAGATTTTTCCATAAGTCTTAAGAAAATTACCCTTAAAATACAGACTTATGGCATAACAGCAAAAACTATGAAAAAATGATCATTAACGAAAAATCTGGAAAACGTGTTCATCTGTGTTTGATTAAATTAGTAAAAATTGGTCATGGAACCAGACTAACTTTACAGCAGTACATCAGATGCTTTGATCTGCACCTATTTGTTCAAGCGAATCATCTACATGATCAAACTGTTGATCATATAATTTTTTTAAAAAAGTGGCATCCAGCAAGCAACGCTTGTTTAAGACAAAAGGAAAAATAAGCCTCTTGAAAAGTGTTAATAATCAACACAGGAAAAATTTAAAGGAATGTTCAGATTCTTATGAATAAAAGCTGGAAGGGATACAATTATGTTTATTGGACAAAACTTGCCAATCTGAGTATGACTCGTGGTGGGAAATGAAATGGCCATCATCATGTGAAATGGAAAAAGAATTTCCAGGAATTATGTCAAGTTGAGAAACTGTAACAAGCCATTGAGCTGCATAGGGTTTGGAACTAAAATTTGTGCACTACTAGTGGTATTAATAAAGTCTGCACATACTTTTCAAACCTTTCAGTTGAACATAATGTTTATCATCACTGCTCGTTCTGAATACCAAACATTTATGTTTTCCAGCTTTACAATAGCAGTTTATGGTATTTTATTGCACCTTACTGAAAACTAGTCAAACTTACGGGGAAAAAACGACTGCCTTACTGATATGGACTCGTCAGGGTTGGCAGGTCTGTAAATGTATTTTCCATCTTTGAAATCTTTGCCTCGAAACAACAGAGATCTGCACACTTCTTGTTTGTGTACTTTAAGGGATTTGCATGGAGCTAAAGCGTCTTGCAATTTTTGCATTTCAGGAAAGTCGTAGGGTGTGTCTTTGGATAGCCCTGCTTGCTGTAACTGGAGTTCTGCTTCTCTTTGTTGTTTGGCTCCATTTTGAATAGTTTGCCAAGCTCTTTTCCATTCTACCATTTGTTCTTGTCAGCATACATTCATCCCACCATTGTCTTGAGAGTTGTTAATTCAGACGAGGCTACATTTGAAGCCTTGAAGGTCGTCCACCAATAACACCTTTTTGCATGCTGTCATTTGGGGAAGAGAAACTTGGGTTATGAACAGTGTCACTTTTCCATCGGTGATGTGAAACTTGTAGTTGGATTTATATGCTTCGAAAAGATATCTATTCTCTTTGCCATATATTTGTTTGATGTTCATCAATCTATGTATGTTGTACGTGTTATATATTTCTATGTCCCACCAGGCCAAGCATTTTAGGTTCTTTCCCCTGCTGTTTGGTCTGATTGAGGTCAGCCCCTTGCAGCATTGTTGCCAGTGACCAGTACCATGATGTCACCTCACCTGTTCCATTCCTATTGTCCTTATACAATTCCAGCCTTTTGTCCTTATATAATCCCAAGCTTTTGTCCATATAAATCTTTTACGTATACAGCCCCACAACCTTTTTGACTGGATTTTCCTTTTTCCGTATAAATCTTGTCTGTATACATCCCCACAACCTTTTTTAACTGGATTTTCCATTTTCCGTATACAGCCCCACTATACTACTATTACATATTTTCAGATGACCTGAAGACTTAAAATATATAAACTATTTTGCTTATGAAAATTTGATAGGATATATTGCAAGAATAATTTTACTGCACAAGGATTATTTTTGTTTTTGTTGTTGTTGTAGGGTTTAGAGCAATTTTTCAGCACAAGCTATACATGGCAGCCAATATAACTGGTGGAGAAAGACCAAGGAAAACCCCGGGAAGAACCACCAACCCAAGAGAAAGCTATTGGCAGGCTTTCTCACAAACCCATGTTAGCTGAGCCTGAGACTCGAACCCATGCAGAGGTGAGATGGCAGTGATCCAGAATGGTGATTGCTTTAGACCACTCGGCCACTTGGGGCCCCACTGCACAAGGAAATAAATAAGTGAATAAATAAATAAATGCTTTAACTTATATCATGAATGAATTGTAGTATGTATCAACATGTTGAAAGTATGTGATGCCATTTACTATATAGCGAAGTGGATATCTTCTGCTCCCGCTTATAAGTCTATTCCAGTTGCAAACCCATATCTGCCATCACATAATGCCAAAGCATATCTGGGTCTTTGCTATTTAGTGCAATCAATGGAACAAACAATGTAAACCTTGATCTGCAAGCCCATAATGTGACAATAGATCACAGTCGTTGTTTGCAGTTGACTTGTAAACAAGTATTTATGGTACTCATGTAAGGGGGTGGGGGAGTAAAAAAAAATTGGGGTCATCTTGATGTCCTTAAGCATAATTTTTTTTTCTATTTTGTGATGATATATTGAGAGGGTAAAAAAAAAGTCATCATGTGTTTCCTATGGGCGTTTTTCTGACAACTTGTGCATTTATGTCTCTTTTTGAACAGATAATTTGTCAAATTAATGAATTCCTCAAAAAGTTAAAATTTGATAGCTTCTTTTAAATAAATTTAAGTTTTACATTTAAATTAATGGGAGAGCGGGTTTGCTGCATTTGTTCTGCACAATGATTTTACAGAAATTTAGTAACCATAAGTGTCATGATTCAAGTGCCATTGTTCATCAGCTTGCATTCTAATGTACCATATGTACTCTTATAAGTGAAGTACAGCTGCAAATAACATAGAACCTGATATGACATATAATATGCTGCCAGATCAGTTCAGTATTGTTGGTTGTACTTTTTACTTCTAACAAAACTGCATAGAACCAGATCTTTATACAATGGCAGATCAGGGTATGTGCTGTGTGCAGCTGGACTTAAGTGAGTATATACAGTCACTGTTGACTCTAGTATTTGAAAGTATGAATTTGAAAGCTTTTTATAAAATAAAAGTGGATTCATAGTGATAAAGCAGTACATGAATGTTTGTGGTATTGTCCTTTTTTCATTCAGTCCTTCTGAGGTCATACATATGTAATAAGTACAGGAAACACCAGAGATAAAAACTTTCCACTAGCATGGTCTGTATAGGGTACCTAGAGCAGAGGTGAATGGGTGTGTATTCAGTGTTGTTACAGTGTAAGAAAAGAAACCCCATCTTTTAGTCTTGATAATATACAAAGCTCTCCCACAAAATATATTGTCATTTTATATAGGTGGCTTTTCATTGACTAAATAAATGAGTTAATTTAAGGTGTTATGACATTTTTTCCTTGTTCAGATAATGAAGGACGTTATTGATGTGTACTTTTAGAAACATGCTATGGTAGCGTTTCTGGCAGGTTGCACTCATAAATTCCTTATATCACTTTCAGATTCAACTACTTCTTGCCATATTTATTGTAATAAATACACCAGGCATATGAAATTGTCCAAGGGGGGCAATCGGTTTGGTACATTTCAGTCACTGTTTTTGCTCTCAGTTAAAAAGGCCATTGGTGCATTAACAAGGTACCTTTTATTTCTCATCTCGAGTTCATGATTCAACAGTGCATTTAGAGGGCACATTGTTTTTCTTATTGTGTCAGAGTTATAGGATTTAACTTTAACACTTACCATGGTTGACAAAGAGATTGTCCATTTCAGGTTAGTTACAGTGAATGTAATCTGCATAGAATCTGGTGATATTATCATTATAAACTTGAATGGGTAACATACTTAGTTAAACTTGGACGTTTTGCAGGCTTTTAGTAAATCTGATTTTACATTGGAAAGGTGAATAGAGTACAATGACGATTAATAAGAGTTGTTCAGTTCTCTTCTCTATAAACTGGATCACATATGTCTTCCCATACTTATAAAGTACATTATTTTATATTAAAATTTTGGTGACTTATAATGTTGAATTTATGATGAAGGTACAAAGATTAAACATCAGTGTTGTGAATTAAAGTATCCATGTTGTAACGTCTCCAGCAAAATAGAGACTTGTTTCAGAAATGCAGGAGATATTTTCTGCCATATAATTCAGCCAGTGGCATCTCTCTAAGCTGATTTTTATTTATGAGAGATGGGACCAAAAATAAGAAGAGCAGTTCATTTTAGGCATGACATTTTAAATAAAACATGAAAATGTTTAACAAAACCTCGTCATTTTAAAAACATTCTCCTCCATGCGCAGTATTTTGTTGATACATTTCCTCTCTCATTTCTGTATCACTCTGATGTACCATCTATAATATCGCCTATTGCAGCTTGTTAGCTTATTACCAGCAAGTACTATATATAAGAAACAAAATATAAAAAAATTATTTCTAGTATGCTAACTTGTCAAGTTTAAATAAAAACAAACAAAACCATTTACTGGTATTACAGTGTAATTTGTATAAATTAAGTCAGATGCTAGACAAAAAATGCAAGAGAACCTGTCTTGAAAGACCACTCCTCCTGTCAAAGACCATGATTTCTCAAGATGGGTGGTCTCTCATGATAGATAATAGCACTGTGTAATCTCTATACTGAAAATTGGGACTTGCAAGACAGGTGGTCTCTTGTAGCAGTTGTATTTTCAGACAGGTGTTACACTGATATTTTAATTGTGTTTTCTTATCACAATGTAAGGATTTTGAAATCATTTTGGTTATTGGGAAACAATTTGGAAATTGCGGTGAATGTGCAACAAGCAGTATCACTTTGAGGTAATTACTGGTCAGACATTTGCCTATCTGCATGCTTGATTTTTAGGTTGCTTCTCTTGATTTTTACCATGCTTCTGCTCATTCAAATTTTAGTCAGTCAATACTTTACATCTAAAATTTTATTCTTCCCATATTCAGGAGATAGCATCTTCCAGGTGGCTATGTCAGAGAGAGACCAAAATTGCAGGAGACTCCTGCAGATTCAGGAAATATAAACATGTCCTTGTTCGTCTTTTCACTTAGAGGTTATGCTGTCTAATTTAACCATAATTGATACACTGAATTAACCATAAAGCACTAATGCTGCCATTTATCATAAATTTCACATCTCTTCCAGTGTAACTAAAGTTTGGAAGGAAGGAAATACTTTTTTTAAAGCTATCTGACATAAACTGTTTGAAATAATCAAGATGTTAGATTTGAAAGATGTTCAGATGCTCATTTTAGAGTTAAGAGGTGTTACCCCTTGATTCAGCCAACAAAATCGCTCATAATTCCGATCCTTTTTCAGAGTGCTCCAAAGTAGTGATGTGATACATTCAACAAATTCCATTAGTGACTAAATAATAATCAACAACATTTGCATGTTGCACACACATTGATTTAAGAGTGAATAAGGAGGCAGGTCCACTTTTTTTAGTAAATCTGAGAAGAAAAAGCTTGCATTAGATAAAAATAAGAGTCTTGTGAATATTTGTGATAAGTTGATGCACTGAAATATACATTGAAGAGAGAACTTGGGCTGAAGATAATCTGACATAGTGTGGTGTTTGCTTCTTATGCTTACAATGTCATCAAATCTTGTGTGCCAGCTTTCAGGTGAAATTGGTTGACCCATGGATATCACCAATCAACATTAGATTCATTCCTACATGTATGGAAAATGGCAGGGTGTATTAGTTTGAGAGAGAAATTATATAGCTGAAATTGTGATGAAACTTCAATATTATCTGGTTTTAATTGAACACAGCGATGTTTAGGACCAATATCTTTCAAGATTCTGTATTATTCAAATGATTTGGCACATATGATGTTTTGCACATAACAGCAGCATTGGGGCTGTTGTTGTTGTTGTTATAGGGTTTAACACCATTTTTCAGCATGAGTTAGGCTACACATGGCGGCCAGTATAACTGGTGGAGGAAGAACCTTGGAAAACCCCAGGAAGAACCACTGACCCACAAGAAGCTACTGGCAAGCTTTCTCATTTACCCATGTTAGCCAAGCCTGAGACTCGAACCCACGCAGAGGTGAGATGGCAGTGATCCGTAATGGTGAGCGCTTTAGGCCACTCAGGGCCCCACGTTGGGGCTGTAATGGATATGCCAATTTAATCTTGCAGGACATGCTAAGTATATGCTAACTAATTTAGTATTAATGGATGTGCTAATTTAAACTTAAAGGATATATGCTGTATATATTAACCTTACAAGATATGCTATGTAATTAACCTTACAAGATATGCTATGTAATTACCCTTACAAGATATGCTATCTAATTAACCTTAAAGGATATGCTAATTAACATTACATGATATGCTATGTAATTAACCATACAGGATATGCTCTCTAATTTAACCTTAAAGGATATTCTAATTAACCTTACTTAAAAGTACAGTATTTATTTATTTATTTATTTATTTATTTATTTATTAGAAACAGTTCTGTCATTTGATATGAATGAAATTGTCCTGAGTTTTCAGGTAAATTATGTAATCCTGCTGTAATATATGATGACAACAGGTACACTCAAGTACAACAGGTACACTCAAGTACATATATGGACCAAATTTCATATATCCAGTAAATACCTAGTTTTCATGGATATGGAACACTTCAGTGCAATTCATGCCTTCAGTCATCAAAACCTTTCATACCACCTTTACCTTTTGATGTACTCTTACTAAAGTTGTCAGTACTGTCATAATTGATAAAGGGGTTGATTATTGTGATAATGTAAGGATATGATCAAGGTAAGATTGTTAAATTAGCTCACATTTGTTATGATGAATTATCATGTTAAAATAATTAGTCAATCAGGAAATAAAACAAAATTTAAAGTTAGAGATGTACCCATGTTTTTTTGTTTTTCTTACTTTGCTAATTATTTTAAAGCCAAATATTACCACTCTCTCAGACACATTATGTTTCTCCCTTGCTATAGCAGAAATTTGGGGAGACATTTTGTTGTTATATTTAGTCATATTCAATGTAATAAATTGATTTTACACTCGTGCTAAAAGATTTGGGCACAAAATTCAAAATCCAGTGTAAAATGGATTCATTTATCCAGCAGTCAGTGAAACAGGTCATCATGCCATTGAACAATTGCATTGACTAGCAAGCATGACAGGCTTCACCTATTTGTGCATTTTTTTAAAACTTTACTGACCTACTTTATTTTCTCAGATTTTTAAAACTTCAAGCTTGTATAAATGACAGAGACCATGTGGCAAGGTTTCTAAAATTTAATTCGTGGATTATTCTTGGATTATTTTTGGTGTTGATTCTTAAAACTGTAAGTTCTTATTTTTTCATTTTTACAGTGTTTTTCCTGGGAAATAAATTATTTGTTACCTTTTTCAAAGCTTGTTGTTTTCACTCTTCTTTTGTTACTGTTTATTAGAGCCAAAACACATAACATAAGAGATGGATAATATTATCCATTTGTTTTACTTATGTTCCATATTGTTCTTTCCATTTTTCTAGCATCTGAACATATGAACAGTATTTTCTTTCTCAGTATCAGTTTTATTTTCTATTTTTTGTACATATTCAATATGTGCAAAATAAATATCTCTTCTTTTTCTCCCATCCTTTCCAGATATCTTTTTTCCATGAAAACTTATATACAGAGTACTCTGTCCATTTTATCATTAATTTCTTATCTCTATCTCTGTTTATTATATATCCATGTACAAATCAAAGGAGGAGGTATCCAAGAAGCAATGAACAAGGTCATGTCTTGCACAGTTATTATTTGATTTATATGAAAAATATACTGGAAATAATATATTTCATATAAAGGAGACTGGTCTGTATACCGGTATAAATTGTTGCACCTTAGTTAAGCTCTCAAGGGGACATTTTATGTGCCTGTGACTGCTGTGACCATGATATGGGGATTTGTTTCATGTATTGGTACACTAGCAGTTTGGAGTGGGACAATGTACACAAGTATCTCTCTCTCTCTTTGTGTGTGTGTTTATATATAAATATATATATATATATATATATATATATATATATATATATATATATATATATATATATATATATATATATATATATATGCATGCACACACACACATGTCAGGATCTTCCTAGGTCAGAAATAGCTTAAAAAAATAATGCTAAATTTGGGGGGGGGATGGGGGACATTTGCAACTTGAAGCAATCATACAAATTTGATGGTCCATATATTTCTGAATATTGCTTTGGACCAAAATAAATGCAATATTTCAATTGATAATATAGTGGTCTCATTCTAAAATTGATTCATTTTAACTGTATCTCTTAAAGGTTCTTGCAAATTAGCACCAGCCCATCTCTGGGATATTTCTACTTGTCGGTAGTACAGAAATCTACCTGGAATGGGCTGGTGTTAATTTGCAAGAAACTATAACAGATACAGTTCAATATATATATATATATATATATATATATATATATATATATATATATATATATATATGGTTATAAAGTTTATAAAATTATTGTTTATTTTTACAAACCAGTTGTATTTGGTACAAATTAATTTTGAACATTACAGTTATAATTATGATCCTTTTTTCACATGCTTGACATGTGTCACATGGCCAAATTGGATGTTGTAAAATAATTTTGGGCCAAATTCAATGTTTGTAAAAAAAATGGATTTAAAAAGAAAATAAAAATGTCATTTTTAGTTATTTACTAGTGTTTGTGACTGTGTTAAGTACATATATTCCTTTGTAAGACACATAATCGTCCAAAGATTTTTAGGAGAGCAGTTGTTTGTATTATATGTAATTTCTCAAGTGAGATAAATATTTTGTATGTTGAGTAATGTGCATTATGTTTATCGTTTCTCTGATAAATATCTTGCCAGGGTGTTGGCATCTAGCTGAAGTTTCCCTGCCTGTTTTATCAATAGTGTTGCTCAGATGCGTTGTAGGTTTCAGTGTCAACACTTCCTATTTCTACCAACAAATTCTCTAATATCAACACAATGTCTCTTGCAGGGTGGTGGCTATAATGTAAGCTTAATCATCTCACTTTAGTTACAGTTCTATGTTACAACTTACTTATCAAATAACGTTAACAGAAAATTCATCTACTATAAGGTATTGACCATTGAATTTTCAGGGGTGGGGCATTAAATTTCCCTTGAGCCGAGATATTTTATTTTGTTTTATCTCAAAATAATTGATTTTCTTTTTCTTAAGATAATATAATGGATATAATATGGTATTATTTTGCTATAAATCAAAGCAAAATATTTTTTCAGCTATTCATAGATGTAAATTTTTCATGCCTCTGCCCTAGAGCTTTAAATTGCTAGTCCCTAATATAGTTGCAGTATACTCTGGTATGTAGCAGTGTATGCTAATAAGTAACACTGTATAAAATTTGTTGTGATATCCAGCTCTAACGTATATAATCAGAAGTCTATCCTCTGCTGTTGGACATTGGCTTGTTTGTGGTAGAAAAGGAGAAATATCAGCTAGAGTGACCATAATAATATCTTTATGAACACTGTTCAGTTATGTGTGTGCGTGATTTAGATTTTTAACATAGTCTTAACAATTTTCCAGTCATATCGCTATGATGTTTGCAGTGTGGCAGTTTAAAGTGGTCTAGCACTGGGGCATGATGCTGCAGACATGTAGCATGATGTCCCACCCAGTCACATTATCCTGACACCAGGCCGACTAGTCCTAACACTAACCTCTTAATGCAGAGTACCATTTTAGTTAGTCTTTGGTATGACTTGGCCTAGGTTCGAACCCATGACCTCTCGCATCCAGAGCGGATGCTCTAACCACTAGGCCACCAGAGCGGTGTATTCAGTTATGTATCCTTAGAGCAATTTCAGTCTATAAAGAAAGTAAAATATTAGTAAAATAAATTCATTAGCAACTATATAATATGGTAAAATAAATCCAGTAGCAACTATATAATATGGTAAAACAAATTCATTAGCAACTATATAATATGGTAAAGCATATCTATAAACAAAATGTATAATACCATGTTTTAACTGGAAAAACTGGAAGTTCAGATCACTGCATACACAGGAGTTTGATGTTTCTAACATAAAAAAACAATTAAAAGTTAAGAAAAAGATGAAATACATGAATCAGTACTCAATGATATGGATACATATACTTGTATATATTTATAAATAAAGGTATTTTGTTTTTTTTTGTAATTCTTGTCATGTTTTACGCATTAAACCTTAAACTCGCGTGCTGCATTGGTGTGATATGATTTTTTTCTGAAGAATGTTTAGCTTCTGGGGCCAGATATTATGAGTGATTTTGAGTAACTACTCAATGAGGAAAAGATAAATAATTGATAGACATATGTCATTGTATTAGCTTCATCTGCCTTGTCAACACTTTTTTAAACATAGAAATAAGAGTATAGCTTTTTGCCACTTCAGCTACTGAGTAACGTATATGTTCATTACATTGTGTTTGGTAAACAAGGGCTGACTTGAAACATTTAAATTGCTTTGACTGTCAAAACTGGTAATCTGCTTGTGCTTTGGACATGACAAACAAAACATCACAGCAAGTGTTTTTATTATAGCTCAGCCGTGAAAACAGGTTCAGCCAGTTGCTTAATTTTCTTTTCTTCTTCAGATTAAAATTTTCATTCTGATACCTTTTTTACTTATTCATTATGAGTCATGCTATGCATGGTAACTCTAATGCATACATACATACATCTGACACACACAACACTTGCAAACCCACACACACATCATTTTAAACCTTTAAAAAAATTTTTAAACATGCAAAAATTCCATTTCTACTGCAAGGTCACTGAGCAACTTAAATTTTCCAATTTTGACATTATTGAGGTTAGCATGTAGATATGGAGCATTTGCCATGTTGCTGAAAGGTCAGTCGTTGATCCTTTTGTTTTATTTTACTTTGCAATTAGCTGTGTATTAATGTAATCTGTTGCCACTAACTTGAGCCAAATTCTGCACAATCAGTAGGTAAACAGAGGCTAATGCTACTCTGATGTTTACAAACATTAGTCTCCATTATAAATATCATTCTTTTCACCATTACCATTAACACCCATTTGTCCTGGGTGTGTCTTGGTCCAGGACTAAGTTGGGTGTGGATGGTTCGGAAGTTCCATTCGCTGCCACAAGGTTGTGGTGTGATTAGATAACAGAGACAAACAACCCAGGTGGAACTTTGGCTTCAAGAAACAGACACTTTCCCTTTCATCCAAAGTCAGGAACCTGCATATATCCGAGATTTCTGGTCCTCTAGGCAGAATAGATATTAGCTGTCCTCTGAGCATCCGCTGGTGTAAACACTGTCATTTGGGTCAGTTTACTCATCTGTTGTTTTAATGGTGAATTAATTACGTGCTATCTGTTTAACTGATTATAGCTGATTATAAATAGATCATGGTGATGTGACACATTCCGTTACAGCTAGGAAATTCTGACCCTGACACGTGGAGGGCAACTGGAGACTGGGAACAGTAATTGACCAATAGTTGTCCAGGGTTTGGTTCTTGCCTAACTGGGTGTGGATATAGTGTTGAGTTTGGTGTGGTCTAGGGCATATACTTCAAGGTGGTGGCAGTTTAGCCATTTTGTGGACTTAATCATATGGGAATTACAGATTCAATCAGTTGATTTTTTCAGTGAAGAATTATTTGGTTGAATG
The DNA here is from genome assembly GCA_028554795.2 of Sinohyriopsis cumingii. NCBI lineage: Eukaryota > Metazoa > Mollusca > Bivalvia > Unionida > Unionidae > Sinohyriopsis > Sinohyriopsis cumingii. The sequence goes on from CM068829.1 coordinate 55,483,126, forward strand.
GCCTGATGATTGGGAAGAATATTTGAATTGAACACAGTATTTACTATAGACAATTCACATTTCCTTTAAAGATCTTATGTGCAGAATATTTGTGAACAAGTCATATCGACGGATCATATTCAGACACCTGATTCAAATTTTTAAACAATTTTGCCATCAGCTTTGATCATGATTGGAAAATTTGCTGTGCCACCCGAGATTAGATTTTCATCTCACCCCTGGATGCTGGTATGTATTTGTTTTTTTAATTTGCAAAAATTTTGGAAGTTTTTTTTTGGTTTTCATTGGTTAATAAGAGAAAGGAAGTCATAACTATCCAGTTCTTTGGCTTACCAATATTTCATAGTGGCATGAACTACACTCAGTCCAGTACTCTTTTATAAGAAGGAAAACAAAAGACAAAGAAAAGATGTGTAATCCTCAAGGGCTTTTCAGAGCTAACTAATGCAGAGTCAGAATGACCAAGTTTTATTAATTTTAAATTCATCTAACTTGTAGAATTGTTAAGCTATTGAAATCTACATTCATTCTGTACAAATTTCCAGGTGGCTTCAAGGAAATATCATGTAACTTAATCCCTCTTGTTTTTTTAACCCACTTTTCATTATGATATTATGCACTGAACCCTTTGACTTCTTCTGTCTTGAAGCCCAAATGCACCCTCCTGAATGAAGTAAAAGGCTACTAATACAGGCAGGAGCAGCATTTTTCTTAGTGGATAGCATGCCAGACTAACGACCAAAAGGGTGTTGGTTCAGATCCCACTTTCAGATCATTCTGGACTAGTTACCATGCATTGTCCTTGAGCATTAGACACTTTACTCAAATTGCTTTGGTACTAAATAATCTACTTACATTGCTGTACCACAAAATACTGAACCAAGCCAATTCAGTAACTAGTGTTCACATTAATTTTATGTCTCACCACAAATTTGGTAGGGATAAAAAGTTTTACTCTTGCTCATCCATCCATCTGGTTAAGCTTTTTGTTTAGAATTTTCTGCATTTGCATTCCATTAACAAATGTTTAGTATCACCCACTACTAATTTAAATTGATGTGGCTTAGAACAAAGGTCATCCAAGTTACCATATTTGACCTTAATGTAAATTTGATGAGAATTAGAGCAAAGGTTGTCCAAGTACTATTTGACCTCTATGTAAATTTGATGAGGCTCAGAACAAAGGTCATCCAAGTTGCCATATTTGACCTTAATGTAAATTTGATGAGGCTGGAACAAATGTCATCCAAGTTACCATATTTGACCTTAATGTAAATTTGATGAGGCTCAGAACAAAGGTCATCCAAGTTGCCATATTTGACCTTAATGTAAATTTGATGAGGCTGGAACAAAGGTCATCCAAGTTACCATATTTGACCTTAATGTAAATTTGATGAGGCTCAGAACAAAGGTCATCGAAGTTGCCATATTTGACCTTAATGTAAATTTGATGAGGATTAGAGCAAAGGTTGTCCAAGTTACCATTTGACCTTAGTGTAACAACATGAAGAGAGTTCTGTCACATTTGTCAAGTTTTGGCAAAAGCAACACCTTGTATTAAAATTTCGAACAACCCTTTTAACTTACTGAGATCCTAAAAACCAATGATATACCCTAGCAATATTGGACTGAAGAATAACACTACCTTCTTAAGGCTCAGCTTTGTTTAGTGAAGCATTTTGCTTTAACTGAAGGCATTATCTCTGTTTTTCAGATTATTTTTAGAATAATACATAATTTAGAAGTTATTCAAAAAAGATTTATTAATTTCTTTTACAGATGTGTATAGAATATATAAATAGCCTTCACACCCATCTCCTTGACAAAATTTTGAGATCAAGCATTGGCAAGTTGCCTTCTGTTGAATTTCATTCAATTTTTTCCCCCCATTTATCTTTTCCTGTTTCATTTTAAGAGTACACAGGAATCTTAATATATTTTATAATTTTATTTTTTTAAACATTTTTGTATGTCTTAGAAACTGTAATAAATAGCTGTTCATTAATTGAGAAAATACATTTATTAAATTATAAACAAATATTTTGGGGGAATAAAATACTTTCATAATCAAAGGAATGATGAAAGATTCAAAAGATACATTTTTTCATTAAGTAGGTTGCAAACTGAATGATGTCTTATAGGAATAGTTTGAATTGTGCAGAACTTTTAATGCTATTAAGATAAATGCCAGATGTAGAAAATCCACGTGAAGGGCAATAATCTGTCAGAATGGAAGCTTTATTAATTGTCAAATTTTCATTTAGGACTTCATGTTGTAAGAATGATTTTAGGGCAACCCATTAGAAGTGCAAAGCCAATTCAGGAGAATTATCAAAAACAAGGTTTTCAAGATGGCTGTCAATACAGCTACATTTAATCTCAGATAGACCCCATTTATATTGGGGACTAACTACATGTTGAGTACATGTTCATGGAATATTTTTACTGAGTTCCCAAGGTGGTTTTTGATAAGCTGGAAAAGGTGTGCTTGTGAATGAAGTGTTTATAAGGTCTTAACATATTTTTAAAAAGGTAGTCAAGGAAAAGTTTTGGAATTTTTTTAGACATAGGTTAAGCATCACATACTTAGTAAAAACTTATTTCACTATCTTTCAACTTAAATTTTGACCAACTAGTTTTAAAATTTTGGTCTTGGAATTTACCTCTCTGAAACATTTGGGTAATTGCACCACCCATCAATCAGCATAGAGTATAATCATTTCTTTCATTTGACCCCTTGCTGGGTCAGGGATGTAGAATAGGCCTGATGCACCCTCCTGCATGTATTAAGATTTGGCTGAGAGATGCATGGGCCAAATTGTCTCAGCGGCTGAGTGTTTACCATGCTAGATTCATGACTTTAAAAGTGCAGCTTTTTTTAAAAATCCTACCATTGAATCAGTGCTATTGTGGTGTGCTCTTGGCATGGCACATTACTTCAATTGCCTTGGTACTAAATAATCTACTTGTGTTGCTGTGCTGTAAACCCCAAAACCAACCCAAATGAGTCTTTCACTTTAAAAAAAATTAGAATTGTTCTGCAGAATGTTGCTGCATTTTTGGAGTTGTGGCATTGCACAGAAAACTTTAACATTGAGATGTTGCTTGTTGCCAATATCAGCACTGCTTTTTCTTCTTTTTTCTCCAAAGAAGGCAGGACAAAAATTGTGGTAATCGACACAGCATTTTGAAGTATCTGTTGACTATTTTCATCAACATATGACAATAAATGTATAAAAGAGCTTAAATTGCATATGTTATTGACTGTCATATATACTCACTTATAAGATGAATCCAACTGCAAACAAGAAAGATCCTGATCTGACATAACATAATGTGCCTGCAGATCAGGATCTATGTTGTTTGTTCTACTGATTACTCCTAACAAACTGCACAGACGGAGATCTTCTGGCGCATTATGCAACAGCAGATCTGGGTCTGTTCAGTTTACAGTTGGACCCTGATATAAGCGCATATGTACAGTACATTGGTGACCCACTGGAATCAGACTGCCTTATTCATGACCAAGTAAAACACATGAAGTGCAAGTAAACATTCACACCATAGTGAGTAGTTAGATTGGTCAGTGGGTCATTGGAATGTCTGTTATAGGATAGTTGATGGATAGGCACATAACTTATGCACCTCTCCACCTGAGATAAGTTTTCACTCACATCTTTTGTAATATCATAATATTTTCAGCATTTTGAAATGCAGTATGTAGATATGTTGTAGTGTTTTGTGGCACCTCAGCACAATAAAGGCAATATAATGTCAACTAAAGGAAGAGTTCAAAATTATTGAGATGCACGAACTATTTTAATTCGATGAGTCATCAAAACATTTCTTATAAAATTAATTTGTAGCAGAATGGCATAGTATATTTTCATTGGCTTCTAAATAGAGCATTTGCTGGCAAGAGTTGTGTAAAATACGTATCCTCGTGGACTCCTCTTTGTCTCTAAGTTCCAAAATCTGTGCCTAAGGAGTCAGGTCCCAGTGTTAAAAGAGCATCTTTGCGTGCCAAAGGTTCTGATATGATGACCCTATCTACACCTTGGCAGATCAAATGGGTATATTGGCGCTTAGTCCTAGCAACATCTGTTGGATTTTGTGAGTCGCTTCCCTTAGTATGTAATACCAAGTAACCAGTAGCATGGAGGTAATTGACCTAAAAATAATATTTTGTAAGTTTAACATCTAGAGTATGACTACATACCAAATAGAGGCCATTACATGTCTATCTGAGTGAAATGTATTTGTGCAAACATGGACTGGCAGTGGAAAATTGCTTATTTATTAGTTCATACAAGTTGTCTCAATTGTTTAGGAACAGTGTTCAGATTTAAATAACTTAATTTTGACTGGATGCGACCAGAAGCACAGAAATGTCTGCTTGATACGCCAAGGTGTAGATAGTGATATCATATCAGAACTTTGGCTAACGAAGGTTAAGAAGAAATCCAGGTGCCAAATTTGATCACATGTTCCAGTTCATCTTTTTATGCTCAGTAAGTGAATTCATATGATTAATGGGTGGTGGAAAGCATTGTTTTAAAGTTGTGAATTGGGAGCTATGTCTCTGAGGGGTTGGAATGGATCCCATGATCAATGTCAATTGCATACATAAATTTTTTTGTCTTGTATAGGTGGTGTCAGCATCTCATTAGTTTATGATCTAGAGTCCAAGTCCCAGAGAGAGAGTTTGAGAATATTGGTCATGGAATTTACCTCGCTCTAGCCATCAATTAGCATAGACAATACTTATTTTTAGATCATCATTTCTCTCAATTAACCCACTGAAAGACCCTGGGATCCCAGTCTAATATGTGTTGAACACACATGCAAAGTCTCAGGCATGCGAAAAAACAGCTTGGGTATTATTTTAAATTTATATAGAATCACCCCAGCAACTTTGACCCACCCCATGTATGAGATCAGGTTTTTGAATGTGATGACACACCCTATTGACCAATAGTACTATCATTAATCCATGTTTCTTGTGTCGGGCTTGAGCAGTATAGGAGGAGTTCAGGGTGATGCCACACACAGACAGATGGATGGACCATATTACAATATCTTCTTTGAAAGCATGAGAACAATTGTAATTGTAATTGTGACCACTTCACAACAGTAGTCATTTTTTATGCCAAAAATAATCATAGCACTGTAGATAGTACTATATATACTTGCCTATAAGTTAAGTCAAACTACAAACGACAAAGATAATGCACATGCAGATCAGGGTCTGTTTTGTTTTACTGATTACTCCTAACAAACTGCATAGACCCAGATCTGTGGTGCATTATGTGATGGCAGATCTAGGTCTGTGCAGTTTGCAGTTGGGCACGTCTTGTGAGTATATATGGTAAATATATCTACAAATCCTGAGAAATTAAGAAATCAATCATTTAGAATAAACATACCAACAGTTTGCCTTTAGAAATGGTTAAAATGGTTTTTGTTAAATAGAATGGGGCAAACATGTAACCTACAGCATCTAGATAGTGAATAAATCACGTGTGTTTGATTATTTCATTAAATTTAAGTTAGATTTCTCATCCATATTGACCACTTTGGTGGCCTAATTGGTTAGAGCATCCACTTTGGATGCAGGAAGTTTTTTGTTTGAAGCCCAGCCAAGTCATAGCAAAATCTAAAAAAAAATGGTACTTGCAGCTGCCTTGCTTGTTTGTTGTTGTTGTTCTAGGGTTTAATGGCATTTTTCAGCACAAGAAAGGCTATACATGGCGGCCAGTATAACTGGTGGATGAAGAACCCTGGGAAACCCCGGGAAGAACCACTGACCGACAAGAAGCTACTGGCAGGCTTTCCCATGTACCCACGCTAGCCAAGCATTGGACTCAAACCCATGCAGACAGAGGTGAGATGGCAGTGATCCAGAATGGTGAGTGCTTTAGACCACTCGGCCACTCAGGGCCCCGCCTTGCTTGGTGCTCAGCATTAAGAGGTTAGCATGAGCAGGGCTGTAGAGAGTGATCACGGTCCCTGGGGTAAGAAACACCCTGCTCTCTCCTAGTTCTTGTTAAAGCAAAATATTTCATTTATAAAATTGAAAACTTGTCCAGTCTGGGTCCCCTTATGGACCTGGTTGCCTCCCCCCTCCCCCACGTTTTGTTGGCCCTGAGCATGAAGACTAGTCGACCTGGTGCCACCATATTGTTACTGGGTGGGGCATAATACTACATGTCTGTGGCATGTTGCCCCAGTTAGACATCACCATAAACTGCCACACTGCAGACATCATAGCGATATGACTAAAATTGTTCAAGTTACATTAAAATTTTTGAAAAACCACGCAAACACTGTTCCTTGTTTCTTGCATGCACTAAGAAGATTTCATAAATTTCTTGTATGCATATAAAGAACAAACAATTTTTGGTTATTCAACAATTAACTCTGCCACTGTTGTAGCAACAGATTACTTTTGTCTGGCATGGTTCTTGTTGTGGGCTTAACACTGTGTTTCAGCACATGATAGGATATACATGGTGGCTGGTATATCTGGTTGAGAAAGAACCCAGGAAGATACTGGAAAGAACCACTAACCCACAAGAAGCTGCTGTCAAGTTTTCTCACATATACATGTTGGCTGAGCCCAGGACTCGAACCCATGTGGACAGAGGTGAGATGACAGTGATCTGTAAAAGCAGGTACCCTAGACCACCTGGCCACCAAGTGCCCTAGTCAGGCATGGTTAAAATGAGGTTTGCTAAAAAGATGGATACATACATGTTTCCAACAGTGACACAGTTCAGATATGCACGCTTGTACCCAGCACTGTCTTTTGCGCATGAGTAAGAGAGAAAAATGTGCAGGTAGCATTTTTTTTTGCTTACAGTGTCAGCTGTACTGGGGCATATAATTAACATACTGTTCTTGGCTGGGATGCCCTTGTAATTGTTGTTTCATTCAGTATAAGATTTGATGAGTAATGGTTTATATACTTATCAGTTTGACTGAATCCAGCATGCAACTCTGTATTTTATACAGCATTGTATTGGTGTAAACAAAACATGCAAACAAAATGTTAATAAGCATTCTGCATTTTCCTCCACTTTTGAATGTAGTTTCATTGGTGCTTTACTTAGTCCTAGATAATGCTTTAATTTTTTCCTAACGGGTAGTGTGTTGATCAAACCTGATTCAAGAATTTCACCTTCATAAATATAATACAGACTTTTATTTCACCTCCCTTAAACAGCAACTTTAAGTATCCATGCAGTGAGTCGGTGCATGTGTGTGTGTGTGTGTGTGTGTGTGTGTGTGTGATTTTATGTTAATTGTCTTTTAATAACTTTCAGAACTGTTTTTCTTCAATTCTTCCTCAATTTGAGGGTGTGTAATATAGATGACCTTGTTTTAATTTTCAGGTCAAAGTTTTGAACATTACCTGATTTTTGTTCTTAAAAAAATTGTAATACACGTTAATAATTAAATTTGAGATTAAAAAGAATAAATATTAGACATACCAGTACCTACAAAACCATTTACTTGGTTATGCAGGCCAGATATGGTTATGGTAGCTTTTTTCTTCTTTTTTTATTGCAATTGTACATGCTAAGCTTTGTAGACTAAATGAATAATCAAAATAATAACAAAGATGTGTGTGTGTCTCTCTCCCCCCTGCTGACAGAGTACAAATTACTCACCTCACCACTATCTAGTTGGTTTGAGTCTCAGATATACTGGCTGCAAATGCAAGGTCTATCTTGTACTGAAAAATGGTGTTAAAACTATCAAACCGAAACTCTTTCTCTCATCCGATTTGTAAACATTTTTTTCCCATTCATTATGCATTACTTTGATGAACGCCATCCAGGAGTGTGAAATTTATCCTATAAGATATTATTTGTTTTTACTTTGGTGCATATCATGTGTATTATTTACCTTTTTTAAGATGGGGATTTGAGTATGTGTCATATGATCCATTATGGGTCTTTCAGGAAGTAGTTTAGGTTCTGATCTGATCTGTTGATATATATTGCAGTGGTTAATCGGGGTTTATGCAGGTTGAAGAAGGATGGTATTATTAGCGGTTATATATGGTATACATGTGTGTGTGTGTGTGTATATATATATATATATATATATATATATATATATATATATATATATATATATATATATATATATATATATATTACAGTGTGTTTTACTCTAGCATGTACTTGCTGTAATAATGTATGTGCCCAGCAGGTTTTGGCTCCAGATCAACTAGTATTATTTCAGTGTTGGAGGGAGTGGCAGCCTAACAGGCAAGGTGTGGCTTTGCTGGGCTGTGTTTTACTGTAATCATTCTACTAATCAGCCAGCCACTCCTGTCTATGACAATGTGCTGATTGCACCTTCCTTATATTGAATTGTCGGTAACATGTAGGTCTTTCTCTGAACAGTGGTTAAATTTAAAGGCAAGATAAAGATCACTTGTTATATTTTCATAGTAGTGAAGTGTGTCCAAGATTTACAGTTTTGGACTTTGCTGCCAGGATTATTGTTTGGTGGGAACTGTTGAGGTATGTGTATATTTTACAAAATAATATTAGTAATAGTAATATTTCTCAATGCATGTAAATTTAGATCGTATTGTAAAGAATTTTGAAGACTGATTTTCTGTGTTTGCCAGTTATATTCAATACATATTGCACTGGTGGTGTGGCTGGTGTTAAAAAATGCATAACCATGAATCGTGCATTTGACACCAATGATAATATTATTCAACAAAAGTAATTATTTGACACCCATGATATTAATTACTATACAAAAAGTAATTATATGACACCCATGATATTAATTACTATACAAAAAGTAATTATATGACACCCATGATATTAATTACTATACAAAAGTAATTATTTGACACCCATGATATTAATTACTATACAAAAAGTAATTATATGACACCCATGATATTAATTACTATACAAAAAGTAATTATTTGACACGCATGATATTAATTACCATACAAAAAGAAATTATTTATATCTGAGGAGGAACAGCACAAATCTTTTGATACATTGAGTTTCAAGGACACATATCAGCTCTTAGTTTAGAATGCAGGATTTTGAAATCGAGTTAATGAAAGTACCAGGTATGTGAAATCATTAAAACTGCAGATGAACAATTTTTACATAAAACCAAATGCCTGTTTATTACATACATGTAATATATTCAGTTTCGTTAAAATAATGAGGTTTTTTAATGCATGCACATAGTTTTAGTGACTAAACTTCAAATGTTTGATGGTTGAAAATGCGACAATATCAGGTCTCAAATATTTGCTATTTTTGACTTCTCCAAGACTGCAGGACCATTTCTGACCCAATTTCACTGAAAATATACTTTACTAGTCTAAGTTTTCTCTGACCCTCCTCACCCCATTTTTGGTATTTGGATATATATGTTAAATGTTACATGTCCAAATATAAAGCGGAGGGCCAGAGGAAACTCATCCTGCAGACCATTCTAACTTCAAGTTTTGTAAAAATTATCACAAAGAGAGCTTTTGGGAATGGTATAGTTTTGTAATAATTTGGAAAATGAAGATATTGCTTTAAACTTTATTATAAAAAAGATGATGATTTAGCTAAGTCTTACAAAGCATGTAGATTTGTATTCCATTTGTGTGCAGGTAGTTACAAGTATCTGCCATACTATAGAAGCAGTGTTAGATGACAAGGTGTGTCTTTGGTTGAGACTCAAGAACAACATTCTTGACATGAGAAAAGTGTTTGTTTTGTCCTTTGCACCCTAACATGAAGAACTTTGTTCAAGAAATGTCAAGAACCTAGTTCTCATCTTCAGATCTCACACCACCTCTGAATCAGGAGATGACAAGAACAAAGTGGCAGAACATGCTGAGTGTTGAAGTGCCATGTTTTGTGTTCTAAGATCAACTCTTACTGTTATGTTGTTAGAGCAAGTGCGCTCAGGAACATCTGAGGATGTACTTGCCATATGGGCAAGATCCCAAACAGGCGGCCCAAAAGATGACCAAGATGACACACTTGTGCTGCAAACAGGCTACCCAAAGATGACCAAGATGTCACACATGTGCTGCAAACAGGCTGCCCAAAGATGACCAAGATGTCACACATGTGCCGCAAACAGGCTGCCCAAAGATGACCAAGATGTCACACATGTGTCGCAAACAGGCTGCCCAAAGATGACCAAGGTGTCACACATGTGCCACAAACAGGCTGCTCAAAGATGACCAAGATGTCACACATGTGCCACAAACAGGCTGCCCAAAGATGATCAAGGTGTCACACATGTGCCGTATTAGTTGAAGAGCTCATAGGCAATTGGCAACTAAGTCCTGTGTTAGGCAAGAAGGTGGAAAATTCAATTGGAAAGGTATGTTGCCATGACATGCAGACCATATGGTCACACCAGCTAAAGTCCCTATGTGGTCAGGGATACCTGTTAGGTGTACAGAATTTAGGGACAAAATATCAAGCTCTTTGTTGGGAAGCATGGTCCTTCTCTAAATTGAGTTGACAATAAGAAACTTTAATTATTGTCAGAAGTCTTATTTAATCTGTTTGTTAATCAGTAAGTTTTCAACTTGAAATATAAATTTACACAAAGTGAAAAAATATTTTGTTTTGGTAGTTAGCTAGTTTTGCAGGTGAGAGTCACAAGTTAAGTTTGCAGTAGAGCTATATTGCTAAGTTCAGGAGAGTGATGGCCATTAAGGACATCTTCATTTGTATACAGTGCATATAAAGGAATTCTAGTAAGTTACAAAATGCAGAGGTGGTGAATTTCTCCAGAATAGAATGTGCTGTTTACTGTATGAGATTATATTATGAATACATTGTAGACAGCATGAGGTGAACAGTTGAAGTACTGGCATAATTATGCCATGTCTGTAAATAAATATGTAATGAACTTAAAAGCAGATTGTCTTCCATGCACACACAAACACTTATGCGTGTGATATATGGTGGAGCTGGTCTTTCTAGACTAGCTGTAAAGTAGCACCAGAACTATGAATAGATGAAGAGTAGAAGCTGAAAAAAAGTTACCATCCTGCATAGATGTACAAAGGAAATACCAACAGTGTAGCTTTTCTTACCCCCGGAAGACCCAGTAGAAAAGTGGTTGACAACAGTATCAGTGAGAATATGATGGGAGTTGATCCAGCACTTTAGGAGTATAATACTTCCCATGAAAATTATAGACCACATCTGAATAGAACATCACGAGGAGAGGAGATATGCAGAGACATGGATAATATGCAAACGCTGTGGTGAGGAACACCATAATGCAGTTCAGTGCAGGTTTCAAAGTGTAACATCATGATTTAGAGAGGCATATGCAAGCAGTAAGCTGCATGTCCCAAAACCAGTATGAAATATAAGTTTGAACAAAGTCGAAATGGATCAGTTAGTTTCGTAGATAAGATTCGGTGTGTTTAGTAGGCATAGAGTTACATTGTTCAGTTTGGTAGAGTGATAATGCTAATTCATTTTCCGTAGACTTCAGTATTAATGTTTGAGAAAATAAAACTATTTTGTGCACTAGATGATACATTACACTATATATGTACCTCTTGATAGAAATAAGGTCAAAACCTTCGAAGCCATCAAAATTATATGCTGCATGGCATTTTTTTTAGATAAATGACGCTAAGGCAAGGTGCTAATAAAAACTACCTTAGTCTTCAGGTTCACACAGGGTACTTTTAGCCAGATCCAAATGATATGCGTGCAAAGATAGAATCCATATAGAAGTTCAGTGCGCTGATCAAAGTCTCAGAAAATTACAAAAGAAAAATTCCACGCAGTTATAACAGCCAGTCTCCAAGTATTACATACGGTATCCCCTGCTTTTGAGGCTGGGACCTTGCTCAGTTAATAATTTTGTGGCCTGATTCCTATACTGAAAATGCAATTTTACATTTGACAGCCTTATTATTCCCACTATGAAAACAAAGTCATATGGACAGCGTTCTTTTGCATACCAAGGCCCAGAATTGCCCACTGAACTTAGACACAAAGACACAGTGATCACATTCAAGAGGGCTCTCAAAACTCACTTATTTTGACTGCAAGAACAAACTTAAAGACCTATTAATGTTTCCTACTTGAAATATTCTCAGCATGTTTTTTATTTTTTAATGTTTTTCTAATTTCATGGTGTTTGTTTTTGCAAGAATATTATTATATGTTTTTTATCTTATAGGTGTTGTCTAATGTTGTAAAGCACTTAGAGCTTGTAAAGATTAGGCGCTGTACAAAGTCCTCATTATTATTATTATTATTATTATTATTATTATTATTAAAAACAAAATGCTAGCAATCTTTCTGCAAAAGCAAATGCATGTTACAGTCACAGTTTACAAGAAATTTCTGAAATTTGTGTTATTTTTGACCTACTTTGTGGTTACCAGTTTTAAAAATCTGCTACTAAACAACACCTATTCTGTCCTTTATTTGCTTCAAAAATAAAAACCCAACAGTTTTGCTCCCAGTAGTATTTGCATACCTTCATGTTTATTTGTACACTCCTAACAACTTTAAAACTGAAAAGTATCAAAGATTTAAAAGCTTCACAAAACTTAGTTATTTCATTCATCAGTTTATAATTTCTAACCTGATTGTCACCACAGGGTCCCAAAAACTATCAATGGAGAAATCCAAATGAAAAAGAATGAAAATATCTATTAAATTCTATTTATATTACACAATAGTCTATACCAAAAAGTTCATATTTGTAGCACATAGCTAAGGTATATCCCTTGTCATAGCTTCCAGTTGTCTCCACCCATTATTCATTAAGTTGAAAATGTGATTTTTTGTTAGTAGAAATTTGGTACCATATGCATAATGTTAACCCTTTTCTTACATTTTGTTTTGAATGATAAGACATTTTAGAATGAAGATTCATATATTCATGATTTCTTTTCATGTACATGGTCAAGCTCTTGTAGAAAATGCTTCTTTCATTGTGTAGCACACAACATCTTGTATCTTTGTTTAACTCCAGGATGAATAGATTTTACTGTTATAAAATGGTAATGTTTTCATCGTCTTGCATTAAACTTATGATGTTGTATATAAACAGACCATTACAAACAGTTTGAATGAATTAATCATCACTCTAACCTGTTTTAACCATGACCTAATAGATGGAAGGTATTTACCTTAAAGGGGTTGACCACTAATTCATTTCATGTGAAATTCAATATTATTATTTGAGAGAAAAAATGTTTGGTGCACTTGATGAACCATTACAAAACAGTGTAATCCTTCACTGAATACCCTATCCATTGACTTATAAGTTGAGTCAAAATGCAAACAACAAAATATCCTGCACTGCCATTGCATAGTGTGCTTGCAGATTAGAGTCTGTTATGTTTCTTCTACTGATTACTCCTAACAAACTGCACAGATCAAGATATGTCAGCACATTATGCAACAGCAGATCTGGATCTGTGCAGTTTGCAGTTAGATTCGTTTCATAAGCAAGTATACATTGTGAAAATTTATGAACAATCAAAATTGTGTATTATGTGGCATTATTTTAAGATTTGTCCTTTGGATGGGGGAACCAATTAATTTACCATAATTGTCAGTTTTGTACCAGGTAGACACAAGATAATTTTAGGCTTCCAGAAAAGATAAAAATTGTGTGCATGTACAGACAAAATGTGTGTAGAAGTGGAAAGCACTAACAAGAGTTGCAGAAATTGAAAATGAGAATGAAAATTCAATTGCAGTACAACAGCCAATGACTGTATCAAGTATGATATCCAATGTATTCCATCTTCACTAGCCAAGGTTCCAATGTGATAACCCTGTCTACACCAAGGTGGATCGAACAGATATATTTGTGTGTTGCCGTAGCGACATCTATTGGATTTCATGAGTTGCCTCCCTTAGTATGTAATGCCAGCTTACCAGTAGTGTGGTGCAGTGTACATCGGCCGAAAATGATTGGGTGATTGACCTAAAATGGATACTTTGTAACTTTAACATTGAAAGTATGACCATGGACTGGAGAGACACCATTACAGGTGTATTTAGTGAAAGGTATTTGTGCAAACAGACCAGCATTGGAATATTGCTTATTTATCAGTCCATTCAAGTTGTATGCTCCCCTCATCTTGATCATGTAGGAATAGTGTTCAGATTTTAACAACTTAAATTTAATTTGATGCGATGGCTTGCTGCAACATCCAGTCAAATTCACAGACCTGAAGCACAGAAATATCTGCTCGATACACCGAGGTGTAGATGGGGATATCGGAACCTTGGCTAGCGAAAATCAATGTATTCCCACATTGAGACATATTAAAATATGTTAAAGATATTCTGGAACAAGCCTTGAAACACCTCTATCCCCTTGCAATAGGAACCCCATATGTTCATGTATCTTGGAACAAGCGTTATAAAATTACTGTCCCCTTAAGGTAGAAACCCCACATGTTTGAGTATCTCAGGACAAGCCTTATGGCTCTTATATCCCCTTAAGGTAGAGACCACACTGCAAAAAGTACAAGAAATTGATTGACTGGTTGCTTTTTATAATTAAGTGACTCTGTAATTGACCAGTAAAAATAGGCAACTAATAGTTAATTTCTTAATTGTTTTTCTTGGGCGATAGCAGAGTGACCTTGTATGACTTTTCTCTGGCAGTAATGACAAATCTACTTTGCACTGCTAGCATTATGATAAAGGAATTAGACATGCTGCATAATTCCTGTTGGTTCTGTTAAATGTAAGCTTTTGATCAGGGAGGTTATCATCATTGGATGCTATTTTAATTTTCTTTATTTATGATGGAAATAATTTTTATGTCATTTTTGAATGATTACAAGTTATTCTGTTGTTTAAGAATCACACTTTGTGTTATGGGGTACTCTATTAGATCCAACAGCAGCTGTGAATGGAGAGGACTTGGTGGCATTCTGCCTGTCACCAGCAGAGAAAACAATAAAATGCCTTCATAAAATGTATTTAGTAAACCAGTTTTCATTATAATAAACTCAATTTGGTCATGTGGTCTTTTGTCATGATTGGGGATGGCAGAATGTATGTATAATATACTGGCCACCTTGTAAGACAGACACCTCACAAACACAATTAAGGTAATTTTATTACTGTATCAATCTGGAGTTAATAAGCCTGTCACTTATACAGAAAATTACAAATGAATTCTAATTGTTTCCTACCAACATATAAGTGCAGGTCTCTGAATCTAGCTGACAACACAGTCACTTTTGCCTTGCCTAAGTGTATAGTGATACTTGAACAAAGCAGGCCACTAATTTGTAATCAGAGCTTATAGATGATGTGGGTAGGGAACCAAATTACTGGTATTTAGTCTATTTATCATCAAATAATGTAAACTTGCCACAGAGGGAGGCCATTTTTATAAGAATGTTTTCACTGGGAGATCAGCCAGTAGGCGTTAGGTTTTTCACACCTTGTTTAATAAGTGTGGAATACTAAGTTCCACCTACTTGATAATATTTACATGTAGAATACTGAGTTCCACCTACTTGATAATAAATTACATATAGAATACAAAATTCCGCCTACTGTACTTGAAAATAAATACATTTAGAGCACAAAGTTCCACCTACTTAATTTAAATACATGTAGAATACTGAATTTCACCTATTGGATAATAAATGTGTATAATACCACGTTCCACCTTCTTAATAAAAAATATATGTAAAACACTAAATTCTACCTACTTGAAAATAAATACATGTAGAATACTAATTTCCACCAGTACTTGATAATAAATATGTGTTGAATACTTAGTTCCACCTACTTGATAATAAATACATGTTGAATACAAAGTTCTACCCACTTGATAGTAAATATGTTTAGAACACCAAGTAACACCTACTGGATAATAAACACATGAAGAATACTGAATCCCATTTACTTGACAAAAAATATGTGTAGAACACTAAATTCTACCTATTTACTTGATAATAAATACATTTTGAATACTAAGTTCCACCAGTACCCACTTGATAGTAATTATGTTCAATACACTAAGTTCCACCTTCTGGATAAGAAATATGTGTTGAATACTTAAGTTCCACCTACTTGATAATTAATGTGTAGAAAACTGAGTTCCACCTACTTGATAATAAAAATACATTAAAATACTAAGTTCCACCTACTTTAAAAAAAGTCACTATTTAAAGAGGCTAATCCAATTAATTTACAGTAATCTCCCTTGGGGTCCTATATTATAACAAAGTCTTCTTTTAGACAGGGAAACCCAATTTGTTTAAAGTAATCAGTCTAACTTGTTTCCCTCAATTACAGTAATTTTATTTTTTAAAGAAGGTAACCCAGTTAATTTACATCAAGTAATTTTTCTTGGGACCCTCTATTTGGTTACGCTCCACAGTTTTCACAAAATTCTGCTTTTCTATATGTATCTTGTCTGTTTAAATTTAAATCTTTGCAGTAAAGACTAGGATTTTATCATTTCATACAATCCCATATAAAATTCTCATTTGGTGTAGTTGATGATTATATCATATTTTTAAGCCAGACTTGTTCTGAACACACTTAAGACTTGGTTTTTGGACTGGCATGAATGCTCGATGTTTTTGCCCTATACCTGCTCCTAAAAACAATTTTTCCATAGATAAAATGTAAAGAAAATCTGACTGGTTAAACTAATATATCATTTGAAGTAAAAAATTAGGTGAATGTTTCTATTTTCTGAAATGTTCACTCGGAGCCCATCTTTCACATTCATACCTGATGCTTAATCACACTTAGCGTAGATTCCCCTAGTGTTGAATGTTTAAGTAAAACTAAAACTATCATGCCAACAAAACATTCCTGGATTCTTCTGTAAATAACACAATCCTGCTGGTGAAATGTTGGAACTTAAGTTTTGATTAAAAACTTAAACCCAGTGCAAAAAAAGAAACTGAAGTAGAATGTATAAAGTAAACCTGTCTTGAAAGAATACTGCAGTGATAGGCCACCTGTCTCGAGAGAACAGATTCCAACTGCACATATTTATTGATTATATGGTGTTATGACCTGTCTTGAGAGACCACAATCTTGAGAGAGCATGGTTTTTTGGCAGAAGAGGTGGTCTTTTAAGACTGAATCTGCTGTACAAGGAGTTGCTTGAGTTGTTTCTTATAATCCCAGACCCATCTGAGTCTGAAAACTCGCCTTCAGATTGCATGTTTCTTTTGTTATGATCAGTGTACTGTATGTTGTTGTTGTTGGGTTTAACGCCATTTTTCAGCACACGATAGGCTATACATGGCGGCCAGTATTAATGGTGGAGGAAGAACCCGGGAAAACCCCGGAAAGAACCACCGACCCTCGAGAAGCTACTGGAAAGCTTTCTCACATATCCACATTGGCCGAATCCGAGACTCTAACCTACGCAGACAGAGGTGAAATGGCAGTGATCCGTAACGTAGAGTGCATTAGACCACTCGGCCACTCGGGGCCCCTGTACTGTATGTATGTATGTATGTATGTTATAATGTATGTATGTATGTATGTATGTATGTATGTATTAGTATTTAACGGTACAGCAGTACAACGGTGGCAATATGGTGCCAATTAAAAGTAAAGTAAAATAATTTAAAGTAAAGAATTGAACAAAAAATCTTGAAGATGATCAGACCCTTCATAAATATAAAGTTCTACAAGATAAAATTTAAATATTTTAAAATTCTGTAAAATGTTTATAAAATGAAAGGTGCAAAACCTTACAGAAATAAGATCCAGATATATAAATTGCATTCCTTCAAACAAAGATTCTCCAGGTGGTAAATCATCATGAAATTCCTTAATTGAGTGGAAGTCAATACACTTTACAAAAATGTGTTTGACTGTTACTGGACATTGTAGACACTGGCAGAGTATGTGCTTGGTTAAGCTAAGCACCCGTCAGGAGGGTTGCATGAGTTGGGTATGTGTGTCCATTTGGCACAATACCACCTCATCACTGTGATTTGTTCTCTGTGAGGGTTGGAACTCTTCAGTAATGGGCTTCATGTAACAAAACTTGCTTGTGAAATTTTCATTCAACATATTTTTCCAAGTTATATACGTTATGCTGATCTGATGTTTGAAGTATGTAGAGTCATGAAATTAAAGCAAGCTTTTTATCTTGGGTTCATGGTTATCCATGCAAGATTACCAGTAGACATGGACTTTACTAGAATTAAGAGTTGGGCACAGCAAAACAAAACTAAAGGTGATAATGAAATGGATGATACAGGGGACATAACCAGAAATACATAAGGAATCTGAAACTATTTTTGGCAAGAAATAATCATCATTTGGAAAATATCAAAGATGACAAGCATTTAATTGTATTTATAGATATTAATTTACAATGGGATTGACAATATTTGTAAAGTTCTGTCATCTAAAATTTCACTGCTTGGTAGAATCAATAAATATTTTCCTACATAAAGTCTTATTCCATATTACAATGCACAAGTCGGACTCCAGATTAGTGTTCAGCTATTTGGGGGCAACCTGTGCCAAGTCTTAGCTTGAAAGGATTTATAACTTCAGAAATGGGCAGCACATGTTATTTGAAATAATTTATTGATTATTCATGAAAAGCATTAGGTATGGAACTACAGTGGCTTAGCAGTGTCATAAAGAATTGTTTTCCATGTACATAAATGTCTACATGGAGCTGTATCATAATAGTACCTACAGGATTCATTCAGACCTTATTCAGCACTTTCCCAGTTGAGGTCACCATCATATAGCAGGCATGTGTAACTTCCTCCAGGCTCATGCTGGATAGCAATTTTGTAATGTACCTACAAAACATGCTGTATACCAGATAAAGGTGTGGTGCAGGCTAGGTTGCACATGCCTGTCATATAAGAACTTTCATTGATTTCATTTATTTGGAATAATCTTCCATTGCTTGTAAAATCTATGGAAGCTATTACAGTATTTTAAGCAAAGATCTCTTGAGCCTGTGTGTGTTAATAATATAATTAGTATTTAAATTATTAAAGACATGTTAATTAAATTGTTGTAGGATGTACATACACTTTCCTAAGAGGGCCTCAGAGGAACATAGTTTTGACTAAATAAGCAATCCTCTATAAACAAAATATTATTATTATTGGCACTATTGCTTGTTGGTTCATGCATTTTTTTTATGCCCGCATGAACACAATTCAGCAAGGGGATATCTTCTATTTTTGCTCATGTGTTTGAAAGTATATTTGTATTTGTTCATTCATTTATTTGCATAATCTCATGGAAACTGGTATGTGGATACATCTAATTGAATTAAACTTAGTCATACAATATCCTGGTTTTTGTGACCCTGTGTTTGTGCTTGAGTGACGTTTGCATTTTTTGCTGTCCATTAATTGCCCCCTCAGTATCTTTGACACTATTCTTCTACACTCATGACAAATTCTTATGTAGAGAGACCTCCATGAAAGTTACTCCACAACACCAAAACTTAATGTGACCCAATTTTCTTGCCTTGAGTGTCTTTATTTTCAACAATCTGTTCATTACATCCTCAACAATTATTTAATTTCATTTAAAGTCTCAAAACTTGGTCTGCTGAATATGTCAAGGAGAGCTACTCAAACATACAAAAACTTGGTTAATGACCCAGTTTTTACACGAGTGACATTATTTACAGTTCTTTTCATCATGCTCTCAAAATCTCAGCCCCTATTTCATGAAAATTGGTATGTCGATGCATCCATAGGAGAGCAACTCAGCCATACCAAAAAGTAGGTCACATTTACATAATTTTCATGCTTGAGTGTATTTTGCATTTTAAGCTATTTCCAATGCACCCTTACTGTCTTGGACCATATTTCACCTATGGTCTTGAAAACTTGGTACGTGGATACATATCAGCAAAAGTAACTCCACCATATAAAAGTTGGGTTAATGTGAGCCCATTTTCATGCTTTAAACTTTTGTATTTTAGTTTCTCCGTTCAATACTTCTGAATGTCTTGAGCCTTTTTCACCTAACTCATGAAAATTGGTATGTGAAAGCATCGCTAAGAGAGATTCTTAACCATACCAAAAGCAGGTCATTGTGACATAATCTTCAGTCTTCGGTGACTCTTTTGTATTTCAGCTATTCATCCTCATTATCTTGGACCATATTTCACCAATACTTACAAACGTTATATGTTCCTTAATGCTAGGGGCAGATCTAGGTGTGGATGTGCCTGCACATGCCCTCCTCCTAAAAAAATCCCACCCCAAAAATGAGTCAAATAATTGGAATGTTTCTAAGTTTCCAGACTTAATCCTTTGGGTCTTCATTATACATGTATGTTATGTCCAACAGACCCCTAAATCGAGTCCAACTGCAAACTGCACAGACCCAGATCTGCCATCACATAATGTGCCAGCAGATCCGGGTCTGTGCAGTTTGTTAGGAGTAAACAGTAGAACAAACAACATAGACCCTGGTCTGCAGATGCATTATGCTATGACAGATCATGATCTTTGTTGTTTACAGTTTGACTCAACTTGTAAGTGAATATATACGGTAGGTAGAATGCAGTATCAGTCAATACACTTCCAAATTGTTCTAAAGTTATTGCCATGATATTCATTCGAGTCTTTTTAACTACTGCTTCAGACTTTAAGATCATCTTTAAAGGCAAAGTTTTCACTAGTTTTTAAATTGTTGGCTCTATAATCTAGTGCAAACCAGTATTTTTGTTGCATTTTTTAACAGGCTGTGGAATGTTATGAATATAGGCTGTGAGAATTTAAAATTTTCATACCTCATTTTCAGAGAAAACAAAATTACTGAAAAATTGAAAATAACAAAATTATACCATAAGCAACCTTTTAATGTGAATAATGCCCTTTTAGCAGATATTTGACTTTTAATTCTATAGTGTGAACTTGCTTGTGCAGCTTATGAGCATATTGCTTTGTACCTAATGAAATTTAACATTGAGAGTTTTCAGACACTTTGGTTACAGAAATGTCTGCATTGACCTCAGAAGCCCCACCTACTTGGGGTGTGTTTTGGTGCCCATCACTTGATTGTGATACTGAACATCCCTCTAGAACCAAGCCTATGTACATTAGTGCTTCTGTGTCAGCTGCTGCAGCATTACAACACTGGTGGCAAAAGATTCAGCAACACCTATGTGGGTATTACCATATATACTCCATTATAAGTCAAGTCAAACTACGAACAATGATCATCCAGATATGCCATAGCCTAACGCACCTGCAGACCAGGGTCTTTGTTGGTCTACTGATTACACCTAACAAACTGCACAGACCCAGATGTGCTGATGCATTATGTGGTGGCAGATCTGGGTCTGTGCAGTTTGCAGCTGGTTTGAACTTATAAGTGAGTATGTGTGGTATTTAAAGTCCTAGAAAATGCAGACTGTTGTTGGTTGATGTTTAATAGCCATTTGAGCTTGTTATTTGGCTATATTTTGCAGAGAAATAAGAGCAAAGTACCTTTCCCAAGGACATGGCTGATGTAGTCAAGCCATATTGGTATGGGCAGGTATTGAACCTGCAGCCCTTCAATATATACACGTTTTTGTTCTGTGAACTAAGCTACAACAGCTCACTAAATCACTCATTTCATCAGATTATAGCCTAACAAGTTGTTTGTAGACATACATGTGTTGGGAAGTTAATAAATAACAGCACATTGAAATATGTCTATCAGGTACACTCAACAGACCTCACACATTTGCATTATGTGGGCAGGTGTCCTTTATTTGAGGTTCATATGGTTATGAAATGAAAAATTATATCCTTTATTCAGAAGTGTCCTTTTATTTGATGTCTGCTAAAGAATGGTTCACTGAATGTGCATATTACAGGATCAGATATTTGATAGGAAGCCATGGTTTGCTTTAATCGAAGATTAAGGTGATTTAATAATGTAGAGAATAGATGTAACATTGCAGGAATGATTGTTGGATTTTATAGCAATGTGTGTGAGGGATAGTGCATTCAGATAGCAAAAATTCTGGCAGTTCCAGTGTTGATGATCTTTATTTTAGTATATTTTACCATCCATACTCACTTATAAGTGGAGTCGCATTGCAAACTGCACAGACCGAGACCTGCCATTGTGAAAAGTTGCCAGCAGATCCGGGTCTGTGCAGTTTGTTAGGAATAATCAGTAGAACAAACAACATAAACCCTGATCTGCAGTTGCCTTATGCTATGGCAGATAAGGATCTTTATTGTTTGCAGTTTGCCTTGACTTATAAGTGACTACAGTATATATAGTACTCAAGAGTCCAAACATTCAAATCAAAACTAAAATTTGCAGATGTTTATGAAATGAAACGTAAAAATAATCAGAATTTAGTGTTTGTACAAGTTTTGAGTAGAAGATCAAATTGTACTAGAAGTCATATAACCTGTTTGCATGAGTCAGGTGATTTTCCAAGATAATTGACTGCTTCAGGGTTTATGTTGTTCTACTGATTGCTCCTAACAAACTGGACAGACCCAGACTCAGTTTTAAAAGAAACAGGCGTCAAAATGATCAATCAAAGGGGCATGCACTGTATAAGTTGCTTTGGAAACACCATATTAATCTGAGCTTTTCTTCTCAGTCAGGTTTGATGGTCATGTTTTTTTAACGATAAACCTGAATTACTTTTGGCTCTGGACCGTATTGGTGATCTCTCATGTGTTTTGTTTATATAGATCAGACATTTTATGCATAATTCATTGCCTGTGTGGGGTAGCTTCCATTTTCATTTATAGGTTTTAAATGTGAGGCATAAAGGTTTAGTAAAAAAAAGTCTAATTGACATAAATATAATATTAATTAATGTTTTGTTTTGAAAACATGATTAATTAACATTTTTGATGACTGAAGTTAATACATGTATATTTTATTTTCTTATGTGTTTTGTGATAATTTAGGCATTTGCATAGTTTTTACAAATTTGTAGATTTTCATACTTTATCAGAAAGAAATTGCAATTTTAATTGTTATTTACAGATCGAAGTTCAATTTTTTTTAATTTATTTTTTTAAAATGCCCTTACTTGACAAGACCACTCTTTTCTGAGTATTCTTAACTCTGGCTAGATATGTATTCATGTAAAACCTCAAGATGAGCTGCACTTTTCATGCTTTTATTCTGATGAAAACTATCATAAAGTTTAAAATGTCTTCAATTAAAGTAGACTCACTGTTTGTGTTGTGAGCTTTAATATATAGCTGGGTGTGTATCAGAGAGGAACACAGAGTACAATCAAGCAATTTACTGTTAGTGGCAGGCTGAGTACAGAACAAAGTGTCTGGTGGCTGATGTACATGTGGATTGGCCACACCCACTAGCATAGCACGTAGTGTTACATACAGTGCAAGATACGGGCAGGTTTGATAGACTACTATAATGGATGTGGCTTGGGAGAGGCCCAGGCTGACGGAGTTGAAACAACATTAGGTCAGTCCATGCTATACAGCTCTCAGACTCCTTAGGATGTACCACAACATGCAGCCAGCAGCATGAACTGCATGCACGAGTGATGCTCAGAACACAGAACATATATCAGTGCTGGATTTGTTGTGTATTGTATTGGCTGGTGTCATTCCAGGTCACAGGTTAGTGGGTCATTGGTGTGTGTGTGTGTGTGTGTGTGTGTGTGTGTGAGAGAGAGAGAGAGAGAGAGAGAGAATGTTGTAGAGGGTGACAAACTTTGTCACAGATTGTGGATTCAAGTTGAGAGAGAGAGAGACCGGTGTAGAGGGTAAAAACTTATCACAGATTTGTGGATTCAAGTTGAGAGAGAGTGAGAGAGAGAGAGAGAGAGAGAGAGAGAGAGAGAGAGAGAGAGAGACTGGTGTAGAGGGTGAAAACTTATCACAGATTGTGGATTCAAGTTGAATAGGTAAGAAAAACAGATTTCTTCAGGGAAAAAGAGAATATCAAGATCAGGAAATATTGTAAAGGATCAAGAATTTGGCAGTGGGGAATGGGGGCTAATACTAGTAGTTGTTTTGATAAACAGAAATATTATGCCTTTTGAAAGAAAAATGGATTGGACAGTAACACCCACCCACTTCTGAACCTCAAAACATGTCATTAAGAATGGCAAGCTTTAACTTATTTTTCAGAACCTTTTCAAGGATGTGCATGTGCAGAATTTGTGCTAATTTCTCACATATCACATGACATCAGTATTATTTTTGGACCAAAGTGTTAGTGATTTATTAAATCCTTTCTGTTTTTTTCTGAAACTTTTCCCCTTTTTTTATATCTTGAAATCTACCTCCTAAATTTTCAGTTGTAAAATAGACCCTACAATATTTTACATAAATTATAGGAGGAGGATGACTATTAGCCTTGTTAAAAAATCAGATGATAACACTACGTACATGTTCGAAAGGACGAAAACGACTTTAATTCAAAGAGTCAGTCAGTCTAGATTCTGTGTAGTTGAGCTATCCACTGCATCCAGAAGACATTCAGATGGTGTCGCAAGATTTTGTTCCCTCAACATTTGATCTGTTTTAGGTATTGTGTAACATAAAAATTAGAATCTTGCATTGTCATGTGTGTGTTACAGAAACTTAATATGTCAAGAATATTCATTTAGATCATTTATTCACATTTGTCTCTTGGTGAACAGGGGCCCCGAGTGGCCAAGTGGTCTAAAGCGCTGTCTGTTAAGGATCACTGCCATCTCACCTCTGTCTGCCTGGGTTCGAGTCTCACATTCAGCCTATGTGGGTATGTGAGAAAGCTTGCCAGTAGCTTCTCTTGGGTCGGTGGTTCTTTCCAGGGTTTTCCTGTGTTCTTCCTCCACCATTAATACTGGCCACCATGTGTGCCGAAAAATGGCGTTAAACTCTACAACAACAACAACTCTTGGTGAACAGTGATGACCTGTACTATGGCATGAAACATTACAGCATTCTCTTATTACAAGATGGATACAGTTATAGATCTCACATTATTAAGTGATAGTAAAATTTTATGTTTAATGTACATAATTATAAGGTGGTCATCCTATGAGGCATTATACTCTATGTCTATAGTGGACATCATTATAATGAGGGAATACTGTATCAATTACTTCATTATGAGGTGACCTCACTATAAGGCAGTATGATATATGGCTTCAGTGTAAAGTACTATAATGAGAGAGTATTATATTATATACTTCATTGTAAATTGGTCTCACTTTAAGGTGTTCGGTGTTTCCAGTGGACATCATTATAAAGAGGGAGTAATTTATTAAGTCTTGGTCATTACTCATTGGCTAAAACATGAAGATTGGGAGACTTTAGATCTAGCCAAAACTTGGCCATAAATTTCAGCCAGATGTAACAGATACTGTATAAAGCATAAGAGATAACACTCACTCTTGCCCTGCCTAAACGTGTTATAATAAAAATCTGTGAATTTTGTCTAGCAGATCATTAACTTTTCTCTGATTAGTTTTCTGCAATTGCAGTTTGTTTGACCTCAACTGGATATCAGGATAAGAGTTGCCATAACTTGTCTGGGAAATTATTTGTAGAATGGATAGTTTAGTGGTGTGCAGGTAACTACTCATGTTGCAAATTATGTGAAGGAATTTAAGCTATAAGGTCTTCAGATAATTTTTTTAAAATCAGTACAAGCAACTCCATCATATTACAAGCTGTGAAGTACATCAGCTACCATCTGATTTTTTTTTTTTGCCCTCTCTCCACTCCCACCCATATTTTTGGAGGGGACGTAATGGTACCCATGCCCATCACACCACTTTACATTCTCACAAATTTTATTTCAGCTGATTAACTTTGTAAGGACTTTATAAATTAAAACAAAACTTAGTAGAGATATGAAATTAAGAGAACTGAGGTCAAATTCAGTTTTATCATTTTCAATAAGCAGATGAGTTATGGCACCTAGTAGATTAAAATTACCCTTAAATTGAATAATATTGGTGGGGATGTGGGACATTCATGTATATATTTATTCTTTTCCTTTCTTGCTTATCAGTTCTTCCCAAAAATTGCTAGATAATTCTTTCCTATGACCTTTTTATGTTCTAGCTGCCTGTGTTTCAAGTTATATTCATTGTCTACATATTCCATATGTAACAGCATGTGATAGTGTTAAAACGGGGGATTGTCCCTCCAAAATTTGGTTTTCGTTATCTAGGGGTTGACCGCCCTCGATGTTATTGCCCGGTTCGAGTAATTGTAAATATAAGTGGTGAAACTTATAGGTGAAATAGATAGAGATCTGAGCAGGTATATAGAACAAACCAACACGAGCCCCTGTACATGTAAACAAACAATTTAATCAATTACATACAAACACTGTGAAAATTCATTACATCAGGAATATACTCTGCTTTTAGAAATTTAAACTTCCACCTAAATACAAAGAAAACGCAAATAGATCTAAATAAAATAGTCGAGCTGTTTACTGATAGATTTAGTTCATCATAGGATCGAGTGGACAATCGAAGTCAGCGTCTTGTACGATTTCATAACCTGCTTGTCCTCAGATTGGCTTGCTCCCTCTGTAGCTGTTCAGACCCTTGGATCTCGGGATGATACTTTCTACCATCTGTCTCAGGATATTCTCAGAATACGTCTTCAGGAATTAACACGTCGCAGGATTGTGTCTCAGGATAATATGTCTCATACGTCTCATGAGCTATTTTCTCCCTTTTAAATAAATATAAATAGAGACAACCTAAATTTCCCATTATTTCTGAAACAGTTAATTCTTCATTATTCTCCCTTGTTATCAGATTTCACTATCTGAAACAGTTAATTCTTCATTATTCTCCCTTGCTATCAGATTTCACTATCAGTGCTAAACAGATGCTAAGACTATCAATTGACTCCACATGTCCTATAATGACCCTAGTTAGTCAAATGGCTAATTCATTACGCCTTGACCTTACACATTAACACATACGCGAGGCCTGGGGTTCTGAGCCAGCCTCAATTTACACAGCGAATAAATAGGATACATCACAGCAATCAATTACTCGATCATTTCAGTCAATACACACTTATTCTTAATCATATGTGAAATCTTCTAAATTTGACGAATTCACACGGATTCTCGTAATCAAATTAACTAATGTAATGCATTAAATTCTGAGAACATAACTCTTATGCAAACAAGACGACAAATTCAAACAATTCGTCAAACTTATCTAAAGAAGACTATGTACGACTTCCTATGTATAAACTCAACAGTTATACTTCATAAAGCAAATTATTACATGAATGTAGAAAAAAAGATTCATGCAACTACAAGTAAATAACTTCAGCAAAGCATTATATATGGCATCAACAAATTACATGGAATTGTCACACTACCTTTGCTTTCAACGTTCCTCCCTCTAATGGGTAAATTAGTTCGTCGGTTCCTTTCGACAATCGTCCCGTTTGGACAACAGTTGTTTTACGGAAATTTCTTGCAAATTCCCGGAGTCCTAGTTTTTGGGTCTCCTCTTGCAGGAAAAGCTTAGACTGATTAAAATTCTAAGTGGGCGATATTAAAACCTATGAAATTTTGTGTTGGAACATGCCCTCTCATTTAACGTAACCAATCAGAATCAAATATCTCTGCCGCCTTTTTCCAGAGGCGCCAAAGTCAGGGTCAACTTGACCTGGTAGTTTGAGTAACAGAGTTTCTGCGTTCTCTCAATTTGTGACAACTTTACCATGAAAATGAAGTTTTCCTTGTCCTAAATTGTCCGCCTGGCTGCTGTATAAACAAATGTTTAATTAGGAACAGAATTCTCCCTCTAAAGGACATTACCGTACGCAGTAGTATGGCGATATGATACACGCTTGTCTCCATAAATCTAATTAATGGTTCTCTGGTCTCAACTAATGTATTCTTGTTAGATCGACATAAAATTTGCCACTTCACATATAGTATGGTTCACTTCCCAAAAAATTAATGTACATATTTGGAGAGCTGTGGTGGCTAATTGGTTGGGTGTGATGGACTTGCAACTGAATGGATATGGGTTCAGATCCTACCATCGCCATCGGATTAGCATCTGTCAGCTACCATGGTGTGTCCTTGGACAAGGCACTTCATGCCATATTAAATAACATACTTGTTTTCTTGTGCCATAAAACAGTAACATAATCTAAAAACAGTTATGTAAACATATATGTGCAGAACCACTTGAACTTACCAGCATTAAGTGTTTATCATCATTCAGACAGCAAATGAAATTAGAAACTTTCAAATGATGGCAGTACAGCATGTATGTTGAATTCATGTAGTTGTTATATCTGATGTTACTTTTCAATAGAGATGGAATTGCTGTTGATGAATTCACCACAAGGTAGTTTGCTGTGGTTTTTATTTGTGTTTTATGTCACAGCAACACATATGAGTTATTTAGTACAGAAACAATTGGAGCAAAGTGCCTTGTCCAGGAACATGCCCAGGTAACTGACCAAGGCTGATCAGATAGTTAGATTCAAACCCACACTGTTTTGGTTAGCAGTCCAGCACACACACCACTGAACCACAGTGGTTTCTTTACTGTTACATTTTTGTTTCTGTATGTGCTAGAATGCATGTAATTTTTGTACAGTTATTTTTTGTCTACATTGAAAATGTGAAAATGCACAATTCAAGTGTTATAAAATGTACAAATCCAGTAATATTTTTGAAGTTAACTTATGTTGGTTTTTTTTTTGGCTGGGGTTGGGAAAAACGTGGAAAATAGAGGCTTACAGACTGAAAACTATACTTAATTCTGACACTTTATTTTCCTTGCTAAAAATAATAGTATGCATAGACAAATTATGCAGATTGTTGCAATACACTAGCCTAGTCTTCAGTAGAATGTGTAATATGTTGAAGAATGACATTCTGTCCATGCACTGAGCATGCAAGACTAATAGCTACACACTTAAAGAACCAGTCTGGGGGTGGAGGCAGGTTTTAACAAGGCTCAGCCCAAACTTAGTTGCCATGTAGAAAAGTTGCCTCTTACAATATATTATTTGTTGCTTTGCCTGATACTACCTGACTCATATGAGACACGTGAAACTTATACGCAATTGACTACCTGTGCAGTTTTAATCACATGGTTTTAGAGGGGAGGGCTAACCTTCATTTTTTTCCCTAAACAGTTAAATCAACCAATAGGCATTCAGTTTTCATACACCCACCATAAGATTCAGTGATTTCGAACAGGATTTTCACACTGGAAGGGATGTCCCCCTCTGGAATGGGTAATTTCAGTTTTAAAGTGGTCAGTTTTCATACGAGAACAATGTCTATGAATAAACACCTTATAGTATTTTTCAGCAGTTGTGAATGTGAAAAGCAACTAATAATGAATGAAGATCAACCTTGGAGTTATTTATCTCCATTATTGTCATAGAAGCAGCGATTTTGTGTTGTGACAATCAAACTACATCATATGCATTAAAACTGCATGTTACAGCCAAGGCATACTACCAGCTGCATAAATCTGCATACCTGCCATTATGCAGTCTTGCCAAATGCTTTCAATAACTAGATAATCAATGAAAGTGTCACTGCTCAATTGCAAAAAGTTGCATGGTAAGCTTTTGATCATGACAATTGATCCTAAAGTCCGATGCTTACACAATCAGATTAAGCTTCCATAATATTGATCAGTGTTATAGGTTTTAATATGCTCATGGCCAATTGACTGCACGACTTTCTTGCACTCATTCTTATTGGGGGATTTATTAAATTTAGGGCTGATTCATGCAATAGCACATCCTGGAGAAAACACTGAAAAGGCGGATCATGGCATGTTTGGATACATGTCTCAGCCCATCTATTCGTTCTGCACATTAATTCAAGTTCTTGACCAAATACCGTTATCAGACTTTGTCAGTAGGTTGCATTTGGGTTAAGAAAGAAGTGTATTGATTTCAGGGTCAAAGGAAAAGGTAAAAGTCACTGTCATTGAAAGAAACAAATATATATATTTGCACAATTACACTACCGTATATACTCACTTATAAGACTAGTCCAGCAGCAAAATGCAGTCTCAGATTTGCTGTCACACAATGCATGGGCAGATCTGGGTCTGTGCAGTTTGTTGTAATTAGTAGAACAAACATCATAGACCTAGATCTGCAGGTGCATTGTGCTATGGCAGATCGGTATCTTTATTGTTTGCAGTTTGACTAAACTTTTAAGCAAGTATGCATAGTAGTTTGACATCACAAACCAGGATGCTTAGTGGGGTCATGGTTGTAGAATAGGTCCATTGTGCATGTCATAAGAGGCAATTTATGGATGCATACAATGACCATGGTGGCTCATTGGTCAGTGTCTGCACTCGAGACTGCACAGGTGCAGATATGAATCTTAGTTTAGGTCAGCTACCCTGGTGTGTCTATGGGCAAGATGCTTTACTCCAATTGCCTTGGCACTAAGTAACCTGCTTGTATTGCACAGCCATCAAACAACAAGCACCAGATATGACAGATCTGGAGCAAACTTTATGGGTGGCTTGCACTTGGTGCATGGGAGGAGCTTATTGATTTTGGGGTCAAAAGGCCAAGGTGACTGTGACAGAAAGAAGAAGATGTTTTCTGTACAATAACTGAGTTGTGAATCACAGACCTAGACTAATCTTTGTTGATAGCTTACTCATTGTGTAAGGTAGAAGTCTATTCAATTTGAGGTTAAATGTGAAAGATAAACATTATTGTGGCTGAAAAATGAAAAATGTTTCTGTACAAGAATATGAGTTCTTGAGCATACCTTTGCCAAAGTTTATGGACACTTTACACTTTAGATAAGAAAGAAACTAATTTAAGGGTGTGTGTGTGTGTCAGATTTCTATATATATTTAAAAAAAGGTTGTTACATTATAATTTTAGTTCACAAACCTGGGCCACAAGTTTATGAAGGGCTTGCACTTAAGGTAAAGAACATGTCTTTGATCTTGGAGTTGTAAGGTCAAAGATCAGGGTCACAATGACTCAAAGAAAAATTGAGTTTGCGCAGAAACTTTTGTTCTAGACTTTGTTACTTGACCATCCTTTGAGGATGGCTTGCACATGGGGTTACAACATGGTGAGTACAACAGAAATGGTTTCTGTGCAGTAAGTTTAGCTCAAGACTGCATACATTGACCAAAGACCAAGGTCATGGAACTAGTTGGTCAATAATTACAATAGCAGACTATGCCTTACTGGTGACACCATCACAAACTAATAATCAGCAGGACATATAATGTGCCATTCATGGTTCTCTTCTTTTTTATACAGGGATAACAAAGCTGTGCCATCCTGACCAATCACGTCACATTTATAGCATATAGTGTGCCGATCATGGTTCTCATATATGTGTCTTGTTTACCAATTACAGCACATTTTAGCATATGCCTTCTACCTTTCCAAGATGGGTCTTGCATCTGCTTTACAATTCATTTTTCATCATATTGCATGGCACAAACTTGGACCATTTCATTTTACTGAAAGTCATACATATAAATTTACTTGTTTTGTCACTGAAATTTGGACTGTCTAACCATTTAATTCAGTCTGTATTTGAACAGAAAATGAAATACTTTCTTAAAAAAGTTATTCCTGGCTCATATATATGGCTTGAAATTGGGAATTTTCACTAATCCACATAATATTTATAGGTTACTGCATTTGTATGGGAAAATATGAATGGGAAAATATGAACAAGTTTTTCAAATGGAAATACTGCACGACCTTGGCAGTGCAGTATATCCATCTGACAAAACGAGTTCACATTTTCCCATACAAATACAGTAACCTTTTTATTATATGCTCATTTTTTATTCTACCTAATGCTTAATTATATTAACAAAATACACTACGAGAAACAATGTAACTGAATCTATGCTGTATTCCAACCTAAATACACCAGCGCAGATTCATCATTACACAACAGCATTATTACTGTGCACGTAACTCTGCCCAGATAAATTTGAATTTAATCGCACGCTCGACATAACTTTCGTAAAAAATGGCGTGTCTAGTTAAAATTGAAATTTGGAGTCATATTGTGAATGAATGCGCATTGTGACAACTTTTCCGTTTGATCTGGAATGAATAGATTTTTATATTTGTTTTGATTCTATGAAATTTTGTGATTATGGACTGGATTTATATGTGACAATTCCACATGAAATACATCGGATTGAAGAAACGAGGGAGAAGTGTGTTGACATCTGCAAATGTGTTTCTGTTTCTGTCATTGAATGTTTGAAATCGTAATGTGGGAAAAATATGAAGTCTTTCAATTGCAATTATCAAAAAGATGCTATGGAATTTAATGCTTATTTCATTTTGAGTGCAGCAAGGAGGATGTAATTATATTCTAAATTACAGTACAGTTTTGAAATGTGTAATCAAGATTGAGAACCTATGACATGGCTCATGTAATTTGGACTTGCAGAACTAAGAAGGTACATTTTGAGGAAATTCAGGATGTAAAACTAAGTATATTTTTTTGCCATTCTTATCACCAGCTAAAGAAGACAGTATATGCCTTGTCACTAGTATGTTATTTGTAAGGACCCTTTCTTGCATCTGTTGTATAGCTAGCCTAAATCCGAAACATTGTATCAAAAAAGTTAACGCAGAATGTGCCAAAACAGCTGGTATGTGGCAGTCCACAAAACGTCTGCTTTACTTCATTCAGAAACAAATTTAAACAACCACAATGTAAAATGCCTACTATGCGAGTGTACATGATTTGTTTACAAATCAAAAGTGAAGGCATCTGTGTCCATTGTTTGTTTACAATAGAAAGTAGTTCCTTTATGCACGTAAATGCAATATGTGTATTTTCTGGGCGAGTTCACTATCAAGTAATATTGCACGATTCTGACAATGTAAAGTTAATGGAGAAAATCAGCATATAATAAATATTTTTACTGATACTACCTTAATTTAATGATCTGCACACTTTTGTATTCACAACATTACATCCTTTTCTGGATCATATTTCAGCCATTTGTAATAATTTTTCATGGATCTCTCGTACTTTCTCACTTTCCTCTCTGGATCATATTTATAACTACACTGTTGTTATCATCAAATTTCTGATGTATCCATAGCAACTGTGTACCATTCCACATTTCCAAATGTCACTTCACATAGCATTGAATATTTATCAACATTGATCTTAATATCCCATCCAATATCACATTATTTGTTTTATTGGCCAACATGACCATTTCCAGTTGGCCAAGTTCTGGCACAAGGCTATCTGTCCATATTTAGATGAGAGTCTCACGTCACCAAAAATTTGCCATTTGTGACTATGGCCCAACATCATTTTATATCATCAGTACTTTGATGACTGGGGCCCCGAGTGGCCGAGTGGTCTAAAGTGCTTTCCGTTACGGATTACTGCCATCTCACCTCTGACTGTGTGGGTTCGAGTCTAGGATTCGGCCAGTGTGGGTATGTGAGAAAGCTTGCCAGTAGCTACTCATGGGTCAGTGGTTCATCCCTGGGTTTTCCCGTGTTCTTCCTCCACCATTGATACTGGCCGCCATGTATAGCCTATCATGTGCTGAAAAATGGCGTTAAACCCTACAACAACAACAACAACAACTTTGGTGACTGAATTAGACAAAGGTACGTGTTTATTCTGACAATCAGTATATTGACTTGGTGTTTGGAAACACAAATGACCATTTCTACCATGGGCATACATTATACCTTGTCAAGAGTATGGTCTTGGACTTTATTGCATTAATGTAATAAACAGATCAATTAAGCATAGAAAGATATGCCATCCCATAATTTATTAGACACGTCAGATGTGAGCACTTATTAACCCATGATAATGATCAGCAGAACGTTTTACATATCCAACGGACTTGTGAGGATTGGGTTTATAGTGATCTGTCAGGAAATTTACTGATTTTGGTTCGGCTGCAAGAGGTCATGGGTTCGAACCTCAGCCGAGTCATACCAAAGACTTATACAAATGGTACTTACAGCTGGCCTTGCTAGGTGCTCAGCATTAAGAGGTTAGTGTTAGGACTGGTTGGCCACATACTGGTTTTGGATTACTGGATTGGTGGATTATTGTTAATTTTGTGCATGGTTTGTACATGTTGACTAAATGCATTGCCGTTTTTGGTGCAACGTGAAATCAGCTTCATGAAAGTTCATTGAAAGTGCACAATGGTCTGCAGTTGGAGTATTTACATACTTATTAGGATGTGCATACATCATTCATTTTGCAACATATTTACATCTGGTAAAGTCAACTCAAATAACTGTTCTTTGGCATTTTGGATCAGTGTGTATGGAAGAACTGTTAGAAAAGATTGTCACAAAATATTATATAATCTTGTCTAGTAAATGCATATCACACAGATATAGAAGCAGTCTTTTTTGTCAAATAGACTTACCCCACTGAAGTCTACAATTGCTCAGAAATTTATAAAAGTATGATATCATAAATTATTTGAAATTATTCAGCCTTTTTTAACCTTGACTCTAGGGGAATGGTGAGCAATTTATTCAGATGAACATATCCCAGCCTCCCACACCTACCACTCCTACTTCATCTTGGAGATGAGTCTCTGGTAACAAAAAGTGCATAACTGTTATGAATATAGTGTACGGTACATACAATGCTATGTCAACATTCATATCTTTTGATGATGACCATAATGTGTACCATGTTTCACTCAAAACCATGACATTTGTTGCATTAACAAATTCTGCCATATACTGCACCAAGCTGTTAAACCAAAAATTATAAAAGGGAAATATCTCTGATGAAAATAATGAGAGCACAAAGGTTTATCAATTTGTGCGTCACTAGATGATGATCATAATATGTACATGTACCAAGTTTCATCGGGATCCAGTGGGGAAAAAAAATGCAGTGATAGGTTACTTTCACAAGAGTCTGTCTTACATTATGTTCAGCTGCAGAACAAAAAAGGGCAATAACTCTCAACAGAAATTGCGAGGATATTTTTTTGGGTCTGCGCATATTCAAATGATGACCATGACATATTTAAATGCTTATGGTGATCCACTGAAAACTAAGAACATTTTGTCATACAGTATACTATTAATGAAAATTAAATAAATTAAAAGAGCAGTGTAATTTCTTGATATACACATATTCAGATAATGACCATATTATCTACCAAGTTTCAAAGTGAGCCTTCAAAAACTGGGAGACTTGTTGCATTTACAAGATTATGTGATATTGAATTTCGCTGCAAGATAGAATGAGCAATAACTCCAACAAAAAACTGTTGGTGAGGACAGTAGTTTTTTTCCTATGTACAACTTCAGATGATGACCATAACATCTATGAAGTATAATAGTAATTCATCAAAAACTGCAGGACTAGTTAACACAAGAAGACTGAATCAAACTACATAACAAAAAAGAGCAATAACTATTAAATATATTACAGAGGCAAAAGAATTTTCTACCAGCACATTTTGAGGTGATTCTGATAATAATTTCCAAGTTTCATGGCAATCCATTGAAAATTAGTATTGTGTTCCAAATAGTGTCATGCACATCATTCTTCTGCAAATTAACAAGGGCAATAACTCTTCTAAAAAAATTGCAACAGCACAGTGATTTGTCATTGTACACGTCTTCAGGTGATGACCATGATATTGATCAAGTTTCATAACAATCCATCAAAAATGGCAAGACCATTTGTATTCACAAGATGGTGTAGTGGATGGGTAGAAGGACAGGAGGATTCCTTTATACCACTGTCTCCACTATTGCAGCATGGTATAATAAAATGGATACTGTTATTCAAATTTTTATTTAAAAAATCATTGTCAGTAGCACTAATTTAGCATAGCTCTTCAGATTCGTCAGTTATTTGTTAATAGAACAGTACATAAAGCTGATATAACAGGTATGGACTTTGATATATTTATCGAGTTCCATAACCTTTTCCTTCAGTATAAAAGAGGCATGTAGTGTTCCATATTTTTAAATTTCCATCTTTAAAAAAACAAAGCTATTTTGCAAAGTACTAGTATGCTTATTTCAGCAGATTCTACATTAACAGCTTTATGGGTATTATTTTTGAAGAGTGGATTAAAAATATATACATTGATTAGTGATGACAAATCAGTACTGGTATATGTATATGAGAACCAGAAAGGTAGGAAAGAATATTAGGATAAAAAGTCCAACATTCATTTGTTTCAATACAACAAACATTTTCATCAAATTAATCAGTAAAAGTGATATCAGTTTCCTCAGGAAGCAACCTCTTAGTCTGTTACAAATGTCAAGCAGAGTTGGAGTCCCATTTTGTCATTCGAGTTATCAGACAATGATCACTGTCCCATTAGCCGTACCTTTAACTTCTGAATAGGAGAGATCAAGATAAAATGTCTTAGCTTAATGAAATTGTTCCAACTTAGAGTAAACAATAAACTCAACATATATTTTATTATGTGGAAGTAAATATACATGCTATTTGCTTTAAACCTGTTTTCAGTTAAGTTTGTTATTCTAGGTCAGATAATTAAGAAACAAAGGATGACATTTGTAATTGAGCATGTGCTTAAATAAAGAAAGTTTATTATTGTTTTGGTGCTCTGTGACACAGCAAGACAAGTGGGTGGTTATTGAGTGCTCAGACAATTGAAGTATAGTGCTTGTGTAAGGTCACACAGCAGTAGTTCATTGGGGTGAGCTGATGATTGGATTTGAACCAGCACCCTTTAGGTCAGGAGCCTGACATACATACCACTGAGCAATGTGCCTCCTAATGTTATGAAAACCAAACATGTATTATAAGTTAACGATTGAAAGATTGAGGCTTAAAGAAGGTATTTGTAGCATGTAGCATTTACTTGTAACTTTGTGGGGGAAAATTCTGCACTACTAAAATGAAATTTGTTCAACATGTTAATGTTTATTTGATCATTTTTATTATTTTGATACATTTGTAATTACCACATGATAAAAGCATTTTCTGTTAAGTACAGGGTTACATATTGTATGTACTGGCTTATAAGTCAAGACTAACTGCAAACTGCAAGAACAAGATTTGCTGTTGCATAATGCATTTTGACTTGTAAGCATGTATATACAGTACTAATGAGTTTGAGTATCAATTACATGCCCTTTATTTGGTTCCTATGGCTTCCAATTACTCTATTCAGTCTGTATTTCCCTATCACACAACCACAATGAAACTATTTAGGTGTTTTCACCAACACCCATGCATGAACATTTTTGGATGCATCAAATAAAACTTTTATAAATCCCCAGTTACCAATATTTCCATTAACAGAATATACCCTGTAGCTAAATTACTAAGAAAACATATAAAAAAACTGTTTATGATAAATACAAAATCACATTCATGCTTTCTTCTGAGCTAGGGAAAAGTACTAGCTTGATATGGCATTAGACTGCTTGTCCTGATGGCCACAACTTGCCTGTACACCATATCAAGACCATTCTTTTCATTAACTCAGTAACAAAACAGGTTTATTGTTTTGTTCATTTACTGTAACTAAAGTGCTTTCTGGCACCACTTGGAAAGGACAGCTTGACAAGTGGATATACAAGTAAAATTGATGGAGCAGAGCACAGAAGACAGAAGCTGCAGGCTTCAGTTACTAATCATGATAGCTTTTTCTGAAGGAGGCTTTTAAAACCTTTTTTATATTTTATACGTGAGATACCCAGTCCATTGTGTGGCTATTGGATATAATTTTTCTTTTTAAAATAAAAGCATTTTGTCCTATATATATGTCCATCTTAGGTCAAGCATATTATATTGTGACATTGTTCATTGATGCAGCCACTTATCTGTTAACATTTGCTTGTCTTGGTTATAACATGGTATGGTTGGAGAGATTTTTGTGAAGCTTTACACACCTATATATCATGACTAGGCCGAGTCACTATAGCCACTCCCTGCCCCAAGATGAACTGGCAAGGAAAAATGTAATTCTTTGACTTGTATCCTTGTTAGGAGTATTAATTTTTCAGCCACTGATGATATTTTAATGAAATATTTCTCAAGTATATATCATGACTAGAAGTTGTGTTGCATCATAAGCACACACCCTGCCACAAGGTCAAGGTCTAAACAAGAGAGACTGATTTTTTGACATATGTCTTTGTCTCAAGTATAACATTTGAACCACTGTAGATATTTTAATAAAACTTTGCCCAAGTATATATCATGACAAGATGGTGTGTTGCTTACCATATCCATGCCACCTGTTTTAAAGTCAAGATTATGGAAAGGGAAAAATGTAATCCTGCGACTTGTATCTTTATCTTGAATACAACTTTTCAACCACAGAAGATATTATGATGAAACTTTGTCCAACTATAACTTAACAGTGTTAGGGTCTAGACAATGGAAAATGCATTTCTGTGACTTGTTCTCTTGTCTTTGGAACCCCTGAAGATATTTAAATAAAACTTTACCCAAGAATACATCATGATTAGATGGTAGTTTGCATCAGTATATGTGCCCCCCTGCCTCAAGGTAAAGTCTTGGCTAAGGAAAATTTAATTCTGTAACTTGTATCCTTGTTTAGAATATAACTTTTGAACCACTGAAGAGATTTTAATGAATTTTCAACCAGTTGTATGTAACTCATACACATCATACGGATGGTATGTTGCCATGGTTTTTACAACCTTGAAAAGTCCAAGATTTGTTAAAAGTTGGTTTTATCCCTGAAAAGTCCTTGAATTTGCTTTAAAAATCCTTGAATGTATCTGAAAATAATGAATTGATTTCAGGGAACACAAAGTATTTTACTGAATATGTAAATCTTAAAATTCAGAACATTTGTTATTTATGAATTTTCCAAAAGATAAATAACATGAAATTGGGTGGATCAGACGACACATGTGGGTACTTATTAGATTTTGTAGCATACTTTGCTATAATGGTATGTTTGTTACTTTTTGTTTTTTGGTGGGTTTTTTTCGTTTTTGCATCTATTGATACAGTATGCAGTAGTAAACTAAGTAACACAAGGAGGAAGTTCAGTTTCTGTAAGAAAAATATAAGAAAAACTACTCTTTGAAGACATTTGGAAGTCCTTAGGGCACTGATCATTGGGAATTGAGAGATGCCTTCTTGGATTGAAAAAATTCATTTTTATTTTGATCAACTCCTTTGTCTCTCCCAATGTCCATTTTTATCAAATGTAAAACATTCCCATTCTATACAAATAATTCTCACATGCTGGATCACTTTTGAGTCAACTGACCTTAGATTCAAAAGAAAATAAGTTTTTATTAATCAGTTCATTAATAGTTATTTCTTTGATTATAACATTTTTTTTGTTATAATTTATTTTCTTTTTTTTTTATTAGCTCTAATAGTCATAGACTAGAAGAGCTTGGAATGGTCTTTTGTCCATCATCTGTCAGTCTCTTGCACAAGTTTGTTATTGGTACTCCTCCTAAACTACCTGGTAGATTGCAATAAAACAACTTTTTACACATATTCAGCCCATAGTCTAGTTGGTCCTAAATGAAAATGGTGCCACTCAGACATCCAGTAAAATATTGTTGTCACTACTACTCCTGCATCATCATCATCATGGGATGGTCATATCAGCATGGGATGTCTAGTTAGTCTAAATGAAAATGTGGCTAAGCTGATGTCAAGTTATAATGGCTGTCATGGTGGTCATAATGAGAATCTTGCTATTGCTGATCCTCTTGAATGAAAAGTAATACTGACACTAAGTTTTCACCCAAAGACTTCTGATGATGTATAGTAGGTTCAGAATGAAAATGGTGTCAATCTTTTGTCCAACATGGCGACCACAGTAGCAGTATTGAAATACTGTTATCACTACTCTTGAATGGATGGTTGTATCAACATTGGGGTTTGACTAATTAAACGACTTCTTATGATATAGTTTGTCCTAATAAAGACATTCAGTGTAACTGCCACATTGGCAATCTTGAAAATCTTATCACTATTTCTCCTGAATGAATAGTCATTTCAGCATGGGGTTTTCGCTGAAAGACTTTTCATGATGTCGGATTGGTCATAAATGAAAATTGTACCAATCTGATCTCTAATATGGCTACCACAATGACCATCTTGAAATTTTTTACCACTGTTTATTCTAGGTGGCTGTAAATATTGACATAGTGCTTTCACCAAAAGACTTTGTACGATGTCTACTTGGTGCTAAATAGAAATGGTGCCAATCTGATATTGAATATGGCCACAGTGGCATCCATCTTGCAAATATTGTTATTCCTCCAAAACGAAAAGTCATATCAGCATGGGGTTTGCACCAGGAGGCTTTTTATGATGCCTTGTTGGTCCTAAATGAAAAAGTGCCAAGCTGACATTCAATATGTCCACCACAGCAGTTAATTTGAAAATCTTTTTATCACTGAGGAATATCAAAGATGGTTTCAACACTCGCAGTAGTTAAATGGTAGAAATGGTGTTATGTTAACTTCCTGTAAATTTTTTCACCCAGTTCTACTCAGTCCCTTCAAGGGACTCTTGTTTTTTAGTACTTTAATACATTGAACACAATGTCTGAAACGTTGCTGTCCAGTTTCAACTATTTGTACTACTTAAAATGTGTTGGCAGATTAACGTTTATGATAGCTTTGCAGTATGCAGGAAAATTTTTGTTTAAATGGCGGTTATACTTTTCAGTGTAACGAAATGACAGAGGGATCTGCTTCACCAGGGGAATCTAATGGTGTTCACACTTCGCAGAGTCATGTAAGACAACAACGATCAAGTTCAGTCTCTCCAGACACATCCCCAGCAGAGTTATCTGCCCATGGGTCTCCTAGAGTGTCTTCCCCTGAATACTCACCAATGTTGTCTGCCCTTGATTCATCTTCCAATATGAGCTCATCAGATGAGCCTGGAGATAATTATGGTGACTCCAGAATGAACCGAACAGAGGATTCCCATCTGTGGAGTCTAAATATGAAAAGGACATTTGCAGGGGATTATTATGCACAGAAGTCAGAGGAGATGCCCTCATTGAACTGCTATCCTTCAGTTTTACACAGTGATGGACCTAGTGCATTTACCAAAGTAAAACGGTCACATGAGCAATCACATGATGAGGATGAAGAGAGTATAAATCTTGGCTCCACATCCAGTTCTAAGCAAATGAATCTCATAAAATTAAATCAAATAAAATCAGCATTTTCCAGCAGGGTATCTCAGGGTTCCTCACCAGGGTCTGTGGGGAGAATATTTGCCTTGAAAAAGAGGATAAAACAGGAGATATTACAGCAAGAACAGCAGCAGGTAGAGGAAAGAGAAGATGTTGAGCAGCTGCCAGTGAACAATAGTCCAGCTTTCTTTCCAATCAAGCCAGAGCCTGCAGGGGACAGCAACTGTTCACCAATTAATGGCACCACAGAAAAGGTAAGTCATGTTGGATCTTTTTCTTCATTTCATACGAGGATAATTTTACACTTCATCAGCTCTTGTAAGCAATGGAAAAGGGAGGTTATTTGGTTAAGTTATTTTGATTGATACATCAAGATATATATACATGTAGTTCAGTTGGTGGTTTTGAATCATTAAATGAGATTGTTGTTCTTTAAGAGAATTCTGCTAGAACAGTACCAGTATATAGGATCTTTATTTGATATTGGCATCATACACAGTATCTTTTGAGAGTATGTCATTTAGAAATAGAG
Organism: Sinohyriopsis cumingii; assembly: GCA_028554795.2. Classification (NCBI taxonomy): domain Eukaryota; kingdom Metazoa; phylum Mollusca; class Bivalvia; order Unionida; family Unionidae; genus Sinohyriopsis; species Sinohyriopsis cumingii. The sequence goes on from CM068829.1 coordinate 55,524,785, forward strand.
ATGTGTGGTTACTATTATTTGTCACTGTGTATCAGTACAAGATGGTGTTTGTCAGCACTCTGGTAGCTGCTAACTTCCACTATCTTGAATATGAATCAACACCACAGGAAACTGGTAATACAATTTTGTATGAGATTTATCATTGATTAATCATCTTAAATGAAGGATACCCCATGCAACCCACCATAATTATGTTTGGTCACATGGTCTATTTTTAGTTTCCAAAACTGAATGTATAGATTAGCTGTTCTTTTTTTGAAACAAAACAATGCGGGTTTTTGTTTCTAAAAGTTTTTATTTTAATCAAATATTTTTGAACTTGTAAGCATTCCAATAAATCACTTTCATACACATTTTGAGAACATACATAATTATAATTGGCTTTTCAGGTTTTGATGTAGTAGATTGAAGAAATCATAGAACTGAATTAAAAAGTACAATTATATCTTGCTTTTTGCTTTATATACATAGAAGTATTTTATAATTAAGAACAGTCTGTACACGCAAAATAATTTATGTAAAAACTTTTTAAAAACTAAACTTTGGCCATAATTGACACCATTTCAGATAATATGTATGGTCTTTAGGCCCCACAAAAATATGTGACCACCTGTTTTTTGGTGCCAACCATAGCAATTCCCTCCCCCCAGGGTAAATAAAATAAAATAAAAAAACAAAATGAAAATTAGAAATTGATTTGTGCATCTAGTTGAGTAAGTTTAACCCAATACTTGAAGTGCTTGGTACATTACATGTATCTATACTAATCATTAAAGTTTTTAAAAAACAACAACCTACCTACCCTATTTTTAAAACCAATGCAGTAGGAAACACACATTTTATGGCCTTATCAGGGGTGATGGAAAGTTATTATGGGTATTTAGGGTAGACCCACCCCATATTCTTCCTCCAACATGATAGGACAACATTGGATTCATTTATCATTTTGATATGGTATGAAAAGATCATATACATTAACATGCAGGATAGGACAAACTCATATATCATTTTATGACTTACTTTTTTCATGTATCTTATTAAAATCTCCCAGTAACTCTAACACTGATGGTCTTTAATGATTTGAAGATCAGGATTTATTATCATTTAAAAGTTGTTTTTCATTGATCACATCTTTTATGTCTGTTAAACACTTTCTGAAATTTATGAGTTAACTGTCCGTGAAGCACTCATATGACCTTTATGAGAAGAGTTTACTGCTTTTTGATGCTCGTAATCATACTTAAATGTCAGCATAAGAAAGAATAAAAAACAAGCATTGGAGGAAAAGAGGCCATCTTAAATTACCCAAAATGGCTCCAAACTGGCACTTGAATACAGCGAGCAAGTCCCTATCAGCATTTTAAATGACATTGAAAGGAACTGAAAAACTCCTTCAGTTCATTTCAAGATGGATGATTGGAGATGAAGAAGGTCCAAGTATTATGCAGTGTCACAAGGTTTGGTTTAAACAGACAAAAAGCCCAAATTTACTTCAAGAGGGTAATTCAAATGTTCTGAACATTAGTGTGCAGAACAACAAAGTTTCTTATTAATGAACAGAAGTCAGTGTATCCTCAAATTACTGCCATGCACCTCTACACACTTTTCACCAGAAAACTGCACTTTAAATTTTACGGCAGTTCTTAGACATCTGCCTCACACAAATCTTTGATGAGGGGATTCAGCCAAACATCACTTGTAGCTAATTCAGGGATGTATGGAGGATATGGCAAAGTTAAGATGCTGTGCTCCTTGATTAGGTCTGTCACGGTGGCAAATTTATGCATGGGTGTGTTGTCATGAAGTAGATACCACAGGTACTGGTCTGTGGATTGGTGGTTCAGTAGTGTTCCACAACTTTTGGCAACACTTTGAACACATAAAAATGTCTAGTGACTCTAGCAGAGTCAGGTACAGGTACCTGGATGTCCAGGACTTTTACATCAAAAGATATTACATATAAAACACTCTTGACACAGATTTGTGGTCTCTACATGTTTCCTCTGATTCAAAACTTGTTATTTTCTCCGGAGTCGGGTGAAAAAAATCCCTGATTCATCACCTGTGACAATTTCCTTCAAACATCTGAGGTCACTCTTTTCATATTTAGTGCATAACTGTTTGGCAGTGTCAACTTGCCTGGTTTTGGTCAGCCATCAGAAAATGTGGGATCCATTTTGCACACAACCTTTTGATTCTTCATTTTATTAAAAAAAAGGCTGACAAATCAGTGCTTTTGATAGTAGAAATATTAGCAATGAAACCACCTCATAATTATAGGATATGACTGAGATTTAGTTTGGCAGACTTGATTTTAGTTGGCCTTGATATCAGAAAACTCTTAACAACACGATGATTTTACAGGATGTTCTTTGCACAATACCGGTAGCAGAATTGTTTTTAGACTACTTCACTATTTGACATCAATATCATTTACCTATGTAACATCACATGCATAAATCTGCATGTGTTTGTCATGCTGCATGTGCAACTTTTGATCATATTGTTGTTTGTCATTTGATTGGCATTAAATGTATAGATGCGCTTAAAGAAACAAAAAGGTTATTACAAAATATTCTGAATTTTTCAAATACATGTACCCCTCAAAAGTGTATTTTTTGACTCAAACTATGAATAAGGCACATATTATTATAATTATTTTAAAATTTAAAATTGATTTCTTTTATTGTCTTGCATGCATTAGCTTATTCTGAGTCAAAGCCGATGAAAACTAATCCAGTGCTACATCACATTAAAAATTAGGCAGAACAAAGTAGCATCAGAAAATGCATAGATAACATGTATATTTTAAATATTTTCTATCCAATCAAGTCAGAGTTTGAACATGAGGCTGTCAGATAAGCTTGTTTTAAGATATGAACTACTTCAGCATATTTAATTGTATAATTGCAACAGCTGATTTAGAATGAGTAGACTGTATGTTGTAAACAAGGATTGTACAAAAGGTATAGTGCTCCATTCATCCCTTGTTTGTTTTGTTGTCCATGTTATTTTTTTTTAATGTAAGAAATGAAAAATTATTGTTTCTTTAATTTGAATAAAATAATGTACTTTCTTCTCAAGAATAAATGTGGATAAGAATGCAATTTAAAAGGAATCTCCACATTTACTGATATCTTTGTGTACCTGTATCTATGTTTAAATCAGTTAGGATACCACTTTTGGTTCTTCACAGACTTAGTAAAATGTCATGAAGTCATTTCCAAGATTAACATTACTTCATATTTGTGTATCAAGAAAAACTGGAAGACCTGAGAACTTTACAGACTTGTTTGTAGGTGCAAAAGTGAATTTTCAGTGTATATCCTTACTTCTATGATCCTATAAGTCATTGGTTGCACATGAACTTGGATGGTTGTGTGTGAAGAAAGGAAGAAGAAATTTGACATAAATAAATTTTTTTGACCAGTCATGTTTGAATCAAATTGGAGTATTATAGAATTTCACAAGGCAGTCACAATAGGCTTTTAATTGCAATTTTATCACTGTATGAAAGGAGACACGATAAGAATGATTATAAACTCGGTATTATAGGCCTGGGGGTAAAATCAGGGTGTGGTCCAATCTGCACAACAACATTTTGGCCTAGGTGATGAATTAACTTTTATGTCGAAAACACTTTTCACAGTAAGCTAAGTGTACTGTGGATAGGTACAGGTAAATTAGTGGAATTTATTACATAAAACATTACTTCTGCTCACCTGGCAAAGGTATGGTCCTCCAGCCTTTGTGCATTATCATTTGTCTCTCTGCAGTTGCTGTTCAACTTCCTCTCAAAAACCACTGGACCAGTTTCAACCAGACTTAGTGCAGAACATCGTATCATGAAGCCTTTATTTTTTTATTTTTACAAATCATCCCAAATCACTACCAGTCATGGCCACCATTACTCACAACAGAAAAACACTTAAATGACCTCTCCCAAAAAAAAAACCAACATAATTTGACCCAGTTTAACAGAAAGAAGCCTTGTATGAAGACCTTTCAAGTTGTTAGAAATGATGCTAGTCTGCTATCAAATATGGCCACCATTACTACAAATATATAAAGAAAGAAATTTTTTAACATTATCTTCTCAAAAACTGCTTCCCAGAATTTGACCGAATGTGTCAAAGGATCTTGGCATGGATGTATTTTAGGTTTGTACAAGTGATGCTGATATGCCATCAAAGTATGGCCACCATTACTAAAGAGAAAACTTTTAAATTCCTTTTCAACAAATGCTGAACAGAGTTTGACCAAATTTTACAGAAAGCATTCTAGCATGAAAACCATTAAATTTTATGCAAAGATGCTGAAACATCATCAGATATGGCTGCCATTGCTAAAAAAAACTTTTACAAAACATCTTCTCAAAATGCACTTGGCAGAAATTGACAAATTTGACAGTCCCCTATCATGAAGTCCTTTAAGATTTACTGTATTTAATGTATTTTTTTGTACCCTTTAATTTTTCCTACACAATCCAGTTATCAAAATATAATTATTTAAATGTATCATAAATTTTTTCGAAAAAATCCATTAAATTATTGGACATAAATTTTTTTCGAAGATTTACATTTGCAAAAAAGATCTAAAATAGCATATTGACTATATGTTTTTACAAAAATTAATAATTAATTGTTGGTGAGAAATTACAATCATTGATGCATAAGCATGGGCAACTGCAGCATATGTCAAAAGGGTTATGTGACTCCCCCTGAAATCATACTGCAAATATATATATTTATTATATGTTCACTTTTTTCAACGTTAACTTTACATTGTCAGAATTGTGCAATATTACCCGATACAGAACTCCATTGCAAATACACATATTGCATTCACCTGCATAAAGGAACTACTTTCTGTTGTAAACAAACAATGGACGCAGATGCCAGCACTTTTGATTTGTAAACAAATCATGTACACTTGCGTAGTAGGCTCTTTACATTGTGGTTGTTTAAATTTGTTTCCAAATGAACTAAAGCAGATGTTTTGTGGACTGTCACGTACCAGCTGCTTTGGCACATTATGTGTTAATTTTAATGATACAGTGTTTCAGATTTAGGCTTGCTATACAACAGACGCAAGAAAGGATCCTTACAAATAACATACAAGTGACAAGTCATATACTGTCTGCTTTAGCTGGTGATAAGAATGGCAAAAAAATATACTTACAGTTTTGCATACTGAATTTTCTCAAAATGTACTTTCTTAGTTCTGCAAATTTGAATTACATGAGCCATGTCATAGGTTCTCAATCTTGTTTTTATATATATTTTTATATATATATATATATATATATATATATATATATATATATATATATATATATATATATATATATATATATATATTCCAACAAGTTCAATCATGCAAATGAAGCTGAATATATGTCACAAGATTCTGTTAAAAACGCTTAGTAAATATTAGCTTTAGTTTCAGACTGCTTGCTATACCAACTCTCCTGGCCGTGACTGATTGACCCCCCTGCAAAAAATCCTGCACCTGCCCATGTGCTATGCTTTCTTATTGCCATTACAATATCCACTGGTGTTTATTAACAAATGGACAAAGGACTTCACTGACCATACCTTTAAATATTATAGTTAAGTAGTTCTCCTTATTAAGTCCATCACTGTAACAAAACACCATGTGCATTTTAAAATGAGTTCGGAATACCTTCAATATTTTCTTATCTAGCAAAAATTACATCTCAGTATATGTTAAAGTGAAGACTACAGACCATTGGCCAACTAGTCTTATTGTTTAATTATAGTCATGCATAAAATATAAAAACCTGGTCATTTTCTTTTGTAAACATGATGGTCATTGACTCCTTTAAATCGATTTGTGTGTGTGTGTGTGTGTGTGTGTGTGTGTGTGTGTGTGTGTGTGTATGTATGTATGTATATATATATATATATATATATATATATATATATATATATATATATATATATATATATATATATATATATATATATATATATATACATGCAGTGGAGCCTCGTTAATCCGGACTCCGTTTATCCAGAAACCTTGCTATCTGGACATAATTCAACGGGAATGGAATTCCTAAACGTTAATTTGCTCCGTTAATCAAGAAATCCGCATTCTGGATCCGGTAATCAAAAAATGGGACCAAAGTGTAAAATTACATTAAAACTTGTCTCGATAATCCGGAAACAATCTGTCCAAAAATAAGAAAATTCGAAAAATTGTATGTGAAAATACAATCAGAAGAATAATACATAAAACACAGTAGTGAAGCCCTTGAGAATCTATGGTCACTATCAATAACTAAGTAGCGTGACCATATTGTAACCAGCGATTGTATAAACAATGTCTGTTTTAGCTAGTCGCTGATGGGGGTGTTAATAATTAAATAAACACACTGGGATCAAATCGTCCATGCTTTTTGACATAACATATGGTAAATAAATTAAAAGTGTCATTAAGCCTCTTTGTTGTTTACCAATTGTATGTAACAATCACAGTTTATTGTTTGCTGTGCAAATACAGTTGACATTTTTAAGCTGTGGACAGTATAGGGCTTCAAAGAATCCAGGCAAACAAGGTTACAGACTTCTTCAGGAAATTGACATAATAAATGTATGTACAGTACATACATGTACATGAACATAGTGTGATGTGTTCGATGTGTTAATTGTCTAAACTTCTATTTACTGTATATGTACGTACAAGCACATGTTATAATAATGTGAAATAAACACAAATTAATAGATGTATTCATTAATTTATTTCAACCATTATTGAATATACAGTACATTACATTTAAAGCTAGCATATACATGTACATATATACGGTGTGATGATATCGTAAAATAAAAAATGTGCATGATTCAATTATCCAGAAAACTCGTTAATCCGGACATATTCACTGGGAACAAATGTGTCCGGATTAACGAGGCTCCTCATTTCCCCACTGGCAGCCTTGCTGATTTGACCTCTTCTGTTGGTTCTTGCACTCAGTCTGGTTTCAACTGGAATAACGAAAGCGCTAAGAATGTTTAATTACCGTGTAAATAACACTGCATAGCCATGTGGTTGTTGTGACAATGTACATCATTATTTAAACAAGAATAAATTGCTGATTCAGCAGTGTTTATTGATAATGGAATATAGTAGGGTCGTAATACATGAGGATTATCACAGTTGTCAGGTAACAGTCTTTTTTCTTTTTGCAAAAGCTACAAATAAAAACCACCCTGAATAAATACGATCTTGTCACTGACAAAATTTTGTCTCATCTCTCTCTCTCTCTCGCTATCTCTCTCACACGCACGCGATCGCATGCATTAACTAAAATGTGATTTCAAGTTCTTATTTTTTATTGCAATTTGATAATGAGATTATTGTGAAAATACAAGTTGCACTTAATTTCTTGACAATGTGGTCTCATATCGTTGTGTACAATTTACCAATAAATAATAACCATAACTAATACATGTTCAAACCGTCTTAATCATTTTGTCAACATTACACAACATAACAGCTACTTCTTCTCTAAATGCAGACAAGCTTGCACAGACATAATCCTGTCTCTCTCTCTCATTCACTAATAACACCATAAATCTTTGAGTACTTTTATTGTAATTAGATTCTTGAGTTGAGAGCAGAATGAGACAGAAAATATGTTTACTTTGTGCGTTTGTACCACAGGTGGTCAACGTGAGCTTGATGTTGAGAAAAAAGCAATAATCTGAAGAAAAAAATCATACAGAGTGAAAAAAATAACTCAGATTACCCCCATGACCCTTTCTGACATAGGATCCTCTCTGTCATACCATATATCTCTTATATAGTGGGATAGAGAGGGTCCTAATGTCAGAACGGGTCATGGAGGTTTGTCTGAAGTATTCTTTTCACTATGTATGATTTTTTCCTTCAGATTATTATGTACCATTAGGTTGTCGAGGAGCATGTATTCCATAGAACTTGTCCAGGTAAGATCCCTTTATTTTTTTTACGTGGTCATTACCACCAAATGATAATTATTTATTTTGCCTATAATTTTTCGTACACTGAAATTAATAATTACTTTTTCGTGTATGCAAAACAACATGAAATATTGTATACAAATTATGCCAATCCACATTTAAATATGGCCACTATAAATACAATTAGAAAAACTTATCAATGACTTCCTACAAACCAATGGATTGAATTTAACAAACAGAAAGCATTCTGGCATTAGGTCTTTTGATTTGTACAAACAAAAAGCATATTGGCATTATGGCCTTTTGATTTGTACAAACAGAAAGCATATTGGCATTATGGCCTTTTGATTTGTACAAACAGAAAGCATATTGGCATTATGGCCTTTTGATTTGTACAAACAGAAAGCATACTGGCATTAAGGCCTTTTGATTTGTACAAACAAAAAGATCTGTCTTTAAACTTTGGTAACTGTTACTAAAAATAGAAAATTCTTTGTTCAGCTTCTTAAAAACTGCTGAACAGAATTTGACCTGGCAAGAAGGCTTTTAAAGATATTAGAATGATACTACTATGTCATCAAATTTGTCAGCATTACATGTATTTAGAATATAAAAAACTAAATTAAAATAACAGCTTCTCAGAAACTACTCAGCAGAATTGGACCAACTGTGACAGTATTCTGGCATAAAGACATTTAAGTTTTGCATCAGTGATGATGATCCCCTTTTCAATATTGCCATTGTCACCAAAAACACAACTGCATATATCAACTTCTTCTCAAAAATAGGTCTACAACAGTTGAATTTTTTTTGCAGAAAGCATCATGGCATTCTTTTAGGTTTGCACAAATGATGCTGATCTGCCATTCAGTATGGCTGCCATTTTCTAAAACAAATATCTATAAAGCTTTGAATGTAAGAGGATTTGTAACTATTCCAGTTTTCTAGACCAAATGGATTTTAATTTGGCCTCTAGATAAGTACCATGTAAATAATGTCAGGTCCACTGGTCATCTTTGGTGGGAGGAGGGCTGGGGAGGGAGTAAGATTTAGCTGTAGCATTAATTTGTGTAATTTATTTGTATATCAATTGTTTACATCTGGATAACACCTGAGGAATATATCATTTTCTTCGAATATTAGATAATACAATTCAAGGGCAAGAACTATTCAACATTTAGTCCTTGAAACGTCCAAGTATATATTCAGACTTCATAAAGTTTTGGTTGTTTTCAAAACTAATGACTTCTCTTTATGCATCATGGGATTGCAAAATGCATGCAGTATTTACTTACCTCCAGAATGAAAAAGTTGACAGTATGCAAAATCTGTGCATTTCCAAAACTGAAGACTTGACAATGGAAGTGCTCCAATGAGGATGGATGATTTTTTTGTTTTGCAAAAACAAATCTTTATACATTTTTATAAAGACTTTAACTTAGTTCAGATTACAATCAAGACAGACTAACCTTGGCAAGGAGTATTTTATTGTCAGCTTAAGGCTAATATGCAAAATTGGATAGTACATCACCAGATAGCAGAGGTGCTTTCTTAGCGATGATGGTGCAGAGGCATATATGCCAAAGGAGATTTCTGTCTTAATTTTTTTTCTTTAATGCAAGTTAGCAGAAAGAGATGGAGACAGCAATACTTCCTGAAGACCAACATATATCCAAAATAAATGTAATTCTTTGAATACCAGCTCATTTGTTTTGGTTTCATTTGGTGTTTGATGGCACAGCAGCATAAGTGCAGAGGCAATCAGAGTAAAGTCCCTTGCCCAAGGATGCATTATATTAGCTCAGGTTTTGTACCTGCTTGCTTTTGATCATTAGTCTGGCATTTTAACCACTGAGCTGGGCATGTTAACCACTGAGCTGCAGCTCCAGCCTCTATTTGTCTCACCTTTTCAACAAGTGGAAGGGTGCACAAGAACTTTTATACATGCCCAAGCCAACCCATTTGTCTCTAGTTAATAGTAACATGTGTTTGTACACTTTCTAATACTTATTTCTTTTAAGTCTATAAATGTTATAGGAGGTATCGACCATTATTATTTTCAGCTGATTCCACCAATAAAAGTGCCATACTTGCATATAAGTTTGTCTAACTGCAAGCAACATAGACCCTACTCTGCTATTCAATAATGTGCCATTAAGTCAGGGTTTATGTTATTTGTACTATTGAATAAAAAATATAATAAACTACATAGACCCAGATCTGATGGCACATTATTTGGTGGCAGATAAGGATCAATGCAGTTTTCAGTTGGATCTAATTTATGTCAAGCATATAGGGCACCATCTGTTTTATTTCTTAAATTGTAAAATTTTATGCATGGTTTTCTACAACAAATATTAGGGCCCCGAGTGGCCGAGTGGTCTGAAGCTCTCTCCGTTACAGATCACTGCCATCTCACCTCTGTCTGCTTGGGTTCGAGTCTCGGATTCGGCTAATATGGGTACGTGAGAAAGCTTGCCAGTAGCTTCTCATGGGTTGGTGGTTCTTTCCGGGGTTTTCCCAGGTTCTTCCTCCACCATTAATATTGGCTATCATGCATAGCCTGTCGTGTGCTGAAAAATGACATTAAACCCTACAACATCAACAACAACAACAACAACAACAACAACAGCTATTTAAGATGTTTGGTTTCAGGCCATGCGGCTCAGTTGAAACATCTCATATTTTTTAAGTCTTTTCTGTGAAAACTTTTATCTGACAATCTCATTTTTATTTAGTCATTGCCAGTGATAAAACGTTTTTATTTACTGAGATTTTTTTATTCACTGCATTGCATGACTTGAATAGTGCTGCATGTAAAATCAGAATTTATGAGCATCTGGTTTAAAGAACATACGATTTACCTGTAGTCAGGTTTAATTCTTTCATAAGATTAATTTTATTTACATTAATACCTTATCAAATTTGCCTGGAGCAAAGTTTTTGTAGCAGAATTTATAGACAGATGTCAAGAGCACCTCAAAAGATTAAAGTTCTGACTTGTTCAGGGAAATGGTGCAGAATTTTAAATATCTTGTCTTTAAATGATTATATGGAGGCAATCCATCATTGTGTTATCTTGCATTGCCTGATTGATTCATGGGTGCAAAGATCAGCTTTGAAAAGTGTTTGTCATTGTAGAAGTACACTAATGGATGTATGCATGTAACCCCAATATCATATGCTTTCTTCTCAAAGATAGGTTTCCATAAACCTTCAGTGCCAAAGACATTACTTGGCATTCAGTAAATCAAAAAAGTTCAATGCAACTTCATTTTTTTATACATTTAGGCAATGATACATGAAGTAAAATAATATATTCCAGATAATTATAGTACTGATTTGCAATCTGCTAAATATATTTTGCAAACGAATCCAATTTTTGCAGGACACAGAAAAATGAGCACAATACAAAACTTTGTGATTTATATAGTACCTGAATCTCAGAATCGTATCAGACTTGGTCAAGAATGAAAATTATGTTACAGTTGTTGGTTTTGGGAGGTATGGGTACATCTTTAATGATAATATGTCATGATTTATTAGCATGTTGTATTTTATTATTATTATTATTATTATTATTATTATTATTATTATTAATACCCTATATAGATATGTATAACTTAGCATAACTTGCATGCCTTGCAGGCAAAGACATGCTGTATATACATGTACTTGAGTACAAGTCAGGTACAACTGCAAACAACATAGACCTTGATCTATCAGCATGTTATGCAAGAGGATATCAAGGTTTATGTTTGTGATGTCAGATCTGGGTCCATGCACTTGTCAGTTGGATCCAACTTAAAGGCAAGTATATATGGTAATCACCTAGTCATCAGCTTGATAAAACTTATATTCAGGCAAGTTTATGTAAACTTGATGACATCTTATAATTGAACTGTTTAGTCACTATATACCAGCCTTGATGTCTGTCCTCAGTCATTCTAGCTACATTTTAACACAATATCAAGTATATGTACATGTATTCTACATTTTTGAGCAATTAATCATAGCCTGATTATCAGAAAAATACCATATATACTCACAAGTCTAGTCCAACTGCAGTCTACACAGACCTAGATGTGCCATTGCATAATGCACTGGCAGATCTGGGTCTGTGCATTTTGTTAAGAGTAATCAGTAGAACAAACATCATTGATCTGCATGTGCATTATGCTATGGCAGATCAGGAATTTTGTTGTTTGCAGTTTGATTTTTTAAGTATGTGTATATATATATATATATATATATATATATATATATATATATATATATATATATATATATATATATATATATATATATATATATATATGGTAATCAATATTGTTCATTTTTATGTGCTCTTTTTATGTAAGGTTTATTATGTTATGATGTTGTCCAGCTTAGCATCCATCTTTGTCAAAGTTTTATAGCTTTTCATGAAACTTTGACAAAAAGTATATCATGACTAAATTGTGTGTTGCATACCATAGCCATGCCCCCATGCCACAAGATGAAGCTCAGGCAGGAAAATACAGTTTGTATCCTTTGTCCCCTTTATAACTTTTGAGCAGCAGAGTATATTTTCATGAAACTTTATATATCATGTATCCGTGTATATTGCTTAACCGAGTTTTACCACCTGTCTCAAGGTCAAGGTCACTAAGGGATAGTGTAACTCTGACTTGTAATCTTGTCTGAATGAAACTTCTTGACCAGAAGGTGTGTTACATATCATACCCATTCCCCTGACTTGAGTCAAGGTGACAGTGAGAGAAAATTTAACTTAGTGAACATTTTCCATGTATGGGAATAAACTTTATTTTAATGAAATGCAAGCCTTTGATGTGACATTGTCTTGTATATTAAGATATACGGGCTCTGCCTCTTGGTCTGGGTCACAACAAGGATATAAGTCATTGGCCTGATTCCTTCTCCAGGCTGTCTCTTTTTATTCCTTATAGATACGCTGATGTAACTTTATCCAGGTCAACATCTCATCATATAGTAGTCAAGAACCTAGCTTAAAGGTCAAGGTTATTAGTGGTCAAATGACAGATGTTTAATATACATTGTGTGGTACTCTGGTCTGTACAAAGTTTTAATTATCATGGGGGGGGGTGTATGTTGGACAGAAGTATTAAAATTGGTTATAGTTTAGTTTATAGTTTAGTATAAATACTTGCAAACATTTGGACTAAAGAAGCATAGCACATTCTACAGAAATATTAAAGGACATAACGTTTGGATTTTCGTGGATTGATGGTATACATAAAAAATAAAGGGTATGAACAAGTTAGCATGTTATTTAGAAATGCAATTTGTCCAGATACACTAGATATAACATTACCTGGCTGGAAAATTACATGAACTATATCTATCTATCTATCAATCTGTCTATCTATCTATCTATCTATCTATCTATCTATCTATCTATCTATCTTTCTTTCTTTCTTTCTTTCTTTATGAAGACACATTGTTTTGCTTGAAATAGTGGTTTTTTTAATTTTTTATATTTGTATTGTTTGATATTTTTCCATAATATCCATTTATGAGAAATAAAATGCTTTTGGGACATTATTTTGACTTGATCATGATTGTTTTTATTTACCAAGTTTCAGTGCTTATTTGATCAAGGGAGATTATCATTCAGCAGTTTGTAGGACTCACGGTACTAATTCAGTTCCCATAGTAAAGATATGCAAACACCATGATATTAAAAATTCAAAAACTTTAAAAAATTTGAGTGCTCATGATCAACTTATATTTATCAGTATAGATGAAACCTGGATGTCAGCTTCTGTGTAGAGGAAAGGATATGAGCCACGGCATTTTCTGGACCTCCATGTGTTTGAAACATGTGCTTTCAATTCCACACCAAAGAGTCAGGTGCTAATTTTAGTAATGAGTGTTCCAAACTCAAGACTGTTAAAGGACTAAAATTCCATCGATAAAACAATGTCTCTATTTTTCTTTCCACTTACAACTAGGATAAGCTCTCAAAAAATTCTTTTTCCTACAACATAACTTACATTATTAACCAATCCTGGTCAGCCTAACCCAAATATACCCTATTTTATGTTCACCCATTTCCAGGTTGGTTCCCATTTTTCCATTAGTACCATGTGTCCTGTAAGCAGCTTGTGGCTCAACACATTTTCAATTGACTACATGTCCTGCAAGGCACTTGACTTGGAACTTCTACTTTTTCTGAATCAATTTTAATCATCCTTCACTGCAAAATACACTGTTTAAAATTCACTTGTCAGTGTGGACTATCATCTTGAAAAGTGACTTGTCCTTTCTCAGACAGCTCTACAATTGCTTTTGGAATTTATATTGTTGTTTGATTGTAATAATGGCTGACTGTAGGAAGACAGAATATAAAGTTTGTAAGTATTGATTACACAGGGTGGGGCAGCCTTCATAAATTGATATCCCGAAACAAACTGCTAAGCTGCTTTTGATTGAGGTGTGGCCATCTTAATGGGTGTTTAATACAATGTGTATGCAGCTCATGGTTCAACAAATTTTCAGTTGTAAAATAAAATGCTGAGGTCAACATTCTCTTCCATGGACCTGTTTCATTAACATTGCAAACTGACTTTATATTTATTTATCAGAAATAAGAAAATAAAGAGTAAAGCCCTTAATTCAGCCTTCTGTGTTCTTGGAGTAAAGATTGAATATTTCATCAGATTAGTCATTTGACAGATACTTGTTTGTATAGTTGAAGATTTTTATGGGGGATTTTTTCCCATGGGTTTTGCTGTTTTTGCCTCTGAAAAAACGATCCCCAGTTGCATGAAAATTATTATAAGCAAAGTTGTATTTAAATATAAGGATGAACTTCAAGAATCTTGGTAAATGTCAGTTACCTCAAATGGTCTGGACAGTCTGGTGTTTTACCAATATATAGCAGCTTGCTTTCACTGATAAGAAAATATGCACTTGTTCAAAAAGTTGTTAATTTGAATGCAACAGTACACAGACACTTTTTAAGTTGTGAGATGTTTTTAAAAAATAAAAAAAACTTTATGAGTTGTATGACCCTTTGTAAAGCATATTCAGACAGTTCCTTTTCACCTTTACTATTACATGTAGTTAAGTAATGAATATATGGGATTTTAAAATAAAATTGGGTTGGGGAAGGCCTTGAATTTTCTTTCAAATCAGGATGTTATTTTTCTTTTACTTCAAGATAATGTTTTATTTTCTTTCAGCTAATATAATGGATATTATTAGTTTCTTTTTCCACAAATTAGGGCAAAAGTATTTCTTCAGGCTATTTGGGTATTGAAATTTTTTTCTAAAGTCCCTGGGCTTACCCAGAAAATTAAAGGGTTGGCCAGTTTGTACATTTGACAAATGATGCTGTGAACCAGTGATGCTGTGAACCTGTCTCTTCATCTGGTAATGTTCCTTTTCCAGATGACGAGTTCATTTCTACAGTACCTACCATTGTTAAACTGTACAAATAAGTTTATTTTGATGGAAGACCAGATTTTAGGGCCAAATCTTTTAAGACCAGTAACTAAAAGAAGAAAAATAGTTTGCACAGTAATAACACTTTTCTAAGTTCTTCATCACAGACCTGGACCAAACTTTGTGGAATGCCTTGTATTTGGGGTGATGTAGAAGCCTATAAATTTTGGGTCAAAGGTCAGGGTCACTGTAACTGAAAGAGGAAAAAAATGGTTTCTTCACACAATTTGTGGATGACTTGCATGTTGAGTAAGAAAGAAGCCTATTGATTTTGGCTTCAAAAGGTCAAAGGTTAGGATCACTGACTGAAAGAAAAAAATAGTTTCTCCATAAAATTTAAGTTCTCCAACATGTATATTCACCAAAGTTTGTGGATGTCTTACATATTGGGTAAGAAAGAAGTCTGTTGATTTGGAGTCAAAAGGTTAAAGGTTAGTGTCAATACTGAAAGGAAACAAATATAGTTTCTGCACAAAGTTTCATTTTTCAGCTGTGTACCTTCACCAAAATTTTATAGATGATTTGCATGTTGGGTAGGAAAGAAGCCTTTTGGCTGAAAGAAGAACAAGTTACTGCAGATAAATTTCAGGTCCCGTCACTAAAATTTGTAGAGGGTTTGCACTTGAGGTATGAAGAGATCTGTTGATTTGGGGTCAAAAGGTAAATAGTTATGGTCGCTGTGGCTCAAAGAAAATGGGTTTTTCAGAATATCTTTTATTGTAGAGAAGTTGCTTAACCAAACTTTGTGGATGGCTTGCATTTCGGATAATAAAGAAACCTATAGATTCTGGTGTCCAATGGTCAGAGGTCTTGGAAAGTGTAATAACAAGGTAATGGTTTCTACACAGTAAATTTAGTTCAGTACCACATACCTTGACCAAAGCTCCAGGTCATTGAGACTTAACAATCAATAATAATCTTCAGTTACACATGCCTTGCTAGTGCCTACATAGAGTATTATACCTGTGGTTGGCATGTAATGTTCCTTTTGCAATACTCTTGTTTCTAGGTGTTAGTAAACTGGTCTTGTATTTTACAAAACTCTTCAACTTGAGTGCACACTGAGCCTCAATTTTAAATGCTTAATAATGAGAGAATTTGCACGCTAAAGCTACGAATTCTAAAATCAGTTTAGAACGAGAACATTATTACATATATGTTTGTTTCTTGAATGTTTCACAAATTCTGTTTTAACCGTAGAAGCAACGTTTGAGTAGACATTCAAGCTTAG
The DNA here is from genome assembly GCA_028554795.2 of Sinohyriopsis cumingii. Lineage (NCBI taxonomy): Eukaryota > Metazoa > Mollusca > Bivalvia > Unionida > Unionidae > Sinohyriopsis > Sinohyriopsis cumingii. Next base: position 55,541,453 of record CM068829.1, read on the forward strand.
GTGTGGTGAATACAGGACACACGGTACTAATGATATGGAGAAATGGGAACCAGCCTGGAAATGGGTAAACATAAAATAGAGTATATATGGGTTTGGCTGACAGGATTGGTTAATAATGTAAGTTATGTTGTAGGAAAAAGAATCTTTTGGGAGCTTATCCTGGTTGTGAAAGAGAAAAAAAATAAGGACATTGTTTTATTGATGGAATTTCAGTCCTTTAACAGTCTTGAGTTTGGAACACTCATTACTAAAATTAGCACCTGACTCTTAAGTGCGGAATTGAAAGCACATGTTTCAAATACATGCAGGTCCAGAAAATGCCATGGCTCATATCCTTTCCTCTATTCAGAAGCTGACATCCAGGTTTCATCTATACTAATAAATATAGGTTTGATCATGAGCACTCAAAAATGTTAAGTTATTGAAATTTTAATATGGTGTTTGCATAGGTTTTCTATGGGAACTTAAGTACTGTGAGTCCTACTGGGGCCAGATCAGCCATGAAGCGGTCAGCAGGAGCTAAAACAGATACATATATGTGAATAGCCCAGAAATAGATGAATTCATGCTTAATCATCACCTATTTTTGTTTCTCTCTCCAGAGTGCCAAATATGGTTTTCTACTCTGTCAAACATAATGAAATGTTTGGGAGCAAACTTATGTGCATGTATAGATATTGCATATTATCAGAAAATGCATGATTAGAGACATAAATGTTAAACTATCAAAACACATAACTCCCAAAACTGAAATCCAATCAGAGCAAATTTAAATTTAGGTTTTGAGAGGTTTTTGGTTTACTGGGGGAATCATGGACATGAAAAAATATATCTTTAGATATATAAGTATACAAATAGATGTATTGTTATGACTGGTCTTGAACTAAGTAATAGAAAGAACAAAAAACATCAAATTTTGTAAAATTCAACAAATAATGTATCTCCATAGAAAAAAAATGAAATCATAAATATAACTTACAGCATTTTGAGTAAATCCCAAATAGTACTAAAAGTTCTATCACAAGTCAGAAAGTATAGAGTATTCCAAATGAATTACAGTGGTATTCAAAATGAATTCCAGTATTGAATGTACTGATGAACCCAATAGCCTGGAATGTTGTGATGAGCTTACAGTCTTGATGTATCACAATGACAATCAAAACTGTCCTTGAAAGAATTCACAATAATTCCAAGATAGTAATTTAGTCCATGAGTCAAAAAGCACTTTGTAATTCCAATGAGTAATCTGAATAAATAAATTAAATCCTCTCAAATATTAACTGATGTAAACCATTTTATACACCACTCCACATGACCTATGTCACAAGTACCATTTTCTGAAAATACTCTGGCAGCCTAATGGAACTGTGAAAAAAACGTTTTTTGGAAAAGACCACATCAACCTGTTTACCTCCAAGTAATAATGATCTTAATATATTGCTATCAGAAGGTGATGAGGGATGTGAGTGATCTCCCACTCCTTATGGGGCTTTGATTATCATTATCTAGGAGATGATATACCAGTGTTATCACCTAGATCGAGTAAACAATAAAATAAAATATGAAATTAATGGATGGAATAATAGAGATCTGAGCAGAGATATGGAATGGAACAACATGAGCCCCTGTTTTTTAAATATAACAATTTATTAATTACATAAACAAAATGACATTTGAGCAATTCATTTTCTCATAAAAATATAGTTATGGGAAATTCATATAGCCATTCTGTTACACCAATAAAATAAATTTCATCATAGAATCAAGTGACTGGTCAAACTCAAATTGCCAGCTTGTCAGAATCACCTGCTTACTACTGGTCTTTTCCAAATCACCATGGGTGATAGGCCATCATTGCCATCGCTCTGTCTCTGTCTCTCTCTCTCTTTTGCCTGTTTGGGTCATCATCCATCTTGGCTGTAGACTACATTCTTTTCCAATGTGCAGAATAGGGTATGGAGCTATTTTTTCCGTCAAATAAAAATATCATACCCAACCTAAATATATGTCAGGTTTTTTCTTCTCCTGGGATTAAACAATATTCCCACTCTTTTTACATCAGATATCATCTGTCATAATTCAAAAGGGCTAAGTATGGCCAATTCACAACCTAACATACACTTACCCTGTTATCAGAAAATTGATTTCTTTTCTCACTGCCACTCACTTCCTACTGGAACAGGACATAATAAGACCTCTTAGATAACCATTACACTCTCTTGTGGTTATAAATTACTGCTGAATTGTCAGTTGACACAGGTTCCTTATGCTAGCACCATTGATTCACAATTACACAATTAAATTGAATTAAATTAAATTGATGGTCTTCACTCCTGGTCATAACCATGTTACTTTGCTAATTAGTAATTCATTGACATAGACATAGTAAAATAAATTCTTAGCATACATGTTAAATATCATTTTAGAGAGATGAATTAATTCTATTAGTTCGTATCAGTAATACATGAAATGCCTACAATACATGATTTCTATTACATCTGAACGAGACAGTTTGAACAAATTCATATAATCCATGTGTCATGTAACATTCAAGACAAAATGCATGCAAGCAATTAACTTTTGAAATGATGTATGAATTTAAAATGAAATAATTAAAAACTTACATCAATGAACATATTATATGTGATTGAGACTGACCTTGTGCTTTACTGAGACTCACTCATACCACGCATCTGAATCTCTCTCTTTTTGTCTCCTCAACTTTCTGACACATATTCCTTGGAAAATCTAATTAGAAATACTTATTATTTCCTGCAGCTAAAATACTGGCTTGCCTCACAAACTTGGAATAACTAATTTCATGAGGGGAATTTCTAAAAACTTTGAATTTTGTCTGGAACACACATAACCTTGTCTAGCTTAGCCAGTCAGGATAAACTTTCTCTAACCAACAACTTTTTAACATTCTGATCAAAGTCAGAATAAGTCTTTCTAGTCTGCCTTTATTAATAACTATTATAGACAGTATCATTTTATGACACCTGTTTCAAGTGGCCCAAGATTTCCGAACAATTTTGCTCTGGTTCGTCTCAACCCTGTCACTTTCTGCTACTGACCTTACATGGCCATATCTGTCAGGCTGTTATTGAATAGATTCTAATTAAAATTCAGTTCATGCCCAAAACAGAGCACATTCATCCCTTGCAGTCAACAATTTTTTGCGAGCCTAGCCCATGCATCAAACTTAATGTTTATATGTCACGCTGACCATGACTGAATCTACAGTAAAATATTATCTCTAAGATTTCAAAATTATAATAACGTACAATCAAAGAGAAATATTAACTATGTAATATGTTGTTTACATAATAATGAGACAAAAAGATGTGAGTAGTCAGGTTGGTTTTAAGCTCAATTACTGACCATGGTTAGTCACACAATATAGACACATGTAACATATAATAATGGAGAAAAGATAACACACAATACAGATTAAATATACATAAAAGTACAGCCACATCATCATCGATAACAACCCTAAAATTTTTAGTACAAAAAGGCACAAAATTTGAAAAACCAAAATAATGTTAATGTTTCATGTGATTGGAAAGAGACAATGAGAAAATTTTGATAATATGTGTGTGAAATAAGAAACATTTTAATGTGTTTTGAGAAAAAAGATGTAATTATGAGAGAAAATATGTGTCTGTGTCCAAGTAACAATGCAAACAATTAAGAAAGCAGTTTGCTTTCTCTTGTACATATTTTGAAGAATAAGCTGAATAGTACAGTCCTTCTGAGCATCAGATTTGAGGGCACAGGGCAGACTCTTAAAACCCATATATTGATTTTTTTTTAATCGATCAATCATTTATGCAAAGAAAACATATGAAATATGCTCAATTCTTACTTATTAACAATATACTAAAAATGCTAGACCTTTAAAGTGTAAAGACTTCAAATTAGTCTTTTGTTGACCTTAATCTGTATCAGCATATGTGTATTATTTTTACCTTTAGGACCTTTTAGGTGATTGCTACAGTATCTGATAGCCATACATAATGTGGATAAACATATGTAAGGTGTGTGTTTTACTTATTGCATGACCACAGGCCATTTCTGGACCATAAATGTCACCATTTTATGGAATTTAGCTACTAACTACCCTTCCAGGTTTAAATTTCAGTTTTTTTTAAAAACTTGGTTCCATTTTCAAAGTAAAAATTGTGATGTTAAAGAATGACAGATTTCCAAAACCAGACAAAAAGAACAGTTTGATATACCTGGAGTTTCATTTGTAGGTGTTTCACTATATAAAGAGGAAAAAATTTATGTAACCATGAATATGCCATCAAGGAAGAGTTTTTCTTTATCAGCTTGAGTATCATTTTATTACATTAAACTTGTGTTGGGTAAACTGCCTCAGAGTCGGATAGATACCATAAGTTGGACAGATATATACAGTATCCACTTTTCTTATCTCTAATAAATAACCCTACCTACATTTAGGATGTAGCATGCAGTATGTTTATTATCACTTTCTTAAAGCCTTTCACTGGCAGATGATTTGAGTTAAGACTGCATCATATCCCATGCATGATGCTAACAGTTGTATTCATAGACTGACTAGATGGCAAGTCTTCCATCTGTTAGCACACAATTTTTTTATCACTGCTAATAGTCTACACTACCTTAAGCATCATCATATCTCTCTCTCTCTCTCTCTCTCTCTCTCCCTCACCCACAACCACACACTCACACACTTTTTCCAAAATAAAATGGTCTTGCTTGAACATATAATATGGCCACCACAGCAGCCATATAAAAAAAAATCTTATATGTATAGTTGTATCAGCATGAGTTTTTAACTGAAAGACTTATTTTAATGTCCGAGTTGATCCTTAACAAAATTGGTACTGAGCTAACCTCCAATATGAATATGACTACTGCAATGACCATCTTTAAAATCTTGTTGTAACTACTAGTCCTAGACGGCCATATTGATATTGTGCTTTCACCAAAAGGCTTCTTATCCACTTAGACAACCGTTATGGCTGTCACAGTGGCCATCTTGAAAGAAAAAGAACCAGAAAATCATATCAAAGATTGGTTTTATTCACCAGAAGTCTTCTTAAGATGTCTTGTTGGTCCTAAATTAAAATAGTGCTAAACATGGAAAGTCATTTTGACAAGGGGTTTTCATTGTAAGAGTTCTCAAAAGTGTCCTAAATAAAAATGGTTACAACTGGCCCTCAATATGGCCACCATGGTGATCATCTTGAAAATATTACTGTATTTACTCCTCCCAAACTGATGGTCATATGAACATGGGTTTTTCACCAACAGACTTCTAATATGGTACCTGGTTGGTCATAAGCAAAAATATTACCAATCATATGTCTAATATGGCTGCCACAATGACCTTCAAAATATTGTCACTACTCACCCTGTATGGATGGTTATAATTGACATGGGGTTTAAACAAAAAGACTTCTTAAGATGTCTACTTGATCTTAAAAGATGCCAGTCTGAAATCAAATTTGGCCACCACAGCAGCAAATTTGAAAATCTTGTTATTGCTGAAGAATATCAGAGTAACTTTCAAAACTTGCCAGATAAAAGTATGAAATGGAATTAACTTGAATCCCTGGAAATTCTTTCTACAGGTAGGGCATCAGGCCACTTGGTGGACTCTTGTTCTTTTTTTTAAAAAGCAGCAGTATTAAGCTGGTGTCAAGGATTTATTTGAAACCTGGGAGGTTTATTTTCCATCCCAATCCTTTCAAGTGTTCTTTAAATTAAACAGTTTATTCCCTTATTAATGCTATTCAATATGTGCTAGAACAGCAAAAGTGCCAAGTGTCCTTAATTTTCGATGTTTTTTTCATTTAAAAATGTTTTGATCTCACAATTTTTGTGAACCTGCAAAAGGCAGATGCAGTTTTAAGGAACCAAGTTTCAGTTTTAATTCCAGTAACATTAGGATTTTCCAAAAAGATCAACTGACTCGAGGCATAACCCTTTCCTAGCCAGGGTACAAATCAATCTGATTAAAATCAGATCTCCACCACTCTTCATGAAGATCTCAGCAACTGCTTAGGGGTCATATTCTGAAGACCTATGTTATTACCATAATTGCTAATTTTATCAACCAAACAGATGAAATCTTATTTCTTCACATTTGGGAGACTGAGCAATCTGGCTGAAGAGCATCAGTGTGTGCCAAATGATTCAATTCACTTTCAGATTTTTGAAAGCTGCATCTCCGTTGGCTACATCAGAGGTCAACAGAACATGACCCCTGAGAGGTTGCTGTAAGATCTTTAAATAGTACAGTGGAGATATGATTTTAATCAGATTGGGGTGCAAATATATGTACTGGTAAGTGCATTTTCACTTTCTTATGCCTTTTATAATAATGTGAAGTCACTGAAACATATAAGGTTAACAAGATCTCAGTGAGATATATTTGCAGAATAGCCACAAGATCTGGGAGGTCATTGCTAGTTGTGAAGCATAAGCATACAAAAGTATAATATGTCTGACTCTACGGCACTTTACACTTTGTTGCCAGAATCTGATGCATTAATTTTCTCTCTTTTCTCCAAATAGCAATGACCAACATCAGCCATGGTATAATATGCTGGTAGATTAAAGTCTGCAATGTTGATTTATTTCAAGTGAACTTTGCTGAGCTGGATTGCCAGTACATCATTCAGTGCAGATTTGAAGTGATGTTGCTTGCAGTTGTGCATCCTGTAGACACAAAAGTAAAATAAACTGTATTGTACAGTACATCCAGATCAACAGTGAATTGTTCTGGTGGCATCAGGTGTCTTTCCCTTGAACAACAGTGTTTCAGTCTGTAGGCATCAGGTGCCTTTCTCTTGGAAAAACAATGTTTCATTTGGATTCCAGACAAATAAAAGTTCCAAGATTTTAATTAGAGTTTTTTTTTTTTGTTCTGCTAGAAATATATTTTAAAATGCCAAATTTTATTTGGTGAAAATTACGTTTAACATTTTTCTCTCAGATCATGAGCCCAGGTCTTTAAGTATACGCACATTATTGGGGAAGCGCAGACAATGCTTTCATCTCAATTAAAAAATAATAACTGATGTATTGAAAGTTATTTTGATTCTGTGAATTGCTTTTCCTGAATTACCTTCTCTATTTCTATAGCAAAATTATAGGTCTTTTGTTGCAGCAGTCGGTTGGAAAATCATAATTGCTTTCCATACTTCAAACAGTGGCAGACATTTAAAGGCAGTTTTAATATAAAATCTGGTACATCAGCAAAGCTATGTTTTCTCTGGAAAATGTAAAAGGTTCTGGAAGGATAGGTATGAAGTCACTATTGCAGAAAGCTACCATGTCCTATATTTTATGTAATAGCTTTGTTTGACTGACATCACTAATAAGTTCGTAATAAGCATGAGCCAGTCACGTAACCTTACCTGAGACAAACCTATCAATCAATACCTTTTCTTATTGTACAATGGTATTAAAACAGCTGTTGCAGAACCGTGAATCAGTGGTTAGCATTCTGGACTTGCCATCGAAAGGTGTAGATTCAAATCCTAAGATTGTGAAAGCCTGGGTCAGCTGCTGAGGAGTGTCCTTGGACAAGGCACTTTACTCCAATTGCCTGGGCACTGAATAGCCTGCAGTTCTGCTGTGCCGTAAAACGAAATAAGTCGATCAAAAAATTAACATCTTGACAGTTATTTCAATGTCCAGTATATGACAAATTGGCTCTTGTAGGTCTAAGTAGATGATGAGGAAAAATAAGTCGTTTACTGTTGCTTGCTGCTACTCCGTCTCTTACATAAATAATTTGAAAACATATTTGCAATATAGTTGATAAATTTGATAAATGCTGTAATCTTCTCACATTTATTTAGATTTTTGAGAATTCCTTTTTTGTAAATTAAAGTCTCTTCAAAAATTAAGTACCATATTTAATTGTTAGTGATAATTGATGTATATACTTTGCACCAATTTGCAAGTTAAATAAGTTCATTACATGTTGATGTGATGGGTGGGGGCGTCAGGAGACCAGATTGGTCTAAAGCACTCATCTTTAATGATCACTGCCATCTCACCTCTGTCTGCATAGGTTCAAATCTCAGGCTCAGCCAGTATGGGTATGTGAGAAAGCTTGCCAGTAGCTTCCTGTTGGTAGGTGGTCCTTCCTGGGATTTTCCTGGGTTCTTCCTACTCCACTTACACAGGCTGCGATGTATAGCCTACCATGTGCTGGAAAAAAATGGCATTGAAACCACAACAGCAACATGTTGATGGCAGAAGAGATGCTAAGAAAAACCTTAATGTTGGATATTTGATCATAACATAATTTTGTTCACATTTTTAAACCAAAATTGTAATTCCATGATTACTTAAGTGTTCTGGTTTATAATATATTTGCAAAAAGAAGAGATTAAAGTTTGAAAGAATTTATATGGTTGTTTCCATGCTACAATACAGATGATGTGGCTAGTACAACTGAATGAAGTGCATTATTATAAAAAATTTAAATAGCAATGGGTATGAAAGGGAAAGAAAATTTTGGATTTTGGATTTTGCTTCATGTTATTTTGTATAAATTTCAGTCCATGTAATTAGTATTTCTAAAGCGTCTTTGTGGGTGTGAACCCCAGTCGAGTCGCTTGGCTCAGCATTCAGAGGTTAGTATTAGGACTGGTGAGCCTGGTGTCAGGATATTGTATCTGGGTGGGACATGATGCCACATGCCTGTGGCATGATGACCAAGTGCTAGACAATGCTGTAAACTGTCACACAGCAGACATTGTAGCGAAATGTCTCATGTTGTTAAAGCTATGTTAAAAGTTTAGAAACCACAACCACCAACCTTGCTCTCCACCACTTTTAATTATTTCTGACATTTCTAGTTATGTCTTGCCATGCCTAAAATGTATGTACAGTGCCAAGAACAACTTGTTGATGAGGTCATTTAAGCTGAGAATTTGACAGGTGTTAAGACTGACAAATACCCTGTTTCTTTCATTACAATATCGTTGTTAAAGGCCATGGCAGTGATGTTTAGTTCCTTAACTGTTCTCATTAACTTTTATCATTAACAGTCCGTTCAGTTTGAATCATTTATCTAAGTAGCCAATCACTTGTCTGACATTCAGGTCACAGACCACTGTGTCATACTGAAGTGGTCTAAAAATTTAAGTTTCTAGCAGCGCCGTTGCTTCTTTTTGATTTTATATCCCATACCGACATTTTGTCATCTACTCCGATCTTTAGCTCTACTGTCAGTCATCCATTGGCCATCACTTAGCACAAGGTTGATATCATTATTCCCCCTACATTACTTGGAGGATCACCTTGAAACTTTACACACATATTCATCCTATGGTCTAGTTGGTCTTAAATGAAAATAGCTGCTCAAACATCAGCTATGGCCATCACGGCAGCCGTCTTGAACATCTGGTCATTATTCCTCCTGCATGGATGGTCTTATCCTTTTGATGTCTGTTTGGTCCTAAATGAAATTTTGCTAAAAATTCACTAGTTTTAAAAATAGGGTAGGCAGGTTGTTTTATTTTTAACACATTATTTATATTTAATGTTAATTTTTTTGTGATTTTGTTTTTTACCATGGGGGGTGGAGTGCCAGGATTGGCAGTGAGAAACAGGGACTGTTGTCTGACCAGAAACATGTTTTTGGGACTTTGTCACTACTTCTCCTGAATGAATGCTATCCAACACAGTCACCATCACAGTCATCTCAAAGATCTTATTACAACTCTACTTGAACAGAAAGTCATATTAACTTGGGGTTTCACCAGAAGACTTCTTATGGTGTCCATTTGGTCTTGAAGAAATGGTTCTGGTCTAATGTCCATTATGACTGTCACAGCAGCAGTCTTGAAAATCTTGTTATTGCTACTCCTCATGAATGGAAAGTCGTATCTTAAAAATATTGTTATCTTTACTCCTTTAAAAGGTTGACTGTATCTGTTAGGGTTTTCACTAATTTTCTTGAATTCCTTGAAATTCTTTTCAGCCAATAGAGCATCATTCCCTTCAAGGGACTCTTGTCAAACAAAAATAGCATGTTTATCTCACAATTGGACACAACCTATAGAGTTTTTCTCCTAATAGAATATGACATGCAAAGTTCTTTACTGTTAGCAGGGGTGACTGGAAAATATTGTTCAGAGTTTAGTTAGAAGAGAGGCTTAAACAACTAGACAAGAGGATCTGTGTGATAGAACTCCCAGTGGGACCCAGGAGATAAAGATTACAGAAACTCTTGCATTTTAAGACATTTCAGTGGCTATATTTTAGCCATCTAACTGGAAAGAAATCTTCCTGTAGGAAATGTACTGTTTGCTTCACACCAGTTGGGGGAGAGGGATGCTGCCTTTGCACCCTCTTGGATCTATCTTTTATTAATGTGTAAATAATTGTGTTTTTTTATAAAATAGTTAAGAGTACAAAAATCTTTTATAATTATTATTTTCAATATTGTTGTTAACACACAAAAAATTGGGGATTTCCATTCCTTATGATTACAGTTATTTGTTTTTAAATTAATTTGCTTCCAAAACTATTACTGCAGTTTCACAGTGATTTGTGGTCAACATAGTTTATATAATTAAATGATATGTCATCAGTCTTTCAGCCTGGCTTATCACTTGTTTTCTGTACCCAATTATCAAATATTTTCCATTTTTCTTTGTCATTGCATATCCTGGGTATCAGATTTCCTCATGAGAACCATGTATCCTACCATATTTTACTGCATAATATGTGCACTTTAAGTGCAAATTTTACAGACCTAGATATGCTTTTGAATGCCAAATGAATATATATGTTATTCACTTGACATCTTGAGTAGAATAAACAGCATAGACCCTGATCTTCCAGAACATTATCTGCATTTTCTAAAGGTGAATGTAAAGTATACTTGAGAAAAGAGAAAAAAAAATGTATTTATAGGCTTTCATCAGGAACTGTAAGATCTGATGTTTACAGATTGGTTGTGTTTAAACATAAGGACAGTTCAGCTGAGGATGACAAATGGAAAAATAGTCCACTAATCCACCAGTTTTTATGCCATATATACTCAGATATATCTGCAGCCACACAGTGCACAGAAAAATCTGGGCTAATTCAGTTTATTACGATTATTAAGTAAAACAAACAACATAGACCCTGATCTGCCTTCACATTAAATGACAGCAGATTAAGGTCTATGTTGTTTGCAGTTGGAATCGACCCACAGGCAGGTATATATCGGGTAAAGTTTTGTTGATAATGCTGATACTTCAGTAATTTGGTACTGTGTGCATAACTACACAAAGCCATGTGTCAGGCTTACAATATACATGTATATATATATTCAAACTACAAACAACAAATATCCTCATTGCCATAGCATAATGCACCTGCAGACCAGGGTCTGTGTTGTTTGTTCTATTGATTACTCCTAACAAACTGCACAGACCCCGATCAGTCAGTGCATTATGCGATGGCAGATCAGGGTCTTTACTGTTTGCAATTTGACTTGACTTATAAGCATGTATATACAGTAGTGTTTTTCAAAGTCATTAGCTTAAGGTTTTATTGTGCATTTATTATGTAAACTTCAACCAGTACTGGGTACATACTTGTTCTTGTTTTGGGGTTTTAACACTAGTGCTAGGAATGCAAAGTCTAGCATCTAGCACAGGCATGGACAACTTCCTCCAAAGCGGTGGCCCCAGAGGAGCGATTTTTAAAGCCACACCTTTGATGTAAATTAATGGAGAAAACTAGGTCATGGGCCAGATCTGGCCTGCAGGACATATTTTGCCCACCCCTGGTCTAACGTGAGGAGCCGTAGACTGGCTCAGTGGTTAGCATGCCTGACACATGACCGAAGTAGTGTGGGTTCAAATCCTACTGCTGGAACAGCCCTTGGTCTGCTACCTTAGTATCTACTTGGGCAAAGCACTTTATTCCAATTGTCTTGGTACTTAATAGCCTACTCCAGGTCTAGCTGCACCATAAAATACCAAATCATTCCAACCAGTGAATGGTATTTGGATGATTCAGGCGAGACCCACAGAATTGCGGTATATCGGGGTACAAGCATTGGTCTTACAGTTGTATTGTACAAACGTTTCCTTGGAATATTCCAGCTGATGTTAAGGATATAATGCATTAAAATACTTCAAGACATGACATAAGCATGGTTACAACCAAGTGAAAGTGATAATGATCCTGAATTTCATCAGAGGCAAGACTATCAACAAGTGCTAATTCATCATTGGCCATCCTTTTTGTTTTAGGTAAATCAGTTTTGGCCTGACTTGTAACTGAATATATACTGTAAACAGTGTTTATGTAGTTCAGTTGACTGAATTTCCCCAGGTATTATATGATTGTTGTGAAACATACCTCCACTCTTTGTGGGGGACTAGCTAGACAGGTGTGGCTAGGAGTGTAAATCACATAATTTTGATCCTGTAGATCTTTATCTTAGCAATTCCTGGTCTCTTATATTTTACCTGCTTGTCTAGAATTTCGATCTGTACTGTTTTTAACCCATTTTATTTTAAAGTACATGTTTGTCACTGAGAAAAAATTTACCATAAATACTTGCATATAAATAAAGTCCAATTACTAACAACACAGTCCCAAATCTGCCATCACATATTACGCTGGCATACCCTTGATCTTTGTATCTTGTGATGAGTAACCAGTATAACAACAATGACCCTGATCTGCTGACATATTTTGTAATGGCAGGTCAGGGTTTGTGTTTTTTTTTTAAAGTTGGATCCAGCTTTTATGTGAGTAGAGTATATATGGTAACATGTCTAATACAAAATTCACTGGTGATTTTTTTTTACAACAACGTTAGATTGAAACAAATTGTTTTATTCTTGTTTTTGTCCAGGAAACCAGGGTAGCTCAGTTGGTTGTGCATACGATTCATAATCCAAGAGTTATGGTTTCCATACCTGCCCAGACCATAGTCTGGTTCCCTGTTTAGTATGCTCCATGCGTTGCTCTCCGCTATACTAAGTCAGGCGAACACCGACGCCATATTGTCACGTCATCAAAACAAATGGCCTCACATGGAGAGATCTAATTAATCTAACTGTGGCACATTTATTCTTTTTATATTCTTTCTTAATGACACAATATGAACTTTACTGATACTTTTGATTTGAAGTATAGCAGTCGTTATCATGTGTTCAAGCTTAACCACCAAATTCGTCATATAATTATATTTACAAATATTTTTTGCTAGTAGCCGAAGATGAAGGAAGAGGGTATACACAAAAATATTTTGATAATATTGCACAGTTTACACAGCATCATCTCAGAGATTCCTTCTCCAATGGATTCCTTGATAAATTTTACGTCGAAATTGATATGAGGTGATGTACGACAGCCTAAACATAGCCAAAGATTAAGACGAAAATACCCACCCACCCCTTTGAGGGTACCGATTTTTTTGCAAATATTGCAGACTTTGCACCATGTTATCTAAAATATTCTAGTTGCAATAAATTCCTTGATTAATTTAACATTGATATTGATATCTTGTTTTACATGACACCCCAGACTTAGCCAAAGTATTAGTAAAGTTATATTGTGTCATTAAGAAAGAGAATTTTAAAGGAATAAATGTGCCAGTTAGATTAATTAGATCTTTCCATGTGAGACCATTTGTTTTGATCACGTAACAATATAGCGTCTGCGTTTGCCGGACTTATTATAGTGGAGTGTAATGCAGGGAGCATACTAAGCAGGGAACCAGACTACCCAGGCCAGACCAGGATGGCTGCCTCTATGTGTCCGTGGCACTTAGCTCCTATTTCCTTTGCATGATATAGCCAGTAAGGTGTTTTAAGATTCATTCAACCCACAAACAGTTTTGTTTTACAGGAAGGGTTGTAGCTCAGCTGGTAGAGCACTGGACTTGTGACGCAAGGGTCATATTTTTTTCTCCAGTCCACATTGCAATCTCCACAAATTCCATGTTTTACAGAACAATCACTGTAGCATCCATGTGCCTATCCATGCATTGGTCCACCCATAAACACCCTATATGAAGATGTACATTTTTAAAAATTTTCAGACTAAGCTCAATGTCTAAGCATTTTCTTTCCTGCTAACAAAGGATGTTTTCAGTTCTTTTATATTCCCTTTCTAGTTCTTCAGCACTCTCCACAGCAATTGTAAAAACAACAGGAAGTAGCAGCACAGTGTAATTTTTATCTCTCTAAATTTTGATTTTTACTGGAAGGAAAAAGCTTTGAATTTTATTGGGGGAGTGAAATGACATTTTTGTAATAGATAAAGCCTGAAACAAGTGTCTAATTTGCATTTTTATTAATAATTGTAATTAATGTAATTTGTATGTTGTATGCTTTATATACTTGCTTATAATTTGAGTTAAACTGCAAGCTGCACAGATCCAGATCTGCCATCACAGAATGTGCCTGCAGATCTGGGTCACTGCGGTTTGTTAGGAGTAATCATTGGAACAAAAACATAGACACTGATCTGCTGGCACATTATGCGACAGCAGATCAGGGTCTGTGTTGTTTACAGTTGGACTCCACTTATAAGCAAGTGCATATAGTAAGTAGATAAAAGCTACACACCTGAAGATGTCAGGTTCTTATTTAATAAAGGATGAATATTTCGTAAAGAGGACAATGTGATTGATTGGTTGATTAACATTCCATATTTAGCCCCAAAAGTACCATTTTTTTTTTTGTTTTATATGTTTGCAGGGTTCTCAAGGTACCTTGAAAACTACTGGAATTTTTATTCATCCTTGAAAAGTACTTGAAAATCATTTTTGCCTTGAAAAGTCCTTGAAAATAAGCATCGGTCCTTGAAAAATATAAAATTAATCGACAAACAAATGTACAAAAATTTCTTTTCATACCATTATGTCATGTAATCAAGATAAAACTGTTTGCTATTGGGTGGTTTACAAAACGTGACCAATCAGAAATTTACAGTTGCACGTGAACCTGATTATAGACAATTAAAACGTGCACGAATCTTTTCCAATGATCATTCTTCTTCATTGATTTTTATTTACTGTGGCAGCTGTACAGCTTTGTACTTTTAAATCATGATGAATCAGCTGTTCAAATTCTCGAAACAAAATAATAAAAAATAAAAAAGTGATCTCAATTTGTTCTTATTGTATGTCCAAACTTCTGATTTTCGGCATATGATCAAAAATGTGTAAGTCTGCTGGAAGTCTATTATTTACTTTTTTGATGTGACAACCAAACTTTGGGTGCAAATTACGGCCATATGCCTGTTAACTGAACGGCTGTTTTTCTACACAATGTACTTACATATATTTGTAAATGTACCTGTAAAATTGTGATGAACAATCACGCAACAGCAGATGTAAAAAATTAGATGTGGCAACACGCGACATACTTTCATGGCGGACGATGTTAAGATGCTTTGTGAATGCATCGTATCATATGTTGAAGTTATTGCAGAAATAGATTTTGTCTGCTGCGGACAACTTCAGGTATGCATAAATTATGCAAATTACTATATACGAGGTTGGCTGATGTGTTTTCGTGAAGTGTGCGGAGAGAGATGGTGGGCTTCGGCAATCTCCGTAAACTCTGATCCATATTCAGGAGGCTGCATTCACACCTGCCAAAAGATAAACGTGTACATGGCATTGAGAATACGGAAGATTTATCTGGATATTTTTCTGCTAGAGCTTACCCATTTCATTTGGAGCAAAATGCCTGGGAAATGTGTGTTCTGCCCCAATCAGTAGTTGGAGTTAAGAATTTAAAGAACTTAAACGTGCGAAATTGTGCTTCATATTTTCAACTCCAACCTTTGTTTTTCATTAAATCACTTCTATATTTAGACCCCTCCCTTTTTTTAAATGGAGGGTGAATTCCCCACCCCCAAAATTGTCAGTTCCAGAATAGATCCTGGTGCTGTGTTCAATTACTAATGAATCCGAGAGGTAGTTCTTCTGAAGCTTTTTGCAGAATTGGTTCCTTTCTCATGTCAAATAAATTATAACATTCGATTTTACTTAACATGGCTTGCAACAAGTCTTGCTATATCATTTGGAGATTACCATATTTCATCAATCTTCACTTTTTATGAGCCCCCTTTGTGCAATTTCAGTAAAATGATACTTTGAAAACTGTGTTCTGCTGGGCCATCCACATCCTACTTTTTACGGCCAATGTCTGTCCTAATAAAAAGGCAGGCTCAACCAGATCTGATCTTGTGTGTTTGATTCAAGTGACACTTTACTTTTGTTAATTTGACATAATTTATTGCATTAGCAAAGTTGGGATATACCTGTCTGTTGAATAAACAAACATGAAAATTAATAGCCATGAATGTTATGTACAGTATGTACTTAGTGCAGTGTAGCAGTTTATAGTGATGTCTAGCACTGGGGCATCATGCCGCAGACATGTAGCATGATGTCCTACTCAGTCACATTATCCTGACACCAGGCTGACCAGTCCTAATACTAACCTCTTAGTGCTGAGCACTAAGCGAGGCAGCTGTTAGTACCATTTTTGTAAGTCTTTGGTATGACTCGGGGGGGGGGGTCAAACTCACAACCTCCCACATCCGAGGTGGACACTCTAACCACTACGCCACCGGAACGGTTAACTACAGTTGAATATTACAGTAAAATCACAATTAAATTGGAGTATTTTATGAGACAATTGATGCATAACACATCTGATGTCATATCAATATGAAAAAAGATAATAGTATCGGACACTCAAGTGGACCATGTGCATATATATTGCTCATTTGTGAGAGCGAATTTCATCTGGCGTAGAAGAAAAACAATCACTTTAGATTTCACCAAATTAAATATTTTGCAATTTGACTGTTGTTTTTTTTATCCACAACCTAGTTCACTGTATTAATACATTGTGTATATAATACTTTGTAATTTCCTTTTGTTTAGCAATTAACCAAATTGCATAGTTTTGATCTTAGATAGAAAAGCTTATTGGATGGCCTGTTGCCCATTCATTTGATGTCATGCAATGAAGTCACATTAACATGGGGTTCTTGTAAGACTTCTTACATTGGTATCTAAATGAAAATGATATCAATTTTATGTCCAGTATGTGCACTCTGTTGGCCATCATGAAAATCTTGTTACTAATATTTCTGCTTAAAAAATGGTCATATTGACATGATGTTTTCTCTAAAAGACTTCTTATTGCTCAGGTGATTTTGCTATTTGCTGATTGCTCATTACTGTTTTTATCGATGATTTTTTATCTTCTATTTTCTTGCATATGGCCCATTATATAACTATGCTGGCAATATTAGATATTCCCTTTCTACACCGGATTTTGACACTCTGATTAGCACACATTCCGATTGACTGGTTCACTGCAAACAAAATCAAGTCAGGCCTTAAAAGTATCAAGCACTAGCGATGGGTAAAAAGGCCTTCAGGATGAAGCCTGTATTAAACATAAGCATTGCTGTCATAAACAATGAAGAAATTATTGAACTGCCACAAATTGACATTGACTATGAACTGCAATTTGATTCAGGTGTAAAAGTCTTTATGGGAAAGCTTCAAGGCAGCTGTCTGGAAACTTGTTGGTCAGAAGCTAACTAGATGCAACAAACTAACAGTCTTACATACATTTATCCTCTCCAACTTTTGTTTCTGTCCCATAGCCTGGCATTTCTGCAGTGACATGAACACTACTGAACTTGAAAACATACAAGAGCATACTCGTAGATTTGTGTATGATGACAAGCAGCTATCATAAACTCTCTTTTAAGGAAGAAATGCCGACACTGAAAGTCCAGAGACTTCAGGATATGGCTCTTGAGGCGTTCAAAATTCTGAATAAGCATGCCTCCAAATGTTTGGATGATTTAATACATTTTAAACACAATAAATACAATTTTAGATATTCAAATATTTCAGATGCCTCAAGAATTAAATCCTCAACATTTGACAAAAAATATTTTAGCTATGCAGCTGCCATTCTATAGAGAGCAATCAAATTTTAATTAATTTAAGATCATTAATTCTATCCTGGAACGGTAAAGATTGTAAATGTAATTTAATATCTGCAAATAATACCCCACCATCATGCCCACCATGGCATGGTTATGATAGCTGATGTTTGTGTCACCATTTTTTAAAAGTCTATCCTTGTCTTATGTACTATCAAATGCCCTACAGATTGCTGATTTCTTTTAAAATAATATGTAAGCTGCATCACTGCATGATTTTAGTCCGAATTTGGTGCTTCTCTGCATTTAATTTTAATTTCAATTTTTACAAATAATTTATATTGGGGGTTGAAATTATCATGAATTGTGGTAAGTTATCAAGATACTAAATTATCTTGTAATCACTGCCTTTTAAAATGCTTTGATTGATCATGTTTCAAGTTGTGTAATGTGTGTTTTGTCCAGTTGTATCTGTTATGCTGTGTTTGTATGTCTTGCTAATTGTGATTGTTGTTATCACTCCTTTCTTTTATGTAATGTCATTAAAAAAAAGCTCACCAGAGCATATGTTGAATTGAATTAAAAATTATTTTACTGGAAAATCCCTCAGTGAAGCAGGCAAGACAATTATCATTCCATAGAATTCTTTTACAAGTGAATTTTGGTAGCATGGTCTTCAGCATTATATCTTGTCTGCAATGAAATGGGGAGATATAGGACCTAGTGTCACTTTTCTGATGGTATAAGTGTCACAATTATGTTTTGGCATTTAGTTCCATTACTTCTGAATGAACATTGATGAAACTGATGGTTATATTCATCTTGGATGCAGGGCTAGGGAATTTAATCACGTAGAAAAATCAACTGAATGTGGAAAAATTGTGCATATTTGCTAGCTGTATCTTTTATTTCTTTGTTAAATTTATCTTTTTGTTACATGATTCACCTCCTTTTTGCAAATGAATACATGTATATCCATTTGTCCCTTAAGTTTAAGTTCTAGAATAGACCTTGCTTACATGGTAATGTATTGTTCAAGCACACACTAACTTGACCAGAACTTTCACAAACTTAATATTTCGTTGCTTCTTTGAAGTTTTCAAAGGGGGAAAAAAATCATGAAAATTAAATGCACTTTAAAAACATTTTAAGGGTTAGCTGCTTAACATATCAATTAGTGTTTTTACAGTGTTTGTTTCAACCACAATTATTTCTCTCATCATGTCTTATGAACATATAATCTTCTGTAATCACTACCCCCACCCCCATATTAAATTACTCGAGTTTTACTGACATTGACTGACCAGTTATCCCCCAGGGTTGTGTAAAGCAGTACGCTTAGTTATATGCATCTATGTAATTGATACCTATTATGTGAAATATTAATTCTTTATTGGCAAAGTACACCCATAAAGCTTCCAGTGCAGACCCCCTAATCTCAAAGCTGATAGTCATTCTGTTTATTTGCATTAAATTCCCCCAAGTGTACTTTTTCAGGCCTGCATAGCTTTAAATTAAAACTTTTCAGCACACCATCAATACCAGGGGGCACATCATCTTAAAAATGTGTCACACATAAAAAATGTGCCTAACACTATTTTCTGATTTTATAGACAATTGTATATTTTTTCAGAAGTCACATTTTAACCATTGATCCTACCCTTTTTTCTTCTCCTTCCATTATAACTGCATAGTTATCAATAATTGTTATTTTTATGCTGTGCCAGCAATATTAAATAGTAGGAAGCTTTTGGCACTCTCATAGTTGCTAGCTAGGGGAGTTGGAGCTAGTCCATGTTTGGAACAAAAGCAGGTGTTAGTGAAGATTGAGGTGTGGTGGCCCCCACCTATACACACCCGCCTGCCAGGAGGTATTGATCACTGTGTGCTGCACAAATCCACAACCTAGGACAGAATGATTAATTGGACATCTACCAATATACATGTTGCTGAAATGTATTACTGCTAATAATCCATTGATCGTAATTTGAGAGACAATTTACGAGTTTAAGATCAGTTTTGCAACTTAAACTTTGGGGAAAGTTGGGTGGGGTGGGGAAATTACAACATGCATTTTGAAAAATGTGCAAAGAATGTCTGAATATATGAGAGAATTAATGATGAAAAAGGTAGGAAATGAAAATATGATTTAAGAAAACTGCATGTTGATTGCTTAGCACTGTTTTTGGAAAAGTAATGTCACAGAATTACACAATTGTGCGCCCTCTGTCTGTTTTAAGTGTTGCCTTGTGAACAAACAAATCTAAACTGACATGTTTTATAATGGAAATTGGAACTTTTATGTGCTGTTACTCACATGCATAAAGTTGTAGCTGTGTGAGATATTACTACACTATGCATGAAATGTAAATAAAATTCATTTGATGTTAACTATTAAGTCTGCTTCAGAATGCTAATGAAAGTAATCACTGCAGATGGACTACTGGCACATCTTGACATTCATTCCATCATTCAGTTTTGCAGAAATAAGACCAATGTGCCCTTTCACAGATAATGAGATCCCTGTATTTTTAAACAGGCCAAATCATTTGCATGCAATGTGGATGCTGTGGCATATTTAGAGGGAGGTTTAGGGACATATTTGAACCAGTCCCCACCATTTTAGAGTTAGTATAGAGACATCTATGGCTCAGTGGTTAACGTGTCAGACTAATGGCCCAAAGGGTGCAGGTTCAGATCCTACCATTGGATCAACCTGGGCCAGCAAGGGTGAAGTAAGTGAGGGTTCTGTTGGGTAGTACCCTTTTTTGCTGGCCAGTAGGCAAAATCTCCAAAAGCTCCTTCATGTTACTTGTTTTTAGCACATAACTTCAGCTGTGTAACTGTAAAGAAAACCTACTCAAGAAACTGTTATGGTTGTTAAACACTCATTTGGAGGGGGAGCAGGCTGTCCCCCCCGCCCATTTACCCCAGCATATTGTGCCCTTCAAGGGCAAGCCGCTAGATTAAAATTGCCTTGATACTAAATAAACTACTTGTGTTGCTGTGCTGTAAACACAGAAACAATTAACCATGCCAAATATTATTCAGTAGCAGAGAAATTAAGCTATCAAGAGCAAACTGAACCACCTCTATAAAAATCTAAACCATTCCCGTCCCCATGGGAAGAATCCTTGATCTGCACCTGGAACAAAGATAAACATTCACACTTCTCATCTTTCTTGTTGTGACATTGTAACTTTAGCTTTATTTATTTCTCTAAGGATATTCAAAATTGTATGAAAATTATTATACTTGAAGAAGAAAAAAGGTGTCATTTATTGCAACATATATTGATGCCATTTGTACTCTGAGTAAACCCAGTGAACATTTTCCAAACCCAAACAGCCATTTTGCCCCTCAATTTAACAAATCCCTATCTTGATCATTAAAGGCGAAAGAGGTACATAAGAAATCTCCCTGACAGCTAAACCAAGGTGTAATACTGCACCTTGCATGAGCAAATCACAGATGTTTCCAATGTGGTAATGCAATTCTCATTATAACATGGCTACATACATAAAGCGGTCAGCAGTTATGGACCCCAAATACTGCATTATACCAAGGGACAGCTGTACATCACTATCAGGTGGCCCATGGAATGCAATTTTGGGAAATAAATGAAAACAAGTTATATATATATAATGAAATGTAAGATATAACCTTACTTAAATGATAATTCATAGGCCATCGCTTCAGGCAATCAACCACACCTAATCAACATTAACAAAATTACATGTGGCTTTTACACAGCTACAAACTGTATTTCTTCATACAGCGTATAAATCACTCAGATGCCACAGATTTGTAGAAAAAGGTTATCTTTACATTTTATACTTCCATAATGGTTTATTTTTCTTCTCGTTTTAAAATTTCATTGAAATATGTTCATTCAGATTTAATTCCAACGTTGGCAGTAAAATGAATTCACCAATGCTGAAAATCGTAGGCACACCCAGTTTTTTTATCAAAAGAATAATATTTCTTTTATCAGATATTCCTTGAATCAGATGTGATGTCAATGTTATGTACTGATTCTAACTGACAGGTATACATACTCCATTCATACCTATTTTTGATGGGGTAATTTCAACCCCACCCACCCTAAATAACTAGAAATCCTTTAAAAAAAATTGGTACAATTGCAAAGGACTCTTGAGAACAAGTTTTCTTGTTGAAATTTCTAATAAGTCGTCCATTTTCAGTTGTTATATAATTTACCTGTAGATGTTTACTGCCTGGCTTAGTATTGCATACTTTATGGCAGAATAGGGGGTGGGGATGGAGAGATAGAGAGATTCACGTTTTAAAAGCTTCAGTAATAGCTACTTTCTAATTTTCATTCACTTTAGGCATTTATTTTATATTCCGTTTATGCTTTACTGCCCATTACATTTTTTTATACTCATTGTTGTTCATATTTCATTGCAAAAAATGTTCATGTGTAAAAATTTATCAGTAAAAGGAACTGAATCTGTTCAAGTCCTAATTAATGCCTTCTCACATATTCCCCATCCCATCCTAGTCCCTTAAAGTTTTGATTATTTAAGATAGAGGCACAACTGAATGAAGAAAAAAAATACTGTATTGAAGAGGATAGGACTGCTTATGATATCTGCCTCACCATTTGTTCATTAAAAAGTGTCCATTGAATAATTGTGTTTCCTTTACCATATCAGCACAATTAGTTTAAGGAAAACATGCTTAGTAGATTGAATGGCACTTTTAACACATTATTGGATACACCATACTGAGGAAATGGGAGTAAAGCTATGGTCATTGAAGGCAGACCTTTGTTATCATTCAGGACAAATAGCTTAAACATGTCTTAAACTGAATGAAATAGTTCATGAAACTATTTAACTAATTCAAATTATTTTATAGGAAAGTGTCAAGTTAAGCCTGAAGATGCTGAATTGATAGACAGCTTAGATGACTTCCTGTGTGTGTGTGTGTGTTTTTGTGTGATATGGATTTTTAACGTAGCTTTAAAAATCAATCAATCATATCGCTATGATATCTGCAGTGTGGCAGTTTATAGTGATGTCTAGCACTGTTGCCAATGCCGCAGACATGTAGCATGATGTCCCACCCAGTCACATTATCCTGACACCAGGCCGACCAGTCCTAACACTAACCTCTTAATGCTGAGCACCAAGCCAGTTAGAGCCATAAAGATGTATTTATGATGGTCCAGCTGACCTATCACCTGAAGTCCCAAGTCCAATGGCTGGAGATGGATTACAGAAATATCCACTTGACACTCTGTTTAGTTATAATTTTATCACTCTTGATCAGATAGTTTGTCTACATTAATGTGTACTCTAAAGCTCACAATGAGTAGTTGATTACTTTTAAATGATAGAACAAGTGGTGGAGGGGACAATAGGTTACAGAGATCTGTAGCAGTGATGAGATAAAGTTATAGATATTCCAGGTATATCATGGTGACAGGCAGTTCATTATCAATCTTGCCAACTGGAAGTCTGCTCTGGTAACTTAAGAGTGCAATAATGATTGAACTGGCAAAGCCACTACTGAATAAACTACCAATAGACAGGTGTATTGCATGTTAGGGCTAAACCAAGAGTCTAAAACCAATGTTCTGCTAATACTGGGTATAAAGCCCTATTGGATTACAATGTTTAGGATAATTTTTTTCTATCCAATTGTGCAATCAGATAAAGTTACCTTTGTGTGTCTGTCTTTCTGATTAAGTTGTGCATACTGGTAATTTTTGTGCAGAGGTACTCTTGTTCCATTTATGGGTATCACTGCACTTATTAGGCTAGTCAGCTGTTATGGTATCTTATTGTAATCACTTTAAAAAAAGAGTAATCATTTGTTTTCTCAGATGTTTTTTTTTTAGGACATCTGACCAGCAAAGAATGTTAATTGTGTTCAGTAGAAAGCAGTTTAAAGCTTCAAGAGAAAGTAAAATGTTTCTTGAATTCAGCCTGTTGGCTGTTATATAGAATGAAAGAGCAAATAGGTGATTTAGTCATTTATGAAAATATATCACTGATACTAAAAATTCTTAAAAAATGTTTGCACAGATGCACCTATTTCTAGACAATGTAATGTAACATACACTGATTTTTATATATCTGACACATTATGTTATGATATTGTTCCTCCATCCAGTGTATATCACTTTGTCTGCTACAGTCTTTGCATATTAACTCATCAACTACAATTGCTAAAGGAAAACGTTTGATTTTGGGGTCAAAAGGTCAAAGGTTGGACAGGGTGGGTCTCTGACTGAAAGTTACCTAACAGTTGCCATACTTGGTGGCTGGCCTGCATTTGGGGTTAGGAAGAATCCATCATTTCTTAAGTCAATAGTCAAAGTCACTGTGACTGAAAGAATTAAACTTGTTTCTGCTAACATTAATTTTAAACCAAATTCATGGACCAAATTTTTTGTGCTACTTTTACTTGGGTTGATGAAAAAGTCAGTTGATTTGGGGGTTTAAAGGTCATGGTCAAGGTCACTGAGTGAACGAAAGTGGTTTCCAGACAATAACATTATACATAATAAATATGGACTAAACGTTGTGGCTTGCTTGCATGTGGGCAGAGGAAGAAACCTATTGATTTTGGGGTCAAAGGTCAAAGTCAGTGACTGAAAGAAAATTGTTTTTGCATTCTAACTTTAGTTCTAAATAATGAACCTTGAAAAATGTTTGCAGGGGGTTTGCATTTAAGGTATGGAATAAGTCCATAGATTTTGGAGTCAAAAGGTCAAAGATCAAGGCTATTGTAGCTCAGAGAAATACTTTGGATTTGCATAATAATGTTTGTTCCTTTACCAAACTTTGAATGACTTGCGCTAGAGTTGCCAAGGTCACAGTCATAGAAGTCTAACAGGAAAATGAGATAAGTAAATACAGTTGTTACATGGTATTTGGTGTGTATTTGAAGAAAAGTAACCTTTTTTCATTTATTTAGGTGTGCAGCATCTGATTTAGACATTTATTTCACAGCTGCATGATTTTCAATTTATTTGAGTATTCATGTGGATTCAAACAAAATTTGTTTGCATAGTTGTTACTAAATTTGCTTTCCTTGCTCTTGATGGATTGCCATTGTGTGAATTGGGCAAAGGCAGGTAGTTCATTTTAGTTCATTTGAACTGGCCCAAGTTTTTTGGGTAACAAATCAGAGTAAAGTTCATTCTATCTTGACAGAAATTATTAGCTCATGGAACATTTCTGTTCCATTTTCCAAAGAAAAGCGTTTGTTTTATTCTTTTAAGATGACGCATGGTTGGATCTGTGATAAGGCATACGTTGAGGCTCATGATCTTGGGTCATTTGGGATTAAGGCTTTAAATGCTAAAATTAACCATTCTCAACCGTTTAGATATCTTTTAACAATAGAAAATTGACATTCAGATATGACACACTTTTTGATGCCAAAGTTTAGGTTCATTTAATTGTATATTTTTGGAAATGGCCCATAGAGGATCTCAAAACTTCTCATGTTTCTCCTTTGGTGCATATGAGAGATACACTTATTGAAAGATCAGAAATTCTGATTTTAACTCCTTGGGTGTAACTCACTTCAAAAGCATCAAACTGGGTTGTGATTTAGGCCTCAAATTTTGAAACATTTTTCAGTTTTGAGAAGTTAAATATTTAAATATATACCAAAATCTAAGTAGAGTTTACTCATGAAATTTGTACTGTTTGTAGAAATGTGTTCTAACTAGGTCAGCAGTATAAAAGAAATTACCCGGTAAGATATGTTGTAGTCCGGAGCAAGTGAAACCAAACTTCATAATCATGCTTCAATATTGCCATAGAAACAGAAAATAGGTAATCTGATTAAATTTGAGATCTGTTATATAACTGGGATCTGATGGATACAAACAAGAAGTCATGACCTATCAATTCACCAGTTGAATTACAATCTTCACATTAGTGAAAGTTATTAATGTCATTAGGAACATAACGTTTACAACGATAACTCTCACTAACACAAAATTCAATACCTAGGCTATATGCACAAAATTCAATACCTATATGCTAGGTTACTAAATTGAAGTGAAGGACAATTCCAAGAGTCACCATAAGAGGCACCTTTATTAGTGTTTGTCAGATATGCTTAAGGCCCATAGACTTCATGAACTCCATGAATGTCTTGATTTTAATCAGATTGTTAAATAGGTACAGCACCACTGTTCATGTTAATTATCTTAACTACACTAAATGGGCCAGTCAGCTGTTATTGCATCCTGTTGTAATCCCTATTTTTAAGAAAAGAAAAAGAACCACAACATGTTTTTAGTAAAGAAATTCTTGAATTTGAGGGGTTACCTTGAAATCTCTTTAAGTTTTGAACAAGGTGATTTATTCCCGAAAAGTCCTTGAATTTGTTAAAATTGTCCTTGAACTGCCCCTAAACTCCATGAATGTATCTAAGGGAAATACAAATGTTTAAACTAAATAAAAAATATCACTTTTTAATTTTAAAGCTTTTGTTATTTTGATATCTTGAAAATAATGAGTAAATAAAGTTCAGTAAAATTCAGTCATTCAGTTGTCATGTAACACTGATACATGCAGTTCAAGTAATATATGGGGAAGGTTCAGCTTTTGTGAGACAAAATATTCCTTGAAAACATTTGGAAAAAAGAAAACAAACACTCTTGGGCTGTTTTATCCTGGACATCATCTGACCACTGAAAAATGTGATTAATTATATTGAATAGAAAGAAGCCTTAAAGTCTGTGTGGGTTTGAGTCTGGTTTGTCCAGTGTGTGTGTGTGTGTGAGAAAGTTCCCAGTAGTTTTGCTTGGGTTCCTACCAGGATTTTTGCAGGGTTCTTCCTCCCCCAGTTATACTGGCTGCAGGTATGACCTATCTTGTGCTGAGAAATGGTGTTAAACCCAAAACAGTATCATACTCTGACATTAAATTGAACTTCATTTTGACAGGTTCAAACTGGTAGTGTTTCTTTATGTTACTGTCAAACATAACAGGATGACCACAGCATTACAAAATACTGGGAAATACAATAAATCAGATATAAGGCAACCTTGATTTTACACTTCTGGATTGGGCAATGCTACAAATGTTGATCAAACTTCAGTATTTTGTACACTTAAAATTTTTGTGGGAGAGACATGGGCTTGATTAGTCTATCTAGCAGTTAAACTCTGAAATAAAATTTTTGACAATGACCTGGAGATGCTTTGTGTCAGTTTTATCTCAGATAATTGCTTCTTCAACAATCATCTTTCATACTTTTGATGTTATTAATGGGGTCACTTGAACATGCTTGTGAAATGTCATTATTTGCCTTGCACTTGAATCCACATTCCTTACTATAGACAAATTTGTGTAGGGAGTACAGTAGATGTATTAATATTCAGGTGTTCATCTTTTTCATACCTGCCAGACAGTGGTAAGGTGGTTGGTGAGCCAGTATATGTGACCAGTGCTATCTTAGTTGTACACTGCAGAATGAGCTGTTTGGAAAAGCATTACACTTCCTTACTAATCACAACGTGACAATTTCAGCTGCCAAAATAATATAGTTTTGCTCTTTTATGATAACATGTATGGAGTAAAATCCAACTTCAAAGAAACATTTCTGCTGTCCACAAACTAACCAAAATCTTTAACAAAGAAGACATCAGCAGTTTCATGCAAGCAAGGCAACAAAGTGTATTTAGCTGTTTTTCATTAGCACGTGTTTACCTAAATTCCCTAGAATTGAATTGTTCCACTTCATGTACCTTATCTATGCAAATTAGTCTAATGACCTTTCCCTCTGAATGCTCAAAAGACTAACAACACAAATCACTAGCTATTGTCAGTCATTCTAGTTATTAGTGAAATGGTGTTTTTTTATATATTTTATTATCTCTTACTGCATTTAACTTAATAAACTCCATTCAACTAACCAGGGTGGATAGGATTCCAAGAGCATTAATGACTAAGCATGAAACTATGTGAATCGTCACAATTTGCCTTTTACACGGGCTATATAGATTGCATGTTGGTGTCAAAAGGCTTCCCTGTCTATCTGTCTGTCTGTCTTTTTTTTCTTCTTCAAAACTTGGACTTTGTAAACAGGATCATGCTGAATGATTTGCTCAGCATGTTTTTTTTTAATATCCGACACTGTGATATGGCAGGTATTTTTTGGACACTGATATGGCAGGTACTTTTTGGATACTGTGATATAGTTGGTCCTTTTGGGATGCTGTGATATGGCAGGTATTTTTTTGACACTTTAATATGGCAGGTATCTTTTGGTGCAGTGATAGTTGATATTCCAATAATTTAATAATTTCTGCTGAATTTTAGTTAATAGTAAATGAACCTCACCAACATTATTTGCCGTTTACAGAAATAGAAAGTTTTGAACTGTAAATAACAGTGACTTTATTATAGTATAATACATTTGTAGGTGTTCACTCAAGTTATGTACATGTCATTCATAACAATACGGTAACTACATATTATTAGCTCACTGTAGGTTGACATTGTTACCTCATTATTTGCAGTAGACCACCTCGCTGATCTGTGTATTGGTAATGTTTGTAGTCAGTAGAGTATTGTAGGACACTTATGCTATATAGTTCATTAGTCTAAAGTTTCAGGTGCAGTCCTGGTAGGGGGGATTTCAAATCCTGCAGCAAACCGTCTGCCAGCTTAAAGTCTCCCGTTTTTACCTGACAGAAAACTGGGTAAATTTTCAAGTTACCTGTCCACTAAGAAAATCCAGGTAAATTTACCTGTGAATTCTAACGGTACAACAAGGAAGTGACAATAAAGACAAGGTATTGTAACAGGAAATAAATTTGGGACAGTCAGAGTGGGTACTTTACTCTTTATCATCTGCTGTAACCCAGAAGTGTCTGTGGGTGTGATTGGCATGACTTGTGAGAGGTTTACTATGATGATGTAGGTGTACAGTGAGTGGGAATTACCATTTGTTGACTTGGCTCATTATAGAAAATTTCCCAGCATATATTGATCATATCTAGTGTGAAGTGTTAAACTGTGCTGTCATTTCACGTGAGTTAGGCAATGTAGTCATGACAGTTTTCACAAGAGGACCACTGGATTTATTTTGTTGACACTTGCACAAAAACGTGTACATAATTATAACAATTGTTTTGGATATATGCTGAAAATACAAAGGAAAATTAAAAATTTTAGAGGAAGCAGTTACAGTTTAGTAATATTGCAAGTATTATCTGGATTTCCATTACTATTTCGTGGGGAAGAAAGCTTAACAATGCACCTTATGGTCACAGAAGATATCCGAGTACCTCCCTTGGGATTCACCATACCCCCATATATTAGCCACCCGTTTCCATACTACTGGGTAAGTTCTGTTAGTAAAATGTGTGTGATGTGATCTCAATAATTTTGAAAATATATTTCATAGTCAGATCTGTTGGACACCTTAAGGTGTAGGATAGATGTCATGATTTACAGGTCATCGTTGATATGCCGGATGTCTGTACAGATTAACTACTTTGTTCGCTCCTGTGCGTATTGTTATGTTTATCATTTGAAGAAATTGTCTGTTGCAACTGGACATGGACCGTTTGACAGTCTTGTAGTTAAGATACACTTGCTGTGTTAAATTTCTCAGATCTGCGAATGTGACTTTTGAGGGATTTTCTGAGACAAAATAGCATCCAGAGTACGTGTAAACCCACATGCAATTTTCTCTTATAAGTCGGGCTTCTAACTGCAAGCAACATACACCTTGATCTGCCATCACATAATGTGCTGACAGATCAGGGTATATGTTTGTTCTACTGATTACCCATAAATCGATTGCATGGACCCAGATCTGTGATGGCAGAGCCAGGTCTATGCGGTTTGCAGTTGGAGCTGACTTAAACGTCAGTAAGTTTCACACAAAATTGTATACTTTTCTTTAATGCTTTCTAATAATAAACAAGCCACGTAACCCAGTTTAGACTTCCAATATTGATTATTCTAAGTAGGTCAGTGGAGTGACCAGCAAATGTTTAAACTTGCTTATGGTAAATTTCATAGAGGCAAGCAATTTTGCTACAAGGTCACGTACAGGAGATGCTGTTGCTTGGTCGACAGTGTACAATTCACATCTGATGATCAAGATAAAAAAAAGGGACCAGAAATGTAATTTTTTTTTTTTAGCATGATTTGTTTCACCTTGGTAAAGTACAGTTATAATACTTCAAAACAGAAAGTGATGACTTTCTGTCAATCAGTTTTAGCAAGAGAAATCAAAATAATATCGGGTTCACTGATATATTTAAGGATATTTTACTGAAGTATGCTTTGCATGTTTGTTACACACACACACACACACACATATATATATATATATATATATATATATATATATATATATATATATATATATATATATATATATAATTTTGTTTGAGGACGATGTATGTCTATTACACAGTTATCAAGGGCATTAGATTTGCTCCAAGCCTTTGTAGCCCTGAGTTATGTGTTAGATCTTTACTTGCAGTATATTCGAGGATCAGCAACCCATCGAAGGTTATTCCCATGATTAGGGATTGTTGGCAGTTATTATCAAGTTTTGTCCTTCGTAAAGAGCATGTATGTTAAAGTATTAATATTTAACACCAGACCACAATGATGTTCACATTTTACATATAAAACAAAATTGGTTACATTTGCTGAAAAGTAATAGTTGCAAAACTCCTGTTATTAAGATCTCTAAAAATTATTCTTGTTAAAAAATGTTTAAATTTGCACCTTTGTGATGTCAGTAAATTCTTTGTGACTGTAAGAAATAAAGCATAAATATATTTTTATATACGTCTGATATGGTAATGTGATATATCTTTGTAGTCATGTGATATATTCAATTCATGTAGTACATCATTGTGATATAGGCATGTGATGGATTATATACATCTGATATGGTAATGTGATATATCTTTGTAGTCATGTGATATATTCAATTCATGTGGTACATCATTGTGATATAGACATGTGTTGGATGCATAAACTGACATAGAAATTAGCTTCACTATAGGGGCCCCGAGTGGTCTAAAGCACTCTCCATTATGGATCACTGCCATCTCACCCCTGTCTGCGCCAGTTCGAGTCTCGGATTCAGCCAATGTATGTGAGAAAGCTTGCCAGTAGCTTCTCGTGGGTTGGTGGTTCTTTCTGGGGTTTTCCCGGTTTCTTCCTCCACCCTTAATACTGGCCACCATTTACTGGAAAATTGCGTTAAACACAACAACAACAACAAGCTTCACTATAAGATATTAAATGTATGGCTTCCACAGGCTATTAGTTTAAAACTTAAACACACCAGTTGATTGAGTCTCTGCTGTTCACACATTTATGCAGGTAAATGCTGAAGATCTGCATTATTCTGCCAACCCCCACACAGAACCTCATAAATGTTAATAAGAATGGCAATTAAAGGCTTTTTCATAGTCATAATTCTTATGATAATAATTCATTTATCAGCAGTTGCATTCACCTTTGTCATCAAAATAGAAGTCATTGCCAACAAAGATGAAAATGTTTCTGTTCACCATCAAAAAGATTTATGTACTTTTGAAGAGGAGTTTTAACCCAGTTGTGCCGTATATAAGTATATGTGAGACAAACAACCAGCTTAAAACAGAATAGACCTATGTATGTCATTATGTAATGTCCCTTGCACGAAATTATATGTGGAATTAGCGCAGAGTGTCAATATGGATCTGATGTTGCTTTGGCAGGGGTAGGTCAATGTCTGCTTTATTTTTATTGTTTCATATATTCATGGGTGACAGTGAGATACATTGTAACATAGGAATGGTAATAAACAGTTAACGTTAACACAGTTTTACACTTAGTAATGCCTCATACTGATTAAATATAACATATTTTATCAAGCCCACCATGTTGATTCCATTTTGGCAATAGCTTGACAGTGACCACTTTAGCACGTGATAATGCTCAGTTTTAACATACTATATTTCACTTTTGAGTTAAATAAAAAAGTTTTGACAAAAGTGTGTGTGTGTTTGTAAAAGGCACGAAATGGGGACATCAGTGCGAATACACACCAACAGACTGGGGACACACCTCAAAACGGGGATGTCCCTGTTTTGAAATGTTGGCTTAAATGGAATGCCAAGGCCTTATTTAATGATACAAACCTTAAAATAATTGTATCTTAGCATGTCCCAGTTTTGTTGGTATTTTATCACATCATGTTATACACAACAATCCACACGTCCCACTCGACTCAAAACCTCGTGTGTATCAATTGGAAAACTGCGTTCCCATTTACACAGTAAAAATTCACAGTTTTGCTGTTGGCTTGTGCACTTTGACTCCAAATTACTCACCGAAGATGGCATCCAGAAGAGCTAACAGGATTTAAATCATTTATGTAAACATAGACAAATATACACTGTATATCAGAGGTGGGCAAACTTTCCAGTGCAAGTGCCGCATACACAAATTTACACCTTGTCGTGGGCCGCATAGTTCGTTAAGTAAAATAATTAATATTTGAAATAGCAAAAACAAAAGGTTTTTGTAAATAACATCTAATTAATTTTCAGTTGTTAATATGTTGTTAATATTTGAAAACTTAAACTTCAAAAGAAGCACATTTATTTGATAAACAGAGTAACATAAACAGAGTTAGTGTGAATGATGACTTGTTCTTAGGCCACATGAAAACCCTTGGTGGGCCGCATGCGGCCTGTGGGCCATAGTTTGCCCACTCCTGCTGTTTATGATATATTTTCTATTTTAACACAGAGCATTATTGATATACATGTCTTTTAATGGGTAGTCCAAGGTTCATAACACATTTTGCCAAATTAGATCAGGAACGCAAATAAACTGAATAAAAGGTTTCATGCAGATATTATGCACGGTTTTTACGATGGACAAGAGATTCTAGCAATTCACCTGTGCTTGTATATTTTTTTCTCCTATTTAACTCTGAGCCATGCACATTTGGATAAGAAATACACTGGAAAATATCAATACAGATTTTAGTTCATTAAAATTTGGTTAGAAGCTTAATAATGAACAGTCTACATGGTAACCAAAACATAATACCATTTCTTTCCTCCAATTAACCACATTAGAGTTAAATCCGACAAGTTAAGCTTGACCCAGTAGGAACTACATAAAAAGAACTTTTGTAAATACTTGTACATGGCACCAGTCACAACATTGAAAATACAAGTTTTCATACTCATATTTAGTGTTTCTCGATGTATCATAAATGTGCATGCTGGCTGAAGTATAAATAATGTGAAATAAAACATAAATTTTGTTTGACTCAAAGGTAAATTATCAACTATTTCTCATTCTTTCCTTGTTTAGTTAGTACCTTTTTATATTCTCTCTGTGTGTCTCTCTCTCTGACCTTCGTTACTTCTATCTTATCTTTCTTCCATTTTGCTAGCTTCGTTTCTTTCTGGCTGTAAGTCCCTTGTTTTCCTTTATTTCTAAGGACCCGATATTAATAGTCGTAAATTTTTCTTTAATCAATCAATGACCACAATTATGCAACATAAATTCACGACTGACTTCACTAAGCGAAAGGCAGAACATTTAAATACTGTTACATGCAGGAGGTCTGTTTAGTGAACAAATGAAACAAACTATAATAATTTTGCTCTAATTAATGCATGACCACCAATATCACAACTACACATTTACATCACAACTTCACTGCCTGCCTACCTCACAACTGCATTGTTTCTCCTTATTTCATTTCTGTACTTAACTACCATAAGATACAAATCACAACTCAAACACCAAGTACCAGGAATATTTTTCCTACACTACATTAAGTCAGTCAAATCATGATTTTAAGCCTCTTTTCTCCTGTAACAATACACCATATTTACCATCATAGTAAGAACAAAAGGCATCTCCAGATAACAGGAGAGTTCCCTTCTCAATTATTCCATTATACGATTTACCAGTCTCTATCATGAATATTGCACATGGAGTCACACAGTCAATCAACACAATTAGATTTTAATAGGGACTATTTGGCTCCAGGGACACTTATGCGGCTCTGACCTGAGCTCACTAAAACTAAACCATGCCATCATACAAAATACATTTTTGGTGCATTTCATATCGAAGAGATCTTATCATGCATTGGCTTATTAATGAAGAGGATTGCATTAAAGTGGCAATGTTTTGTACACCAAAGTTAAAAGTGTGTTATTTTGTGGGACAGTTTAAATTTTAAACCGTAGTCTTGCCAATAAAATTATTTTAACTGAAGATTGGCATGCAGATCTTTATTTCATTTTAGAAAAAGGAACGCATTCTGTATTTTCACACAACTCTGACAGTTCAACTTCTTCAAACTCCTGGACATACATTTTTAATTATATATACAACAAACATTATATAAAAATTCAACATGATAATTTTAATTTAGTTTTATAATATGGATGGGAACTATGTGCATAAGGTGAGATTACTGCAGTATTTTGATTGAATTGATTTCTATTTAGAATCAAAATACATACTTAGTGAATGTCCCCATTTGATTGTATAATTTCTAACACTGTCTATATGTGAGTGTCCTGGTTCTGATGGTAAAGATTCTCATACATTGTTTCTTGGAAATCAACCACAAATCAATTACAAATGACATGTATATATCAAATGCATAGTAAAATAGATCATTATCGCCCATAATTGTTGAAATAAAAATATACCTCCGTTTTGATGGTAAAAGTCGTATGTCCCCATTTTGTAGATTTTACAGGAAT
The DNA here is from genome assembly GCA_028554795.2 of Sinohyriopsis cumingii. NCBI lineage: Eukaryota > Metazoa > Mollusca > Bivalvia > Unionida > Unionidae > Sinohyriopsis > Sinohyriopsis cumingii. The sequence goes on from CM068829.1 coordinate 55,576,179, forward strand.
GTTTGTGTGTGTGTGTGTTTAAAATAATATACCATTTACACTGAAATGATTAATCTGAAATTTGATACAGATATTCAGTCCGTATTTCCATATAGTTTGCACAGACTGGGACTATACTATTTCATATTTTCACTGACATCTGTCTGTCAGTATTCAAATATGTATCAGGCTTTATATATACCAATTTTCTTTCAGTTCCATTCACACAGTATACCTAAAATATTTGGAAGCATAAAGTAAGGAGTATACAATAACTGCATTTGTATTTTGTTCTGAGTCATAGGAAAGAGCTCATTTGTTATAGCATATGAATAAGTTTCAGCCTGAGGGTCTCGACTAACCCTTACACAGTATGAAACCCTTGTTGTCTGCTGATTTTGAACAAAACCGAAACCTGGGGTGGTGGTGTCTGTCTCTCACTCTCTCTTTCTCTTGGAATCTGATCTCGGTTGAACAGCTTGGTATGTTCATGTTGCTACAGCTCATCTTTCAATTGTTGATATCCAGTTTGATTCACTAGACGTTACCAGAGTAGGTTGAGAACTTTTTTTTAAGATTGGAAAATGCAGATATTGTGCAAGAAAAATCGGCAAATGTGAGAATTAATCAAGTTTGAATGTCACACTTTGAATGAGAATTAGGACTAGAATGTCACACATGGGACTAGAATGTCACACTTTGAACTAGAATTGGGACTAGAATGTCACACTTTGAACTAGAATTGGGACTAGAATGTCACATATAGAATTAAGATTTCACAGGAATAAGCATCTGAATCTTTTCTGAACCAATGCCTGACTCCCAGTTTGATGTTGTGATAGGGGACATTTTTGAGGGGGCCCTGAGTGGTCCAGATTATTTTGATTTAATTTTTGGTTGGTCAAGTTTTTGAGGTCACAGGCAATACATACTTTACACTAGAACTGAATAATTGTATTTTAACTCGATAGATTAATTCTAAGTAATTGAGTGCTTGACATTTGAGTTGTGGAAATTGACTCAACTCAGACATGATCTGTTTTTAATTTAGACTCTGTATCAGTCATGCCAGACTTGAGAGTGGAATACCACTCTAGCATTGCAGTGTTCTCATTAGGTAATGGTAGGCAGCCTATAAATCTTGTACTTTTACAAATCATAGCCATCTTTTTACATACAGCACTAATATTTTGTATGCCCCTACCATATCTAGAGGGGCCATATAGTGTTATCCAGATATATCCATCCAGCTGTCAAAAATTTTGTCATGTCCGATTATATCATATCTATTGCAAAGTACATTTCAACTAAACAATATTAGAAGGACCCCATGGGTTAAAACCAAATTCAGCATACTGATTCAGAAGGACTCCATGGATTAAAACCAAATTTAGCATACTGCTTCAGAAGGACTCCATGGATTAAAACCAAATTTAGCATGCTAATTCAGAAGGACTCCATGGATTAAAACCAAATTTTTTATAAGGCTTCAATTTAAGAAGATCAAGGTAAGTTTGAGTTTTCACGATTTTAATTTAATGGAGTTATGGCCCATGTTTGACTTCGAATTTTGCACTTCAGTGCATTATATTGATGGGGGCATCTGTGTCCAATTGAAATGGGTCTAGTTTGTCACATTGTTACATCAACCCAGTCTTGTGCCATATGTATTTACAAGTTGAATCCAACTGCAAACCGCATCAACCAAGATCTGCTGTCACATAATAAATACTCTGAAAATTAGTTTACAGTCTATTCTGGGCATTTGCAAACTTACAACAATCTAGTTAATGTTTACAAAATAGTGACATAAAAGTTGGATGATTTTGTGGTTTTTTTTGCCTTACAGCCACTTCAGACAGAACCTGTTGACCTGTCAGTCAACAAGAAGTCTTCATCCCCTGACCTCCCTGTTACCCCTGACATTAGCAGGCAACCCAGACTAGACCTGTGTCAGAAGAGGAAAGGTAATTTTTTGTGTAGAAAGAAAAAAATTGAACAGTATATTAGATGGCTTATAGGAATGTGTGATGGTCTGAAAAGCTCACATACAAAAATTTTAGGGTCTAATATATGTATATAAAATAAATGTTTAGGATTTCCATATCCAAGTAACTAAATGCTTTTTATGCCAAAGTATACTTTCTAAACTTCAAACAGGGTTCCCACGCTACCAGGAAATTGGGAAAAAGTCTGGAGAAATAATAATTTTTTTCCATACTGTGAAAAGTCCTTGAATTTCATAAATATTGATGAAAGTCAGGAAAAACCCAGGAATTTTCTGCCACCACTTGACGCCCAAAACAATCACATAATTGAGTCATAACTAAACTGATCTTGAGTTAAATTTATGGAGTTCTCACCAGAATATTTGGATCGTGCAATATGGGTTATTTGGTTGCTTGCAATAAACATATATGCTGGGTCAATCCAAACACCCAATGGATTAGATTCGTCTAGTAGATTTTTATTTTCAAAGTCAGCTTGATATCCATATCTTTCCTTACATGGAAGGTATGAAAACCAGTCTAGCGTCACAAGAGTCCAACATGGTTGTGGCAAAGCATAGCCGCTTACCGGTTGGCCTAGTAAACTTTATACGGTGTTAGATAGAGTGATACATGCATGAAATCGATATGAAAATTACTTATTTTCTCAGAAATTGTGAGATTAAAATCATTACGCCTTTAATCTGCTGAAAGGCAAGATAAAACTACGTCATTGATGAAATGTGACCTTGTACTCGCGATTTTCATTCCTAGTTGCATGAGTGCACAAATCTAACAACCCACATTTTCAAATGTTGCAGAGAAAAAAGTTAACAAATATTAAATGAAAGTCGTATACTGGTTGTAATAAAAATACAAGAATGAAAGAACACAAAATTCTCCATATTTACAACTTCTTGAGTTTTGTTGTATTACGTGACTACCACATTGACGTGCTGTCTGCTTGAAAAATCAGACTGGCTTGATTGCTGTTTTTCACAGAAAGTATCTGACTTTCAATTAATATAATTGAATTTCTGTACAACAACAGTATAAAGGAGTATGTGTTTGATATCACTTGACTATTGGACTTCTGATGTCATCATTTGAGATTTGTGAAGTCATGTGACTAGTAATGGAAATGGCTAGTACTGGGTCATGTTTCATCTACGCCATTATTTTCTCTAGTCTGTCAGCGGATTATCAACATAATGATTATAATACTTGCCATTTCTGAGAAAATAAAATCATTTTTCTATCAATTTCATGCAGGTATGAGGCAATATAACATAAGTTTAAATTTTCTAGGCAGTCTGATAAGTGACTACCATATGTCACTACCGCATGGTTGTGGCAAATTCCAATTTTTTTATATGCTGTTGCATGACCCCACACCCCAACCTAAATGTCCAAATATGAAAAATGGGATGGGAATATTCAGAGGAAACACAGATTAGTAAATGGACTGCTATTCATTTTAAGCCAAATTTTTAGTCCAAATTTTTTAATCTCCGAGCTGAAATGAGAAATTGTTGTCCCTTGTATTATATCAAAAACAATTTGAGCCCCTTTATCAATACGGGTTTGGGGACTGGTTTAAAGAATTACAAGAAGACAAGTTGAGTTTACAGAGAATTCAGTCCTTGTTTATACAACAGTATATAATTTTGAAGGTTTTTTGTCAAAATTTAAATCAACCCTTTTGAAAATGTGTTTTAAATGATGGATTTTTAACCAGATCGTCTTAAGGAGATTAGGTTGTTTGAAAAATCTTGTTTGGGATTTTAGTGGCACAGATTCTAAGTATTTGCCTTTATTGTTTTTTTTATATATACTGAAATGTTACTTTCTATGAGATGCATATATATATATATATATATATATATATATATATATATATATATATATATACACACACACACATATATGCCAATTTATAGGAGTATAATCAAGCTTGTGGTTTTGTACATGATCATCTTTTCTGACTTTGAAGTTTTTGGAGTCTTGAAAGAGAAACATCTTTCGATTTAAAAAATGTATATTTTATAATCTAAAATGTTCCTTAATTCCATTCAGTAATGGTCATATGTGAACCTTGAAAAAGGTAATTTCATCCTGGAAATGACCTGGAAATTTATCTTCAGAAAAGCGTGGGAACCATGTTCAAAGAAAACATTGATAAAACTGTCTTTAAAACTGAAATTTCTCAGAAGTGTATTATTTTTTGGCAAAGTCAACTGCTGAATGCAATAGGAATAAATAAAATGGCTTTGCTGTCAAGGTATACAAAACATCATCTAGTACTATACTTTTACTTAATTAAACATTTGAGGTAACCAGGAACAGATCTGCAGACATTTTAATCAACTACCATAAGAGAGTAGGAGAAAGGAGAAAGACATTGACTTTGTACTTTGTTTTCAATGTACACAATGTCCATTTCACCATCCTTATTTAGTTAATCAAACAATGTACATTAGCTGCAAGTAAAATTTCAGACATAAAAGTATTTTTTATTGCACTAAAATTTGCTTTGAACATTAAAAAAAACAACAGACCATTAATGAGAAGAGCACAAAGGAATTTTAACTTGTTTTTAGAAGCACATAGTAAATAGTTTATGACAAATAATTTGGCAGCTTTTATAAGCTCTATGAATGGCCATTGGGTCTGTAGAATAAAATAGATCAAATCAGATTACATACATACATACATACATACGTACATACATACATACATACATACACACACACACACATACATACATACATACATACACACACACACACACACACACACACATACATATTAGCTAGTGGATATACTTATTTGATATGTTTACAATGAGGGACATTTATCACCATAATCATACTTTAATATTTAAGAGTCTCCTACTTTGTGTTGCTTGATAAGGTGTCCCACAAATATCTAGTGTGGAGGTTAGAAGGTCAACACTTGGGTACTGGGGTATTCCTGATAATAAAGGTGTAGGGTCATGGATCAAGAGCTTTTCCAGTCTCCATGCGGAAGTGTCTTTCTTTAGAACAAATATCCCTGTAGTGGAGAATTCTTTGGTCGCCAGAGATATGAATTGTCAGAGGATAAGCTCTGCATAAAAATATTGTAACATTCTAGGAAAGAGTTGAGAATTTTTTTTTACACTTGTTCATTTACACTTGGAATCTTGCTTTTGCTCTCCACTGAGTAGAATCAGCAAGATTTGAATATATCTATGCAGTACATGTTTTTATAAAGAAAATCTCATATGTTATTTTTGGTGTTTTGTATAAAGTGACCATTCAGTTTTTGTTCTGAACATCATTATTCCAGTCCTTTAGGTTTCTGTTAGACAACATATTTCCCTGTTTGAAGATCAAGAAACAATATGAAGCATAGAGGATTTGTATATCCCTTGGAGTGTGCCACATTTGATAGTGTATTAGATGCAGCTTGGTTGTAAAAAAATTCCAATTTGCAAAGTGGTCTAAAGCACTTGCCATCTCATCTCTGTGTGGTTTCGATTCATGGGCTGAAAAAAAATGGACAACAACAACATTACATAAAGCACTTGACCAGCCTTGGTTTACTCTGTTCGTTCTTCTTAATACAAGGTTAATACAACCATGCAGAATCCTTGAATCGGATGTCTTGCCTTAAAAACTCGTTGAATTTCAGAAACAATATACATCAATTTTTTAAAAAAATCCTTTTTATTTGATGTCTTGTCTTGCAAACATGTTGAATTTAGAAAAAGATGGCTTTATCGATTTGTTGAAATCAAATTTTTGTGAAAGAATACAACACTGGGTAGATCAAGACGCATGGGTAAAATATGGAGTAGCATCCCTTTGCTATAGTGGCACACTAATTAGTTTTCAGGGACTATTTATGTGTACAATGATTGTAACAAGATAACCGGGTGGGATTTCGGATTCACAACAGAACACTTGAAGGTGATACAAATACAATGTTTAATGATGAATGATTTGAAGGTAGAACAAAAACCATATCTAACTCATGCGTAAACAGAATCCAAATATTGGACATTTAACATAATGATGTGCACAGAGTTAAATATTCCATATAATTAAAACAGTTCCTAACAGGAACGAATTATGATATAAACGAAAAATAAACTGATATCAAACAAAAAAATTAAATGCAAAAAAAAGAAACCAAGATAAATTACAATACGATTCCACTCAATGATAAGATGAGTCACGTAAACAATAAGTTATCATCCAAATGATAAATGATTAATGCAGCCAATCACAAGCTTTCACTAAAAAAAAAAAGACAAATATTTTTGAAAAAAAGCTTAATGATTATGATTTACAAATAAATGATAATGATGCTCACACAAATAACAGATTTCGCAGACAGGTAACAAAGACTTTCGCTCAAACATTGATAATGACGTTAACAGTAACAAAGAAAGAACATTCGCTCAAATAGCAATAATGACATTAGCTCAGATAGCTATAATGATAGCATTTCTGGTTTTATAGTAATGATGGTGGTTTTTTATGCTCGAGTAGTAATCATGATATGTAACCCAAATGGTGGGAGATAACCCGATGTCCAAAATGACACTCACATGGTACCTTCAGTCCCACCACTGTCGAATGGTGAAGGAGCCACCATGCATGGCCCGCCACTCTCAGCCTACCCATGGATCCCTTGGACCCTGCAAGCCTGTTGGTTCCGGAGCCCTGGTTACTCTACACGAGATAACCACAGTCTCCCTATGAACCTAACATCACCACCGACAGCAGCACACCAGGTACATATCAAGTCACAAAGAACCACCACTTGACACCCAAACCAGCACCATGGCTAAAACCTCCTCTCTAACACAGTTTAACAGCTGACAACACAAACACCAACAGCTCTACAGTGGCCCAACAAACACGGACAGTCACTGGCTTTCTCATCAGTTCCATCACATCACATCACAGACAGTCAAGTTCAGACACAAAGACGGACAGCATCGACTGCTGTACAGTGGCCCAACACACACAGACAGTCACTTGGGTCAGCTCACCAATATCGCCTACATGACCTGTATGTCTTGTACTTTAAGATACCTGACCTGTATGTCTTGCACTTCAAGATACATGACCTGTATGTCTTGTATGGCCCTACAGCTACCGTCAGCCCTAAATAGCTACCATCAGCCGAAAACTGCTCAGAACAGCTTCAGACATCCCTAAGCAGCTCTGAACAGCTACAATAAAACCAAACTGGTCATAATAATGGGTTCTGAAAACTCTTTAGATATATGCTAATAACTTAACTCTAACAGCAACTTGTAATTCAAAGTTCATAACGTTTCAAATCTGCGTAGTAGTAAATGTATCATTACACGATATGAGCTTAAAACCTGAATAAGCTTCACATATCAAATAAAATATGAATTTAACTTACCCCTATGGCTGGAGAACACAATGGAGAACGTTCACTCCTTGACAAGATCCAAAACGACCAGTGTCATTTAGAAATGGAATCTACCTTAAATCTTTAGAAGAGTGAGTAATAGTCAGGGTAAAATACGCGTGCATATCATGGTTTCAGTGTCGCTCGTTGCAAGTAATTTTTGACGAGATACATGCTAGTACAGTCGCTTACCTGGAAAAACAGTTATTCACCCTAGGTAACGTTGTACGCATGTACAACGAAAGATAGTCAAATCATTCTAAGGCAAAACCAGGTTATTTCTTGCCTTATTCTGTGACAATGATAATTAAAACAAAATGCAGAGAAAGTTCTATAAGAAAAAATACATCTTGAAAACTTCTGGAAGTCATTGAAAAACCCTTAAACAAAAAACATTTCTAGAGCTGTATGAACCATACTGTTCAAACTGAAGGATGCTTGTGATATTTTTGAGGATTTATCTTTTAGAGATAGGATTTCTTTACAAAGTGAAGGTCCATGTACTGTATTGACTGACTTATAAAATCATGACTGTAAACTGCACAGAGCCAGATCTGCCATCGTATAATGCACCGGCATATCTGGGTCAGTACAGTTTGATAGGAGTAATTAGTAGAACAAACAACATACATGTATGCCCTGGTCTGCAGGCACAATATGCTATGACCGATCAGGATCTTTGTTGTTTGCAGTTTGACTCGACTGATAAACAAGTACAGCTATAAACAATAATCCAAAATCACTTAAATATTAATTGGTCAGTGTACATGTCCTTGTGCTAATCTGAGTTCAGAAACCTGTCTCCAAGTTATGGTCAGTACACAGAACAGAAAGGGGAAAAATCCCCCCCCCCCCCCGCCATTCACCTACCATATAAACATACTTATATGTCAAGACCATCTACAGACTGCACAGACCTAGCTCTGCCGTTGCATAATATGCCAGCAGATCTGGTTCTGCACAGTTTGTTAGGAGTAGTCAGTTGAACAAACAACATAGACCTTGATCTGCACTATGCTGCAGCAAATCAAGATTTTTATTGTTTGCAGTTTGACTCATAAGTGAGTAAATAAGGAAATCCAAGAGCACTTGAATATTAATTGATTGTGTGCCATTTTCTTTTGCTACTCTGAGTTCAAACTTGTCCCCAAGTGATGGTCATTACATGGAAAAGTATGGTGAAAAGTTCCCAGTCACATATAGTATATACTCACTTATAAGTCGAGTCCAACTGCAAACTGTACAGACATAGACTGCCATCACATAATGTGCTAGCAGATCTCAGCCTTTGAAGTTTTCTTTTTAGGATTAATTAGTATAACAAATAACATATACCCTGATTTCATTATGCTGTGGCAGATCAGGATGTTTGTTGATCATCAGTAATTTCCCCTAATCAGAGCATAAATATCTTCAGAGTTCAACATTTTTGGCAATATCACACTGCCTTCATCAGCGACTAGTCCCTGTTTAGTGTTTGCCACTGCTGTTGTATTTTGATCACCTCCTTCACCTTCCTTTTCTAAATTATGATTTTAAACGTATTTATACATTCACAGTCCCGAAAAAATGGCAGACTCTTCTTATCATCTACATGTAGAAAAGTATGCATCGGAGAGTTTCAGTTTGATACATTTATCGACATTACATAAGCTTTCCAAAAAAGAAAGCCTACACTGCCTATTTCTGTCAGGCTGTAATCATTCAAGATATCACATGGTTTCTGTCTATTCATTGATTTTATCATTTTCTTTCACAGGACTGTAAATGTGATTATTAAATTATCTAAGAACTGTTGTTTTTAATTATTTATCAAGAAACAAAAGTTGCAGCTATTATAATTTTTTGTCTAATGTCTCCCAGAGTTCATAGTCTTACAATACATCTGTGTAAAAAATGACTATTGTTTCCATGACATCATAAAGTTGTGGCATTTTAAGCTCAGTAGCACTGATTTACAAATGCCGACGATGTTAATTGGAAATCATAGAATGTGATCAACAGGCATACTAAATACAAATAATTTCTTTACAGGAATCTAGGTAATATCTAATTCTAGTTTTATTGATAAAGTGAGATTCAGTGATGTATTAGTTTTAATATTGATTTCAGTACTGATTATCATGTAAAAACAACATACTGAAGTCTCGGACTCTTGGTGAGAATTGTGACATTTAAACTTGTTTTTAACCAGTACTAAGTGTTATTATCACACTGATCCGTCCCATGCAGGTGATCTTATCTTGGTCGATAGCAGATTATGGAAAAGGGCAGGGAAGTCAACCCGTGCAAGTTTTACATTTTCATGTAGAGGAATAAATTGCTTATCAGCAGAGAGTATTACTTGTATTAACTTATTCAGTGTCAAATGGTATAGAGCCAGATCTGAATCATGCTGATAGTTCAGGGTCTGTACACTTTGGTTCAGGTCATGAATATAAAATGAATATCACAGACCTTAATCTGCAGGGCAATTTTCCATACATGCTTGCATATAAGTAGGATTGAACTTAAAACAGCATAGAGCCAAATCTGCTATGTGCTGACAGATCAGGGTCTGTACGGTTTATTTGAAATTATGAATATAAACTTAAAGCACAGACCTTAATCTGCAGGTTAATTTCCGTATACACTTATAAAAATATACTTTAAGATAAGTAGAGTCCAACTGCAAATAGCATACAGTCAAATACGCAGTGTACTGACAGATTGGGATCTGTACTGTTTGTTTGAAATCAGTGAAATCAGAATAGCCAATATATCTGCATTGTACTGACGAATCAGGATCTGTATTATTTATTTGAAATCAATGAACCAAATTTGCATTGTACTGACAGATCTGAGGACCTGTATTGTTTATTTGGAATCATATAGCCAAATCTGCATTGTACCAACAGATCAGGACCTGTATTGTTTATTTGGAATCATATAGCCAAATCTGCATTATACTGACAGATCAGGACCTGTATTGTTTATTTGGAATCATATAGCCAAATCTGCATTGTACTGACAAATCAGGATCTGTATTATTTGAAATCAGTGAGCCAAATCTGCATTGTACTGACAGATCAGGACCGGTATTGTTTATTTGGAATCATATAGCCAAATCTGCATTGTACTGAGAAATCAGGATCTGTATTGTTTATTTGAAATCATATAGCCAAATCTGCATTGTCCTGACAAATCAGGATCTGTATTGTTTATTTGAAATCAATGAGCCAAATCTGCATTGTACTGACAAATCAGGACCAGTATTGTTTATTTGGAATCATATAGCCAAATCTGCATTGTACTGACAGATCAGGACCTGTATTGTGTATTTAAAATCAATGAGCCAAATCTGCATTGTACTGACAGATCAGGACCTGTAGTGTTTATTTGGAATCATAGCCAAATCTGCATTGTACTGACAGATCAGGACCTGTATTGTTTATTTGGAATCATATAGCCAAATCTGCATTGTACTGACAAATCAGGATCTGTATTGTTTATTTGAAATCAATGAGCCAAATCTGCATTGTACTGACAAATTGGGATTTGTACTGTTTATTTGGAATCATATAGCCAAATCTGCATTGTACTGACAGATTGGGAATTATACTGTTTATTTGGAATCATATAGCCAAATCTGCTTTGTGCTGACAAATCAGGACCTTTGTTGTTTATTTATTTGAAAGTGTGAGCATAAAATAAAAAGCACAGACCATAATCAGTAGGTCAGTTACCATATTTACCCACATGTTAAGTACACTCAAACTGTAAAAGTATAGAATCTGATCTGCCTTTGCATAATGCACTGGCAGATCTGCATGTATGCAGCCTTTTGTTTGGCTAATAAAAAGCAAAAAAAACACCTTAATATGCTGGCACATTATCCAGAGGTTGATCAGGGTCTTTTATGACTGCAGTTTGTGCATCTTACATGCGAATATATAATAGGTTTATGTGATAACAGCTCTGGGTCTGTTCTATTTTCAGTTACAGTATATGCATACCTTCCAGATTGTCTGTACTCCACCCCCCAAGGATTATAGAAGCTAAAAGCATCAAGAATATATACAATGCACAAAACTTTGTGATTTGATTCATTGATTTATAGTTTCTAAGGTGACTGTTGCCAAGGGGTCGCTAACATTGTTGTGTTAAAAGTAAATGGAAGCTCCCAATCTAAACAAGCAAAGACTCAGCTCAGCCTCATGCAGCTCACTATCCTTTTCTGATTTCTAGAATAGTCCATGTCAGTAAAAACAGTGTCTATGGCCATTATTTGCAGTGTATAGTTTTAATATTGCTAAAACAAATTGAACAAAAAAAAGGAGATATTCTTATATACATGTATTCAAAGAGATTTATGGAATTATTGAGATTATCAAAAACTGCATACTACATCACATCTGTTGCATGAAAGCAAAGTTTTGCCTCCATGCAAATATGGTGGACCATGTTATGAAAGAAACTCCCATTTGATTCAAAATGCCAAATTGTTGCCAGTGTTTATGCCTTGACGACAGTAGGATTAGAATTTATAAATCAATAAATGAAATGACTAAGTTTTCTGCAATTTTTATATCCCAGGAGCCTTTTATTTTTAAAATTGGTACAAACAAGCAGGGTGGTGCGCGAATACTATTGTTGAGTGCTGACGGATAGATCGGGGCCCCGAGTGGTCTTAAGCGCTCTCCGTTACGGATCACTGCCATCTCACCTCTGTCTGCGTGGGTTCGAGTCTAGGATATGTGGGAAAGCTTGTCAGTAGCTTCTTGTGGGTCATTGGTTCTTCCCAGGGTTTTCCCAGGGTTCTTCCTCCATCATTAATACTGGCTGCCATGCATAGCCTATCGTGTGCTGAAAAATGGCGTTAAACCCACAAAAACAACAACAACAGGGATAAATCTGATCCTGGACTTTGATTTGTTAGGCGTTTTAAGGCACATCAACACATGGCAAGTTATACGATGCTGAGACAATTGGAGTAAAGTGCTATGCACAGGGAAAACTACAGCAGCCAGCTCAAGCTGAACTAATAGCGGGAATCAAGCCCTGGAGACCCTTCTGGTCACATGTCTGGCATGCTAATCACTGAAACTCTGCCTAACTCCCATATGTTTGGTATCCATTAAATCCATTACTTTTTTGAAATTTTTCCAAAACAAAGGGAAGGGGGAGTTTTTCATTAACAATATTGAGATGGAAAGGTTTGATGGGAAGAGTTATGGCTGATATTAAAAAATTACTATCAATATGTACTAACAGACTGGACTTAGTCTTTTGGAGTGATCATGTTTGGGCTTGTGAAGCTTTGATTTCTGACTTTCTGGTTTTAGTAATTTTTTGTAAAGGATAGTACATATATTTTTATTCAATCCTTCAAGGCCAGTGTTTTTATTCTGGTTCAGCACCTAGAGCCTTTCCAGTAACACGCTGTATAAATTATCTGAAATATGGGTCTGGCTTCTAATCAAGTGTTCATATGGTTTCATTGTGTCACACCTACTCATCTGCTTTAACAGACAACGAAAAAGATGATCAGGAGTAATTCGGTGTGTTGGGCTTGGCTTTGAATTCATGTGGGTCAGAGATGTTAATGTAGACTGAATTGTAATTTCCTGGTAGCAAAACACTGAGGCATGTAGAGTCATTCAAGCAAAACATGGTTTGATAGTAATAATCATAAAGAGCTCCTCAGGAAAAGGGTTGGGTACCTACATGAAAATTATCAATAAAAATGTCTATTGTGGGATACGTTTGACGTATGTATATGTAGTGTCTTGTATGGGGGTCATAATTGCCATCCATAATGTTAGTTGGGCTGAAGCAGAAACTACAACTTCCCTGTACCTGTATTAGTAATTGTAAATCATGTCAATGTCACAGTCCTTTAATCTAGATTCTGGTTTGATTTAAAAAAAAACAAATACATAAAATATGTCAACTCCAGGCAGTAGCAAAATCATCATTATACTGTAGAAACTATTTATAGCACCAGGAACAATAACAAAGATGATTATCAATAATGCAGGACATATATAACGTAATCACAGTATCTTCTGACATTGCTATCTTCTGGCTCAAGTGTTACAAGGTGGTCTTGGAAGAGACATAACTGACTTAACATAATGAACCTGCTGTCGTTGCTCACATTTTGTCAGTCAGTTGCATGATTATCTTAACAATCTTTGTCATATGCTTGCAGACATTCATATCAAATAAAAATATCACTAGCCCTACACTTTAGTCACAAACATGCAGGTATTGTTTATACACTCTTTCTGTCTATCTTTCAGTCCATCTGTCCATTTACTATATCTCCTAATAAAATATCAGGCAAGAATTCAAGAAACTTTGTTGTTATCTTGTACATGGCATGATATCTGCAAGCTTGTTTCCCACCTCTGGAGTCCTTGAGAGGGGATCAAACATCAAAATGTACCATATGTACTCACTTTTAAGTCCAACTACAAAAACAGAGACCTGATCTTCTGTCACATAATGCACCAAAAGATCAGGGTCTATGTTGTTTCTTCTACTGATTACTCCTAACAAACTATATTGACTCGGATAGTCCGGTGCATTATGCAATAGCAGATCTGGGTCTTTGCAATTTGCCAGTAGACTTTACTTATAAGTGAATACATATGGTACTAAAACTTAATTGCTATTTTATGTTGAAACATTTTGTGACCAAGCTTCATATGTGAAGTTATAACAAGATGGTGCATTGTATATATGATGGATTCTACTAAATGACCCCTCAGGGCTGCTGTCTGAGGGTGAGGTTGGGGATGGAATATGCACCAAAAAATGTGGGAATTTCTAATCACAACCTGCAGAATTGCTTCTGGTTATTTTGAGACAAATTGACAGTGAGCTCTGCATTTGTAACATAGTATTGGTTGTTTGACTATGGAAACGAAGTCCTCTGTATCCTGAATCTGTAGTGCTAAGTTTTGGAATGCTCAGGACTATTTTTAGCGTGAAAAATTGCTGAAAAATTAATAGAACGGGTGACAATTGTACATTATATTTTTAAGATCTTCTTCATTAAATCATTTCTGTATTCAGTAAATTACCCAATTTTGTTTGAATTGATGAATTTCTGACGTTAATTTTCATTTCTAAAAAGACCCAGAAGGATGCAATGTATTTTTCTGTCGGATGTGAGCAACATCCTTAACTAATGTTTAAATCAGTTCCAACTGCACTTCAGAGACCAAGATCTGCCATTGATTAATGTGCCAGCAGATCTGGGTCTATTCATTTTCTTAGGGAAATCACTACAATAAGCAGCATAACTGCTGATCTGCTAGTGCATTATGTGCAATAAGAGCAGAGGCTATGTTGTTTTAAGTTGGACCCGCTTATACATGTTTATATGGTAGTGTAAAACATCATATATGTCCGCTTAACTCATTAACCCCTGGAGGTTTTTGTTATTTTCGCATGATATGCGAGTAGGAAACACATTTTGGGGTCTTTTTCTGAATACATCCTAATACATTGACTTCCAACAGATTTTCCATTAGCCTAATGCCTAGTTGTGTTCGAAACATTGTTTTCCATTGGTTATTTTGCTCGCCCATGAGCAAAGGATAAAAGTTGGAATTCATTTTTTGGGGGGTTTTTTGGGGTTTTTTTTTTAAATTTGGACCTGTTCTTTTTGTATTGAGACCACTCTTTATTCCAAATACCCATCTTATCCTACTTTTTGCAAAAGGTTCTCTTGTCTGTGTGCAGTTCAGACCTGTCTGCTTTAGATCTGAGGCCAAAAAGTCTAAAATACGGACACAAAATCGGATTCCGACCACAGGCGAATTTTGGGTGAAAAAAAAAACAGGTCCAAAAAATTTGGGTTTTCCCTCTGTATTTTGTAGTACAACTAAAACATCCAGATTATTTGGTATCATTGTAGAGCTACATGTGTCTACCTTTCTATAATACCACCCACTTTAGTGTATCATTCATGACCTTGACACTACAGAGCTCATCAGTAGGCTGCTACCTCCTGCCACGTAAATACAGTGCCAGGGGATGATAAGTTAAAACACATCTGATTGCACATTCATTTTGTCACACATAACCCCCTCCCCCCAAAAATGCATGACAAGTGACCAAATGCCATTGAGAGATTCAGATTCCCACCCCCCACCCCCCCCCATGATGGACTAGCCTTTTAAAGGTTTACACTGCTCAGATAAGTGATTGCTCTTATTTATCCCAGCTATGGCTTGGACCGTCTTCTGAAATTCAAATTTAACATTTATATATATGGTTGGAATATTGGTTATGTTTTACTTGAAAGAATCTTTTTTATTTTCCAGACCCAGATGATCACCCAACATTGAACCTTGACACAATGAACAAAATTGGCTCTGCAGCACTATTGTCCTTGAGAAGAATCAAGGAGGCCTCAGAGTAAGTTCACAGTCAATCATAGGCCCATTCCTTTCATAAATTACATGTGCTGTTTTGGGGATAAAGATAAGAACATGTTATATAATAAAACCAAATCTGCATTTTCCAGTCATGGAAATGGAAAAAGGTGTCATGTTCCCCTGTTGACAATGCATATACTAGTTTATTACAGCATGGAAAAGAGACACAGATTTGTTAAGTGAAAGAAAAACAATAAAGATTTATCAGTTATAGTGTCATGTACTTGTTTTACATTTTTTTCCTAGATATACCTCTGTAATGACTGTATTTTAAGGCTTCTAAGTTTTTTACATTTATATTTTATATTACATCTTTTTTAAAGAATTTTTACAACTTGATCTTTTAACTTTAATCTTACAGGACGCATTTTTATCTTGCTGAAGATTTTTAGCTAAATTTAACATGATCATTTGTAAAACCTAACTTATACATGGTGCTATATAGCTATATGAAGATTTTTAGCTAGAATTTACCATGACCATTTCCTAACTTTTACATGGTGCTTTATAGCTATATGAAGATTTTTAGCTAGAATTTACCATGACCATTTCCTAACTTTTACATGGTGCTTTATAGCTATATGAAGATTTTTAGCTAGAATTTACCATGACCATTTCCTAACTTTTACATGGTGCTTTATAGCTATATGAAGATTTTTAGCTAGAATTTACCATGACCATTTCCTAACTTTTACATGGTGCTTTATAGCTATATGAAGATTTTTAGCTAGAATTTACCATGACCATTTCCTAACTTTTACATGGTGCTATATAGCTATATGAAGATTTTTAGCTAGAATTTACCATGACCATTTCCTAACTTTTACATGGTGCTATATAGCTATATGAAGATTTTTAGCTAGAATTTACCATGACCATTTCCTAACTTTTACATGGTGCTTTATAGCTATATGAAGATTTTTAGCTAGAATTTACCATGATTATTTCCTAACTTTTACATGGTGCTTTATAGCTATATGAAGATTTTTAGCTAGAATTTACCATGACCATTTCCTAACTTTTACATGGTGCTTTATAGCTATATGAAGATTTTTAGCTAGAATTTACCATGATTATTTCCTAACTTATACATGGTGCTTTATAGCTATATGAAGATTTTTAGCTAGAATTTACCATGACCATTTCCTAACTTTTACATGGTGCTATATAGCTATATGAAGATTTTTAGCTAGAATTTACCATGACCATTTCCTAACTTTTACATGGTGCTATATAGCTATATGAAGATTTTTAGCTAGAATTTACCATGACCATTTCCTAACTTTTACATGGTGCTATATAGCTATATGAAGATTTTTAGCTAGAATTTACCATGACCATTTCCTAACTTTTACATGGTGCTTTATAGCTATATGAAGATTTTGAGCTAGAATTTACCATGACCATTTCCTAACTTTTACATGGTGCTTTATAGCTATATGAAGATTTTTAGCTAGAATTTACCATGATTATTTCCTAACTTTTACATGGTGCTTTATAGCTATATGAAGATTTTTAGCTAGAATTTACCATGACCATTTCCTAACTTATACATGGTGCTTTATAGCTATATGAAGATTTTTAGCTAGAATTTACCATGACCATTTCCTAACTTTTACATGGTGCTATATAGCTATATGAAGATTTTTAGCTAGAATTTACCATGACCATTTCCTAACTTTTACATGGTGCTATATAGCTATATGAAGATTTTTAGCTAGAATTTACCATGACCATTTCCTAACTTTTACATGGTGCTTTATAGCTATATGAAGATTTTTAGCTAGAATTTACCATGATTATTTCCTAACTTTTACATGGTGCTTTATAGCTATATGAAGATTTTTAGCTAGAATTTACCATGACCATTTCCTAACTTTTACATGGTGCTTTATAGCTATATGAAGATTTTTAGCTAGAATTTACCATGATCATTTCCTAACTTTTACATGGTGCTTTATAGCTATATGAAGATTTTTAGCTAGAATTTACCATGACCATTTCCTAACTTTTACATGGTGCTTTATAGCTATATGAAGATTTTTAGCTAGAATTTACCATGACCATTTCCTAACTTTTACATGGTGCTATATAGCTATATGAAGATTTTTAGCTAGAATTTACCATGACCATTTCCTAACTTTTACATGGTGCTATATAGCTATATGAAGATTTTTAGCTAGAATTTACCATGACCATTTCCTAACTTTTACATGGTGCTTTATAGCTATATGAAGATTTTTAGCTAGAATTTACCATGATTATTTCCTAACTTTTACATGGTGCTTTTTAGCTATATGAAGATTTTTAGCTAGAATTTACCATGACCATTTCCTAACTTTTACATGGTGCTTTATAGCTATATGAAGATTTTTAGCTAGAATTTACCATGACCATTTCCTAACTTTTACATGGTGCTTCATAGCTATATGAAGATTTTTAGCTAGAATTTACCATGACCATTTCCTAACTTTTACATGGTGCTATATAGCTATATGAAGATTTTTAGCTAGAATTTACCATGACCATTTCCTAACTTTTACATGGTGCTTTATAGCTATATGAAGATTTTTAGCTAGAATTTACCATGACCATTTCCTAACTTTTACATGGTGCTTTATAGCTATATGAAGATTTTTAGCTAGAATTTACCATGATTATTTCCTAACTTTTACATGGTGCTTTATAGCTATATGAAGATTTTTAGCTAGAATTTACCATGACCATTTCCTAACTTATACATGGTGCTATATAGCTATATGAAGATTTTTAGCTAGAATTTACCATGACCATTTCCTAACTTTTACATGGTGCTTTATAGCTATATGAAGATTTTTAGCTAGAATTTACCATGACCATTTCCTAACTTTTACATGGTGCTTTATAGCTATATGAAGATTTTTAGCTAGAATTTACCATGACCATTTCCTAACTTTTACATGGTGCTTTATAGCTATATGAAGATTTTTAGCTAGAATTTACCATGACCATTTCCTAACTTTTACATGGTGCTATATAGCTATATGAAGATTTTTAGCTAGAATTTACCATGACCATTTCCTAACTTTTACATGGTGCTATATAGCTATATGAAGATTTTTAGCTAGAATTTACCATGACCATTTCCTAACTTTTACATGGTGCTTTATAGCTATATGAAGATTTTTAGCTAGAATTTACCATGATTATTTCCTAACTTTTACATGGTGCTTTATAGCTATATGAAGATTTTTAGCTAGAATTTACCATGACCATTTCCTAACTTTTACATGGTGCTTCATAGCTATATGAAGATTTTTAGCTAGAATTTACCATGATTATTTCCTAACTTTTACATGGTGCTTTATAGCTATATGAAGATTTTTAGCTAGAATTTACCATGACCATTTCCTAACTTTTACATGGCACTATATAGCTATATGAAGATTTTTAGCTAGAATTTACCATGACCATTTCCTAACTTTTACATGGTGCTTTATAGCTATATGGAGATTTTTAGCTAGAATTTACCATGACCATTTCCTAACTTTTACATGGTGCTATATAGCTATATGAAGATTTTTAGCTAGAATTTACCATGACCATTTCCTAACTTATACATGGTGCTATATAGCTATATGAAGATTTTTAGCTAGAATTTACCATGACCATTTCCTAACTTTTACATGGTGCTATATAGCTATATGAAGATTTTTAGCTAGAATTTACTATGACCATTTCCTAACTTTTACATGGTGCTTTATAGCTATATGAATAGTTGGTTATGCAGTGTGTAATTAATGCTCAAGCTGCAGAACTTTAAATTACCGGACAAAACATTTATACTAAGATTTGCGTTTGCAAAAAAAAATCAAAGATTCCATATAGCCATTTGGATTTTACAAAAATTAATAATAAATTGTTGCTGATAAAATACAATGATTGATGCATAAGCTGTCTTATGATCACTACAATATCTTACTGGCGTTACTTAACAACTGGACAAAGGCCTTCACAGAACATACTCCTTAATTATCGTTAATTAGTTCTCCTTATTAAGTCCATCACCATAACAAAACGTGTATTTTAAAATGAGCTTGGAAGCTCTGTGATGGTTTCTTATCCAACAAAAATTATGAGTAGATGCTTAAGTGAAGACCACAGGCCAATAATGAACTGGTCTTATTGTTTCATTGTAGTCATACAGAAATAAATTATAAAATCCATGTCAGTTTCTATTGTCAATTTGAAAGTCACAGACTCCATTAAATCAGTTTATACATATAGTCTTTTAAGTGCTTGTAATATTTTGACTTGGATATAATTAACATGTAGTCACAAATCTATTCTATGGTATACCCCTGTATTGTTATCTTTATTGGCCAGTTGGAATAACAAGCAGTGTGTATGATTGGTGGTCTTTACAACATCTGCTGTATGGACAATAGCCTCAATAGCACATTGACAGATTTTCATTTCCCTAAAGAGAGCCTCATTTCCCTGCTGGCAACCTCACTGATTTGACCTCTTTTGTCAAATCTTGCCCTCTATCTGGTTTCAGCTATATAACCAAAGCTCTAAACCTATTTAATTAGCGTGTAAATAACACTGCATAGCCATGTGGTTATTGTGACAATGTATATCATAATTACAACAAGAATTAATTGTTAATTTAGAGTTGTTTGTTGATAATGGAATATAGTTTTTGTTGTAATTTAAAAATGAGGTTGTTTTAAGAATACAAGTTGCACTTTGTTTCTTGACAATGTGGACTCGTACCGTTGCATACAATTTACCATTAAATAATACCCATACATGTTCAGGCCATCTAAATCATTTTGCCAACATTACACACCATAACAGCTACAAAGAAATATGCTCTAAATGCAGATGAGCTTGCACTCTGATACATTATGCTCTCTCTCTATTTCTCTCTCTTTCTCTCTAAAAACAAAACAAAAATCTTTTTGAGTACTTTTATTTTTTATTGTAACTGGATTCTTGAGCAGAATGAGACCGAAAATATGTTTATTTTGTATGTTTGTACTGTTAGGTTGTTGAGTAGCATGTGTTCTGTAGAACTTTTTTGGGTATGATGACTTTATTTTCGTACACGGTCAGTACCACAAAATGATAATTATTTATTTTATATATAATAGTTCGTACACTGAAAGTAATAATTATTTTTTTGTGTATGAAAAATTTCCTGAAATACGATACCAGTGATACATTAATAGCAAAAAATAGAAATATCTGTTGTTTTGCTTTTGCAGACAGTATCAATGTCTATCAAAGAGTGCCTCCCCCAGCCGGCCCTCCCCACCCCCACCTTCATCACTACCCACATATCCAGTCTCATCATCAGTGTCCTCTGTGGCAGATGCATATGCCGAGAGCCAGAAAAAGAGACGAGTTCATCGCTGTGATTTTGAAGGCTGTAATAAGGTTTACACCAAGAGTTCACATCTCAAAGCACATCGCAGAACACATACAGGTAATGAGTTTGACTGATCTTGATCCTTAGAAATGTTATCCAGTATGCCCTTAGTTGTTTACTTATTCGAACAATCTCAAAATATTAAGTTTGTGTTAGGAAATATATGATTTCATACAATCCCTCTCATGTAAGTGGCAGCCAATTCATATTCCTATTGTATTTATGGCATACTTGGTCATATTTTTCTTTTCTTTTGTTGGTAAATATAATGATACAACTGAAAAGGTTGCTTCTAGCTCTGGATAATTTATGGTCAGTAGTAATTTCACATTTTTAGAGCATAAATATCTTCATAATTAAAAATTTTCAGCAATATCACACATGAATATAGCTATATGGGACATTCCCATTATCCCAAATCAAACCAAAGTGATCGCATCAGAAGACACTATATGGAAAAGGAAGGTGAAGGAAGCATTTGAAATATGACAGCTGAGGCCAACACTAAACAGGGATGAGGGGCTTGAATTACCACCCATCTAAACCAGTCTCCTCATATCACATGACCTATGACCTAATAATATAGGTCACGTGATCAACATTAGTCGCTGATGAAGACAATGTGATATTGCTGAAGAGTTTGAACTCTGAAGATATTTATGCTCTGAGTATGGGAAATTATTTATGATCATAAATATAATGATGGTCTATTGAAAAATGCAGTTTTGGGGTTTATATTTGCATACCTTAGTACATACATTTGATATCAAGCTTCTCTAAGTGCATGAACCTTGCATCCCCCAATGCATTTTTTTGGGTGGGGAGTAGGCAGATATTTTTCCTTTACAGAAACAGTTCAAGAGGCACCCATCATTGTCCACATTTATCTGTAAATTATACCGTTTAGCTGAATAATTATATTTTTAAGATTATTATATCTAAATCATTAACTGTTTCTTTGTATGTATGCAGGTGAGAAGCCATATATTTGTCACTGGGAGGGATGCACTTGGAGGTTTGCACGGTCAGATGAGCTGACACGGCACTTCCGAAAGCACACTGGGGACAAGCCTTTCAAGTGCAATGTGTGTGACAGAGCATTTTCCCGCTCTGACCATTTGTCCCTCCACATGAAGAGACATTGAGAGATTGGTATGTATCCACTTTTTCGATTGATTGGTAATGGAAATCTAGAGCTAATATCAGTTTACAGAATTTCCACAGTTAAAGCAAAATAACTTTGTTGGTTTTTTTAAAAATGAATATTTACATATATTACTCATTTCAATCCTTGGAGTGTAATGATTTCCTTATTATATACAACGATCCCTTAATGCGATGTGGAGAAAAGGATTCTCAGTTCATTGCAAGCGAAGAACTTTGGTTTACTATTTAGTATTCTACTATTTAGGATAAGATAGATATTATGGTTCATTCTGTTTTATAATTTTATCATAGACATAATGTGTCAGTGTGTCATGTGATTGCTGATCTGGGTCTACAGCTTACATTAGGGTGCATTTTACACTGGATGTGTGTTACATGTCCAGGTTTTATATTAGACTTAGTGGAGTTGTCAGGGAAAAAGACTTTACAGTAGTACTTGAGATGCTTTAAACAGCACATATTATTTCATGCAAAGCATCTGCATGATCAAATTGTTGATTATAGAAGTTTTTTTTAAAAAATGGTATCAGCAAGCGATACATGTTTGTGTGTTTTTTTCTTTCTTTCTTCAATTTTAATGTAGCTTTAACAATTTTAGTCA
Source organism: Sinohyriopsis cumingii (assembly GCA_028554795.2). Lineage (NCBI taxonomy): Eukaryota > Metazoa > Mollusca > Bivalvia > Unionida > Unionidae > Sinohyriopsis > Sinohyriopsis cumingii. The sequence continues at coordinate 55,599,198 of CM068829.1, forward strand.
TATTTCCAAGATGTCTGCAGTTTGGCAGTTTATAGTTATGTCTAACACTGTGGCATTATGTTGCAGACATGTATCATCATGTCCCACCCAGTCACATTGTCCTGACACAAGGCCAACTAGTCTGAACACTAACCTCTTAATGCAGAGCACCAATCAAGGTTGCTGTTAGGATCATTTGTATAAGTCTTTGGCATGACTTGATCTCCTGCATCTAGAAACCTTTCAGTTGAATATAATGTTTACTGTCGCTGCATTGCTTTCGAATACAAAACTTTTTGAATACATGTTTTCCAACCTACAGTAGGAGTGCATGATATTCTGTTACACCTTTCCGAAAACTGGTCAAACTTTGGAGAAGAAAATCAACAGCCTGACTCAGACAATCTTGTTAGAGTTGGCAGGTCTGTTGTATGCATTTTATACTGGATACGGTTTACTGCAGGCATCAGCATCCTTTTAAAATTACTGTGTCAGGTCCATTTAGTTGTAGAGTGGTGTACGCCAAGTCATATTCATCCCTTTAACATTATTCTCTTCATTTTAGGTCAGACCAGATGTCTGGTGTTTGGTTGTCAGGCTAACGCTTATGGAATTGTTGTCATGGAACCTGTCTGCCAGTTGGTCTTGAGGTTCCCATCATTTGATTGGGATTTTCTGTCTCGGACAGCTGTCCTGAAAGGCTGCAGAAGGGAAACATGGGAGACTGACTTGGTGATGGAACAGAAACCATTTTTTCCATTAAGCATTGTCTTTTTCCTGATCAAGTTTCCTTTCACAAGTAACAGCTGTTTACTGCAGATCAGTTGTTGGAAGGAATCAAGTGAATTTCTGCACAGATATTGTGAAATTGTGTATATAGCTGTGCATAGAGAAATTATGCCCATGTCTAAAACATAAAGTTTGAATGCTGCCAACCATCTTCGATTCACAGAATCGACATAATCATATTGACAAAATATATGAAGTTCCACAGGTGTTTATGATGAACTTTTAATCTAGAAACTTAACAACTTTAAATATCAGCAGCACTATAAATGACAGTAGTTATCCTAATATACAGGAGTGTCATAATTTACCAAATTTTATTTGAATAGTATTATTCAAACACAATCATGATACTATTCCATCCTTTTGTTACATATATTCAAGGTTTATTTGTATTTTTGTTTTAACCGAGGAGACATTTTGTTCTTGAAAATAATATTAATGTCAAGTATGTATCAAATTGGATATTTTTGTCACCACTTATTTTGTAACAGTGGATTGTGAGTTGGTATGTTCACAAGCATTGTTGTAAATAGGAAATATATTCTTTAAGTGTTAATGAGAAAAACTGTTGACTTAGTATGAAGTGTTTCTTATTAGTGTCTTGGTGTATTTTTTGTTAATTCATGTGTTAGGTTTATGGATGAAAACCAGTGAGAATTATCAGCCCAAGAAAATTAATACCATATGCACTCGCTTAAAAGACAATTCCAACTGCAAACTGCACAGATCCAGATCTCCTATCACATGATGTGATGGCAGATCTGGATCTGTGCATTTTGTTAGGAATAATCGGTAGAACAAACAGCATAGACCTTGATCTACCAGTATATTATGTGATGGTAGATAAGGGTCCATGTTGTTTTGTAGTTGGCTTTGCCTTTTAAGTAAGTGTGTATGGTACAGTCTTTAAATGGATATTTGTATGTATAGTTTGTTCATACTTTTTGCCTTTAGGTAACATTGTATGTACACTGTTGTGCTGTTATCAATCATGTGACATGTAGAAACAGTTGATCAAGGGAACTTTCATTTAATGAAAGAGAAAAACGAATGCCTCAATCAAAGAATGAAAATATTTGTGGTCAGTTGACTGAAAACAGATTTACATACTTTCAGAATAAGGGTCAAACAATTATTGTTCATCTAGTTCATTCTGGTATCCTGTTGTTTTTAAGTGAAATTCAATCTTTTTTTAAACATTTTTCATTGTTTTTTTTATATAACTTTGTCATGTCAAGAATTGAAAACCTTTTCAATATGAGAATGATTTCCTTTGCGTACATGTGGAGCTCAAAAGAATTCTTCAAAAAAAATTGGACTAGAATTACACATGGCTGCCTCTAGATGACATTGAAATCTAATCCCAGTTGTAAATTGAAATTATTAGTAAACTATTACACTACCAATGAATTTAGAGAGAGACTTTTGAATCTTCTTTATTTTGATTATTTTCCTTGACATGTTTTGGAGCCATTTCGGTACAAGAAATCACTCTTTTTGTATGTTAATGAATAACCATGACATTACTCAAGCGTATATTTCTTGTTGTTTTAATTCATACTTTTCAAAATCATTTTGCATGCACCAAAATTACAGATGTTGTAACAATGAGTAATAAGTTAATGTTGTTTCAGGACTTGTTTTTATGTGGTGCACCAGCAATAAAATATATTTATTTTCTTTTTATTTCATTGTGATTAATTGTTACAATCATTAACAGATAATTAGAAATTGTATAATATAGTGTCAATACTGGATAGAAGAATTACTTTGTTTTTATGTATTGTAAGCTGCTAAAGATATAGTTATACATGTGCCAAATTTAGTGCTTGATATTTCTTTTGACACTTACGAAATAACCTCTGGGTCAAAAAAATTCAGTAAAATTTTATGTATTTTATAAATATTTTCCATTCATTGAAAACACATGATATCACTTTCATTTAAGTTGAGCTTATTTTTTCTGAAAGAAAGTCAATATGGAAAACTTTACTGTGTACGTATCATGTCATTTTATTGTTTCCATTCTGAAAGAAAATCTTCATTTTCTTCTGTTAGGATGAGTACTGGGATAGGTTTTGCTCTTGTAGGCTCTTTGAAGTTGCAGTTGGAATCGTTATAGCAAATGTTAAGCATATTTTAAAAATATAATTTGAACACAGTCATTAGATGTTGCTACAGATGTTTATCAACATGTCTACTCTGTGAATGTTGTAAGAATTCTTAAGTTTGTAGATCCTTGATTCGGTTTTTATATTAGTGAATGGTTTAGCTGTGATATGTTAAGTTATGAATAAATGGAAGAAATCTGCAATAATTTGCAGAGGAAAGGTTCATTCATTTCCATATTCTTGTTTAGAATACCTGTATAAGTTTTATCTTCATTGGTTTAATTTTTTAAAAGTCTTCGGTTTTGTAATAATTTTATGTGCAAATTGTCTTGTTTGAGTTGATGAATTTATAAGAAAGTTGAAAAAAGGATATATTCTACAAGAAATGCTTTTCTTTATGAACAAAATATTTGAATAATTGTTTTTAAGATTCTGTAAAATAATAGCAATATGAATACAGGATGAGTTATCATTTAGCTATATTTTTTCAGTTGATTATTAAATTTTTATTTATTTTAATCTGTATAAGAAAGAATAGATGTCAAAAGACAGGATGCATTGCAGATATATAAAAAATATTAGAGAAACAACAATGCTTTCATTCCACATTGATTTGATGCAATAAATTCATTTTCTCCATGTCTTGACCTAGCTTAGGTTGAGAGTTCTCTCAACAATAAGCTAATTCCCATGCACAAAAGATGTAGATATGAACAAAATATAGATTTTGTTGTAAAAATATCTCCTTGATGGTTATGTTATCAAAAACCAGGTAGGTTATTATGAAAGGGGATTAATTCCAACTTCTTTATATTAATGTTATCTCCCCTATTATTCATCTTTAAGATTCAGATAACTTTTGGTCAGAAAATGTTAGGGATATTTGTGTCAAGTCCACATGTTTTAACTTTGCATAAAGCTTAAAGGCAGATATGTATAGCCTACAGCCAATGGGCTGGATGCAGTCTCTGACACGGTTTAATATGCTTATTTACATCATATGATGTGACTTTACAAATTGATTGTTTGTCCTGTGTCATGAAAGTAGTTGCACATGCCTGGCTTAGAGTATGAATGTTAAGCATGGTTTTAAGGCAAGGATATTTTATATCCTGCATTCTTTGTCATTTAATAATAAAAATAGTGCCATTGTTCTTGCATACTCTTTTTATTGCTATCAGAATTAAATATTTGATGCTTTTTGCTATAAAACAGTGGTTGGGACCACAGATAGTGTGCTACATGTATGAAAGTTATGTTTCACTAGTCATGTACATTTCATAGATACCATTGATGTCAAACATTGTATATAATGCATTGTTATGTCTAAGAGTGTATTCATTAAACATATTGGTCCAAATGCTGATGTTTGAAATATGTAATTGTTGGCTTAATAAACTTGTTGATATTTGAAAAAAGGAAGTAATAAACATTAAAATATCAGTTTGCTCATTTGTTTATAGTTAGAATTTCACTGTTTATCCTATGTGGTTTGAGAACTCTTTCAGATATTGACAAAAGATATTCCTAAAGATTGTTCCAGACATATTAAAAATGTGCATTAAACACTCTTCCAATTTTTCCTTGGATAGCAGGGGTACATTATGTATTATGACTATTAAAGCAATAGTTACTGTCAGATTGACAAAATGGACAGTAATATGCATCCACATTTGGACTTAAGAAATTATCACACGTTTACTCAAAAATTCACTAAAATTCTTTATAATGGAGCCCTTATGAAGTCTCTTGTATTGTCTATATTGACAGTTTCAAGAACAAGTAATAACTGAAAACCCTTCCTTCTCCTTCAACCCACTCATTTACAAAAAGTCCACTTTCCTCTACTTGCCACTGCCACCCTCCCCTGAAAAAAACCCATTGAAGTTTGAAGATTGTGGACATAATGAAATGCACAAGTTTATAGTCTTTCATGTTATGCAGAGTAATAAAAAATATTTTGTTACATGTTTGACCTAGAAGGATCAGTAAATCCCAGTACGTTCTTCAAAAAGCATGGAACAAGATTATCTGCTTTAATTGACGGCAGATCACTGATAAGATTTATCAACATGTATAAGGGAAATAACTTGCAACTTACAAATTTAATTTTTTGGAGTTACTCCCCTTATTCAGTTGATAACATTATACATGAGATCATTGTTGTTGTCTCATAAAATTATACATTTTCTCTGATAAATTAGAGTTTGAACCAGTGCTGCTAAAAGCTGCATTCCTAAACTCAACATTTCAATACATGTAATCAATGCTATTTTTAGTCTGCAACACTTGGGCTTCCATTTGACTAAAATGCCGAACTAGAAGATCTGGGTGAAGTTTTGTGTTAAACAAGTGTTTTACATAGTTGTGAAGTACAAAAAAAAATGCTTATCACAGTCTTACCACAATATACATTTCTTGCAGATAAGGAACCTTGTTAAAACAGTACAAGAAAATAAAGATTTTTAGAATTTTAATTGAATTTGTCCATAATTAATCTCTTTTCTAGCAAATTGTTTGATTATCAAACAAGTATTTAAAACAAATGAAGGAACACATGTAAGATATTGAAAGAAATAATGATTTTTTTAGAATGTATTTTCAAATGTTAAAAAACCTGCACTCTTAGATTAACCATCTGTATTTTAACAACCATGACAGAATTCCCACTCAAGGAGAATAAAGCAATATGTGTAGTCAACCAAAGTCATTTTCAGAAGTTTGAAAAAGCTATTTACCAATTTACTACATCTAGCAGCATAACCAAAAGAAACCTCACATAGGAGTTACCCTCACATATAAAGTGTCACCATATATAAAAATATAAAAGTATGAACTTTTTAAAAATGCATAATGACATTGTTGCAAATCAGGATGACTTGATGGCAAGTGAGGTACCATATATGAAAGATATTGTTAACTACCAATATCTAAACTTGGAGTCAACCACTGCAATGTTAGAATATTTCAATCTCTGATTTCAGTAACCTCACATTTTTTTAAGTAGCCTAGTGTAAAAGAAATTGTTCGTCAAAGTATATTTTTTGAATGAAAAGTTACCTTGTCTAGAGTTTAGTCCATCATATTTATTAATAGTGTATCTATTTCCAATTATTCAGTTGACATGCTGGTAAAATACTACTCAGAAACAAGGATGTTATAAATATCAGTGCTATGATTATCAAGATAAAATTTAGTCAGCAGGATTACTTACATAAACTTTCAGCTGCTTTAGCAAAGGCAAAAACTGGACATCACTTATTCCACAAGAAACAGCAAAAATAAGACAATTCATTACTTATTCCAAGAAGGAAAGTCCGATTTTCCCAGGCTTTTCCATCACCAAATGTCCTGGTTGCCATGTATAGCCTATCATATATTGAAAAATGGCATTAATCCCAGAACAAACAACCATCCAATCTTGATTTTCATATCTTCATTATCCAGTCAACTCCTGCCAATGAAATAGATTAAAGAAATTTTACAATGTTGGATGGGTTTCAAGAAAAAGTTCATCCTTCTGAATGGTCACAAACTTCAGAATTCTGAAGGCAATGCTGTCATTTTTATACTAAAAATAATTAAGCTTTATTCTTTTATCTCAATGCATTCCAACTCACACACTTTACAGAAGGTGTATGCTTAAGATATTTTTAAAATCTGATGAAGTAAGGATTCTTTCTGGGCATAGGCCTCAAAGCCTTCATAGGATGTATGTCATCCTTGAAATGTATAATCAGTAAATGCTGACTCCTCCATGCATCTCACTTTATGTTTGTCCAAGTGTCCAAATAAGGTTATGTTTGTGTGTGCTTCCATTCCCCCAAAAACATTGCTGTGGGTTTAATGCCATTCTGCAGCATATGATAGGCCATACATAGCGATGATAGGCAATGCATGGCAATCATAGGCTATACATGGCAATGATAGGCTATACATACATGGCAATGGTAGGCCATACATGGCAATGGTAGGCTATACATGGCAATGATAGGCAACACATGGCAAATGATAGGCTATACATGGCAGCCAGTATATCTGGTGGACGAAGAACCCAGGTAATACTCCAGGAAGAACCACTGACCCACAGGAAGCTAGTGGCAAGCTTCCACATTGGAAGAGTCCAATGCTTGAATGCATGTTGACAGAGGTGAGATGTCATGGATCTGTTTAGGCAAAGAAAGTTTTGATAACTTTGTAAGACTAGCTACTTTAGTGATACAACATAAAACCAATATTTAACATTTCAATGGACAGGTACACATATATTACATATATACAATAAAATAATTCAAATCAGAAACATTATGCTGCCAACAATGGCTATAGCTAAAACAACAATATACATCATGCAGACATGCATATTTTTTATTAGTCCTATGTATCAAAAGGCATACATTTGAAAATTTAGGTGACAAAATGGTTATTAAAATGCATGCAGGAATGCTATGGTTATTATTTAATACATCAGAAAATTGTAAATAATTGATTACAATAAGCATGGGAGTAAGTAGAATTAAAGCCAAAGAAACTATCAAAATTGGTAACCCTCAAATGAGTTGCCACTAAAGATGATGTAAAACGACATCAAATCCCTGACCAAATCTAAATCAGCCTTTGAAATAAGACATTGTTGTCAGTTTACTGGCCAAACACTTCCAGACTCTGGGGGCGTCATATTCAAGAAAAGGTGTTTAGTGCCATGTGGTCTTTTCCCTTGGTATTGTAGCCAAATATTGGTGCCTGAGATTATAGTTGCAGTATTTGAAAAATGAGACCAGATTACAGAAGCAATTTTTCATTTTCTCGTGGAGTGTCTTATATAAATCAGTTGCCATGGATATTAGTCTGCTAATATGTCAAGTAGACAGATTTGCTTTTTTTAACAGAGAATCATATGACCTTTTTAAAATCATCCAGCACCAATTTAAGTGTGCTTCATCATCTTTTTGGTTGCTATGGAAATGCCAAAATAAAGAATAAATATGTAAAGATTGACCTCAGAGCATCTGAAGGTCATTAACTGGGTGAATAAATAGAGGTTGAGACATCGCAAGAAATTTAATTGTCTTTCTTTCAGATCTTAGATATGACTGCCAAAATTTTGTTGAAATACTCCATGGATTTTCACACAGTCATCACATGGATACTCCATGGATTTTCACACAGTCATCACATGGTATTTCATTGTCTTCTTATGGTGAAATAATTATATTTGAAAAATCTGCATTTTTGCCAGGAACATTGGCTTGGAATTTCTAGGAATTGACTTGCCAAACAATGCCTGCAAACCAGTCAGTTAGTTTCTAGCTCTCACTTTCTAAACATACTAGATTATTTGGGATGATCGTGGATGTAAAAGATGGTGACAGCAGCATAATTATAATTAGTTGTTTGTTTTGTAGAAAATGTTATTAAATAGGAGAGATTCCAACTATAAACCTTATGGTACACCATTTGGGGTTTTATCCTAATTACTAAGTTAGAATCCCAATTTAGCACCCTTTTGGTTAGACAAGTACATGTAGTTTTAAATTAGTTTGATTGAATTTTGATCAGTGTTATGACTTTCATCTTTTCAGATGGGATGGGCAGTAGTCGAAGGCCTTGAACAGGCCCCTTTAGTATTGCTCCTACATTGGAACCATTGGTCATTCTTCTAGTACTCCACCAGTGTCAGTAATGCAGTTTTACATCTATCCACTTTTATAAAAGCAGATAGAAATACAAATACTGCTGACTTGATTGGATAAAAGTCTTTTACAAATGTTGGTAAAATAATGACTGGCCCAAGTAGTAAAAAATATGCTAATTACTAAGCATAAAACTGGTGTACCTAATTTGAGAATTTTATGAACTATATTGTCAATGCCAGTAAAAAAAAAATTATTGAGGCCTTTCATAATTTTGCAAACTTAATGTGGAACTACAGGTTTAGTTTTTATAGTTTGGTATTTTTCAGGCAGTTCGTTGTTGTGAAAAGCTAATGAAAAAAGAGTTCTCTAGGATTTCATTTGATCCAGTGGGCTTTGCACTTGTTGAATATTTTACAGATTTTATTTTGTTCAATAATCAGAGAATCACCCTTTATCAGAACGATGCCACAATCTGAACTTTTGTTATCATATTCAGACTGAAGCTTGTGTAATTTATTTATTTATCGTGTGTAGTGCATGCTCAGCTGTTTAACAGCATCGTCATCGGCATGGTGCAGAGCCTGCAGTCCACCAGGGAACTTTGTCAGTGGACAGTTCACAATGTGTGACATGGTCTGTAGAGCTCCAGTTACAGGAAGTCAGTAGCCAGTTCCCATTGGACAAGGTTGACTGCACAATGACCCAGTCCTGTCCATAACTGGTTCTTTGTGGCCCACAGATGTTGTGAAAGGTTGAAGCCATGATGGCAGACAGATGGCTCAGCTACAAGGGAGTGGTTTACAATATATGTTGAAGACCACTCATCACTCCATGCTGATATTGTTGTCATATCCTTTTTCATACCACAGAATCCAAACCATACTCTATGCCTGAAGTGTTGCTACAAAAATTATTTCTAGTACATCAATTATATATATGAAGACCTTTTTGACACCCAAAACTTCTGTCTGTGCTGGGTGATGAATTCTGAGGACTTAGCATCAGACTGAGAAACTTGCAGTTTCTCCAGGAAATGTATCAGTACAAGGTGAGTATATCTTGCATCATAGAAGCTAGATAGGTGCATGGAAAAGACCATTGGCTACAGGAAACAACATCCTATGGTCAGGCAAGATGACGAACATCAGGAAAGCATAGCTCCTGTCATCAAGAAACAACATGGATCTGGATCAGCTGGACAGGTATGCATAATTGTTCTGGTCAGTAAACGGTGATCATGTTATGCTGAATTGAATAATATTTAATAAATTTTACATATGATATAAAAATCTGTTGTATTTTTCTTTATTTTCCATATTTCATTATATAAACAACCTCACTAAGGATGATTATTCATATCTACCTGCATTTATCATTGAGTCATTGACTACATTTTGTTTATTTGTATGATGAAGGATAGGACCAGCTGGTTACAAACAGGACTAGTAGCAATTTAAGGTTACTGGTCATATGGTCTTGGAGGATGTTTTACTGAGTTTCACATACTGAACATCAAACTTCTGAACCAAGGTCTCTAGTGTCAAGTTTTCTGTGACAACCACATACTGCTTCAGCATCAACACAGACATGAAACAAGGTTCCATCCTTGCACCCTTCCTCTTCATGATTGTCATCTACTGGCTTTTGAAGAAACAGTGGACAGCAAAAGAGGAATCAGGTGCACCCTCATTTCACCTCTGGAAGGCCTTGACAACACTGATAACATTGGCCTGCCTTCAGGTCTACATATAGATATGCAAGAAAAGACAGATTCGGTGAGACAGCCATAAAGATAAAACTAAAAGTAAAAAGTGAAAAAACCAAATTAATGAGGAAAACCGCTGCTGTTTTTGAACCAGTGTCCTCCAAAATTGTAGGTACACGCCAAATTTCCGCCGTTCCCCATAGGGTCTGCAAGACTAGTATTTAATATTTTTATCTAATGCCCATTATTTAAATTTAATTTAATTTCAAACACACTTTACATCATTGGTGTTTGTTCATCCGGTTTTAACGTCTCTTTCGGTTCTTCGCTGTTGCATTTGTAAAATTTCACAACTGATTGTATTTTCAAGATTTATTGACATTTATTTACTTAATTTAGTTTTCATTCCTACTAGATGTAGGATTAAACCTTCCATGAAATTCTTACCAAAGACATTTTCAGAAGAAACAAGTGTACGTTCAAACTCTGGATTTTTGCACATTGTAAAGGGAGTACTCGGTTTTACTACATTCATATTATGCAGAATCACTTCCAAAATCAACCGATTTTGGTTCATTTTGTGGTAATTCGTTGTAACAGAAGGTTTAATGGATACGGTAAACTTTGTTCACTTAAAGTTTATCTAGGTAAAATGAATAACCGTGTAATTGTTGTAATTTTCAAAGTAACTTTTGAGAGAAGAATGTTTTTGTATCCATTGTTGTTGTTTTCAGGGGTGGTGGTGTCATGATTCTACAGTATATGTCATTTCCACCACCTCTCATCTTGTTAAGTTTTAATTCATTCATGTTCTAAAGTCTGCTTTTCCACGTTTCACATTCTAAAATCTGGTTTTCATTCAAAGACTCAAAATTATAATGTTCCTTATAATGGTTCCTTTGTGTATTGGTATTATATGTTTTTCTGTTGGTTCCCAACTGTTAAACGATTCATCATATTCGTTACATTTCACTAGCACAAACGTTTTGCCGTTTGTTCTCTTTTGTATTCAAGATCTTATTAACTTGTATTTATCTTCTTGTTTGTCGTATATAGACAACTCTTGTTCGCAAATACATGCCCTCTGAATCATTGCTCTTCAAGTCTTCAAGTTCGCAAACAATTGTACCACCTAACAGTACTTGTCTGATGCTAATTATTTCATGCATAAAGTTTGGAAAGTAGCCCTTTTGAAAAACATCTCTTTGTACTTTTATATACTATTGATTTTACAAGTTTTAAATGCATTCTAAATGCAAGAGTCGTCTGGTAGCACAAAGGTTTATCCATAGATTCAACCTGTTTCATTCCATGCTTATGTCAACTGGATTTATGTCCATTGATATGCAATGAGTGTTTTTGTAACCATCAGTTACATTTTGGAAAAGTCTATCAATCCTCTGGTTACATTTTGGGCGAAATAGTTGAACCCTTTGCGGTTCTGTTATACCTTTCCGCTGCTGATTTTTGTCTGAGTAAGTTCAAAAGTCTTCCTATTTTGCCAGCAAGTTCTTAAAGTTCTTGTCGTAAAAGAATCTTCCTTCCCCAAACTGTATCTTTTCAGGCATTAACACTTTAAAACTATATACATATACAAACATTGCGTATGCAACGTCCTCGATACATCCATAAACTCACCATGTAAAATTTGTGAACTCCTCAGATTTTTCTGTAAATTTAGCCCAATACACATTTGTTTATTTACCAACATCACATATTTTATTTATTCATTCGTCATACTCCACTGAACCATCTTGCCATCAGGAAAGTGGTGTTTGCTTCAGTGTTGAAAATGTTCTGTAAATATACTTTTGGCGTATATTTTTTTATCTGATAAAAAAGTGACATTTTTATTATTTTAAAGTTTCTTCTTCGTCACAAGCAGCTATAGTTATACTTCTGTCTTTTACAATTTTGTAAATTTGTTATCCGTAGATGACAATAATGTTGTTTGCATGTTAAACTGGTGAAATAATTACATCTTCTCTATGAAAACAGTTATTTATTATGTGTACATAATTTCGAATTAATGTGTCGTTTCACCGTTTATCTTTTCTAATTGTCGTCATATTCTGACTGGTCTAGTAATTTTCTATTGGTAAATTCATGCCCTCGCGTCTGATTGGTGCTTTTAGACGCATACGGTTTTCAAGTTCGAAATTTATGTATTTATTTATTTATTCATTCGCCAAAGTTCAAAAGACATATATTCTTATTAAATTACGATATGGTCCAAAATTCTCAAAATGTATCCTACTAAATCGTGTGGCTAAAATGCCCGTTTCTCAACAGAGACAATGCTAAGAACTTCGAGCAGTATATTAAGTCAAAGGTCTTCAACGGCGGTATTGCAGTATCCAGAGCGTGGACCCCTTGTAAAAAAACACCAAATTTCCATTACATTTGCATGCTATAGCAAATAATGTGTTAAAAGTGCCGTTAAAACCAACTCAAACAAAAAGAGCAGTCAGTACGACATATGGTCATCGGGAAATATACCTATATTTAGTGGATGCTGTAAAGATTTCTTCTATCTACATTAACATAGGGTATCAATATCACAATATATGCAAGCTCGGTGTGTGTCTCTGAAATGGATAAATACACAATCTTCATGAGACATAGTCATAGGGGTCGTCCATTAATTATGTCAACAAAATTGGGGGGGGGGAGGGGGTTTGAAGAAGTTTGACAATTGTTGACATGGGGGAGGGGGAGTTCAAGATAAATTGACGTCAACAACGTTATTTTTTACAATAAATTTAATAAGTCAAAAAATAGGAAATTAGTCGGTGCGTTGGTATGGCACACGCTCGCCCGTCAACAGCCCACCAGTTTAATCCTAAACCGGTTGAGCTCTTGCCAAGGAAGTCTAGGAAGTTAGAATATAAACCCTCGATTTTTTCATGAATTCAAAGTGTTATAGTCAATTTGAAATCTGTTAAACAAGTAAAAAAAATGTATTAAAATTTATTTGTAAACCTTTTAATTTCCATAATTCTATTTTTAGCATAAAAGCCAGCCGTATAAAATATTGCTAGTTTGTAGGGGGGTGGGGTAAAATTTTATTAGGGGGGTCACTGAAAGTTTGACAGTTGTTGACAAGGGGTGGTGGTAAAAAATTGCCTAAAAGTTGTTGACATGATTAATGGACGTCCCCGTATCAATGAAGTGTACCTTCAAGATTTAGACGTGGGTGGGGGATGGCATCAATTAATAACTTGTTTTTGACTAGAAGAACTTCATGGACATGCATGGATAGTTTTCTTTTCAAACTGTTTCACTCACAGTAATTATAAGCTGACGGAATTTGTACATCCATGATCCTTGAATTCCAGTAAAAAGGTAATGGCAAATATTGGTTTCTTAAATATGAATAATTGGGGACATTGTAACAAATATTAAATTTATATTATACATCATGATAATTTGGATTTAGTCGCCTTTCTCTGGGTACCGAGTTTTGCTATCCCCATGTACAAAATTAAATAAATAATGTATAGGAGGAAATACATAATCTTGACCGACCTGGCGGGATAACAGGTAAATCAAAACGTAAGCGAGTGATTTATTTCTGAACTTGCCATATTTGAGTCCAGTTCTGGCCAATCAAATCGTCTTGTAACATCACTGCTCTTTTGTTTGTCATAATTTCAAATAGATATGTTGAAACTCTCAGCTCTGCAGAACAGGGGGTGTCTTTTTTTGGGGTGGGGGTGGGAGTGTCTTTTTGTAATACTGGGCACTGTTTACTGTTTACACCAAATGTATTTAATTATACGACATACTTTTCCGTAACTGTCTTAAATTTATTAATCTTTCGTTTGCTTTAGGGCACAATCCCAATACATCACTCACTGTTTTCAACTACGGTTTTTTATATAGGATAAAAGAAACAGATGCAAGTATTACGCTTTAAATTTGTATCTGTTAGTGCCCACTGAACACGCTCTTGAAAGGCGACACGCATTTTGATTGTTACATTTCAATACAGTTCCAGATAAATAAATTATATATATATATATATATATATATATATATATATATATATATATATATATATATATATATATATATATATATATATATATATATATATATATGATCCAGTATTAGAATTTCTCATAATAATCATTCTTATTTATTGATTTACATATTCACTGTTTGTCTCCTTCATTTGCATAACATTTTTCCAGTTATGTCCAATATTTCCTGAAAACAAATCTCGTCGAATAATTTACGTGTCATTTCTCATGACACTTTAGGACAGAATTTTCATGGTTGCTTTAGTTGCTCCTTTGTCTGAATTATGGCCCTTTAGTTTTACATTTTCCATTAAGAGGAACGGGTACCTATCAACATTAAAGGAACTTCAAGCTTGAGAATTGTTTTTCAGCCAAACAAAAGAATAACTGAGAAATTAAGTTTTGATAAATGTTTTTAGCATGCAAAATTTCTTGAAAACAGTTTAATTTTAAAAATAAAATTTTCTTCATAAAGAGGACAAATATCTGCAAAGCATCCAACATACACTATCACTACGAAAGCCGAACCAGTTAAATTGTAAGCACAATAAATGTAATTATTTTGTTCAAACTTTTCCAGTTTAAAGCTTTCTAGGTGAATGATAAGTTGAAACAAAAAACTTGCGATTTTCTATGAAAAGATCAAGTAATCACACTTTTCTAGTCATGTTCGATACCTCTAATGAAATTGTATATCGATGGACGTAATTGGACTCGGGTCACAATTATTTTCCCTCTATAGTCCATATATTTGCATCTCAGTACTGAAATTTACAGTGTGTCTAAATCATGATAAATCACTTGTTAATCTGTCATATTTTCAAAGATGAACTCACGACGAAGTTCTTGTCATAGGTTAACCTGTATCTATTTAGAAGCAACATGCCTTGTGTCATATATTTCACTTCTTGGCCTTCATTATTGCCTTATTACTCACCGTGCACTATCGCCACATTAAAAAGTCAACCAAAAAACCCAAGGTCACAGATAATCAAACCATAATGCAAATATTGTAAAGAATAAACAATTTCTTTTCAATCAATATAAACGTTGCCTAAATCCAAGCCAAAGAAGAGAGAGAGAGAGAGAGAGAGAGAGAGAGAGAGAGAGAGAGAGAGAGAGAGAATAAGAAGAAGAAAAAAGAAGAAAATAATCTAAATATAGATTTGATCTACATTAGTAAGTTAGAGGTGTGATCTGAGTGCAGTTAATCCTCGTCGTTTGGGTTATAATCCCTGAGAGTTTATTCTAATATATTTCAGGATAATTCGGTTGTTATCGATTCCCTTTATATAAAAAAATTAGTTCTATTATTATTTGCCGTTATGCGGTGCTCATCTTAATTATCTTACATTTTCTGATTTTTACACTTTGATATTAGATACAAGTTACTTATGTTCTAAATCAAATAACAAGTTGATTTCTTCCTTGGTGTATACTTTTAAAATTGCACAAAATATCGACACAATTTTCTGTAAACTGTAACGATTGCATCAAATGCTAACACTTATGTGTTCCGCGTGACCATACCGATAGCAAATAAACGCGAACACTGGAGTATTCTGTGTGGCCATACCAATAGCAAATAAACGCGAACACTGGAGTATTATATGTGTACATACCGATAGCAAATATAAACGCGAACACTCGATTGTTATGTGTGGCCATACCGATAGCAAATAAACGCGAACACTGGAGTATTCTGTGTGGCCGTAACAACAGCCAATCAACGCGAGCACTGGAGTATTCTGTGGCCATACCGATAGCAAATAAACGCGAACACTGGAGTATTCTGTGTGGCCGTACCAACAGCCAATCAACGCGAGCACTGGAGTATTCTGTGTCCATACCGATAGAAAATCAACGCGAACACTGGAGTATGCTGTGTGGCCATACAGATAGCAAACAAACGCGAACACTGGAGTATTCTGTGTGGCCATATCAACAGCCAATCAACGCGAGCGCTGGAGTATTCTGTGTGGCCATACAGATAGCAAACAAACGCGAACACTGGAGCATTCTGTGTAACCATACCAATAGCAAACAAACGCAAACACCGGAGTATTCTGTGTGGCCATAACACTAGCAAACAAACGAGAACACAGTAATATTCATTGTGGCCAAAATGAAAGTAAGCAAATGAGAACACGGTATTATATGATAGTAAGCAAATAGGAACCATGGTCTATTCACAGTGGCCAAATTGATAGTAAACAAATCTGAAGCTCCTGGGAAATTTTGATCTAGTTCACACGAATGACCAAGCTAAAAATAATGGAAAAGAAAATGTATCTGAGGACTTTCGATCAAAAACAAGAAGTGTCTAAGATAGATATGCAGAACAGACCCATTTGGTTAAACTTTATAGCTGTCCTCTTGTTTTTGAACTTCTTTTTTTAATACACAAAGCAGCAAGTTCTCACATCTATTATGAATACAGCAATTCGCCATCGCCACATTTACAGCCGCAACCACGTAAATCTTCACCGAAAAGATGGGTCATGTCTCCAGAGAAACTGAAATCCATTACTGCCGAACCATAGTAGTAACTGTCCGTTGATATCTCCTGTCAAAATAAGTGTGCCGTAATTACACATGCAGGTCTATCTGGTATGCCATTCGAGTTGATCAGGACATATCTCAGAGAGAGAGAGAGAGAGAGAGAGAGAGAGGTCATTTAAAAATGGGACAAACATATACATAGAATAGAATATCTCTGGTACAATATCGGTCGGTTACAAAGAACATCAAATCCCATGATAAATATTCACAACCGTTGTACGTGTCAATAATTTATCAACCTTCAGCTACATAAAAATGAAGGAATTACGTCGATCTGTGTTATTTGTGTCTAATGATTGATCGTTATACATTGATTGATGGCATTGCATTTGCTGGTGAATGTGGTTGACATTTAAATCATGAAATAAATGTGCTTTATAAGATGAATCAACAAGCACCTGGTTTGGTTCAAATAAACAACAGGACACCTTAAGATACATTTAAGCGATTATCATGGGGATGACGTCTATCCATCTGCATAAATAAATAAATTAATAACTGCATAAGCTACGCTCTAAAAGAGACGGATGTTGCAGGGTGGACAGGATATTGATTCCTGTTTTTGTTTAGAACTGTCGCCGGGCAACGCTGTTCATGTAGTCCTATCACTTAGATGCTTCGTTCAGCATTTTCTACTTTCATCCTTCTTAGAAATTATTCAACGTTCCACACTTGTGTTTAAAGGCACTCAACAACCACAAACAATTTTGTTGAAGTGGAAGGGGAGGGTATTTTTGTGTAACCCTAGTTAGTTTCTTTCCAGGTCATGTTTCCATAACTGTATGTTTAAAAATAATCTTTCTGGCTCCTATGCAAAACCTAAAGATATTTGGCAGTGGAATCACACACGAACATTTACCGTCCGCGTTAAGCTGTGATCGTCGCGCTAAGTTGAAATTTGTGTTGACGTTACGTACTACCGGACGTGTGATTACCGTCTAATCTCTATCTGGATCACCAGCATTAGCACCAGATCCGAGACTATACTCAGTATGATCAGGGTGATTTGTAATATTTTTGGAAAACAGCATCGAAGGACCAGCGCTGCCAGCGTATTCATCGCTGCAACTTTCCAATCCCCCCCCCCAAAAAAAAAAAAAAAATTAGGGGCCCCTAGTGGCCGAGTGGTCTAAAGCGCTCTCCGTTACGGATCACTGCCATCTCACCTCTGTCTGCGCCGGTTCGAGTCTCGGATTCAGCCAGTGTGGGTATGTGAGAAAGCTTGCCAGTAGCTTCTCGTGGGTCGGTGGTTCTTTACGGGGTTTTCCCTTGGTTCTTCCTCCACCATTAATACTGGCCGCCATGTATAGCCTATCGTGTGCTGAAAAATGGCGTTAAACCCCACAACAACAACCAATCCCAAAATCCCAAAATTGTATCGCAACCTCAACCTTACCCATGCATGCTTCGATTTCTTTCCATATACGATATATAGTGCGCTGTTAAAAAGAGCCAGAATTCCGTTGTTGACAAAACCACCACATTCCGCAGCGGTATATTCACCGACAACACATTTTAAGAGTTGGCCTTAGATTTCGTTAAAAGTCTCACTTGGCAGAAAATAACTACGTACATTTTGAACTTGTATTTCTACTCGTCCACAATCGTTTGGAACTCATGAATCCTAACAATGAAGCTGACAATCTCCTTTCGACATATCTCTCACCAGTGAAGCATCCATATCAAGTACAACGCCGGATAGATACATGAATCTAGCCATGTTTTTATAAAACATTCCCCGTGTCTAACACTCATATAAGCACAGCTATTCAACACGGGACGTTCAGTCTTCTCGAACATTTTTATAGCAAATCTGCGGACGGATAATATATTTTTATATCTAGAGTCATACTAGATGTGATGGAAGTTCTATTAATTACGCTTTACCAACCTTGCTAGACTTTCCCTTAACGACGAAAATGCTCTGCTGGCTACTTTACCAATGGTAACCCGGGTCACTTCAAGGGCGTTGTCTTTAACAACATCGACTCCTTTCATAGCGATGTTTTGTTTGTTTGAGACGACTTTTCATGAATTCTAGTTCTTTTAGCTTTGCTGTTCTGAAAAACTCCGCGACAGTATCACCATGTCAAGCTCAGTAATATGCACTGTATACAGGTAATCGTGAATTTACAACTCGCATTGATACCACTCTGAAATGTAAGATAATCATGTTGATTTTTGATCCCCACGACAAATTAGTTATGGCAGATAATTACAGCGTAAAGAAAAATACCCACGGTTGTGGTGAATCGTTATGACATATAGCATGATTTTGGACACGATCCGTGAACAATGCGTTTGAACGCTTGTACTTCTCTAGCGTGTCGTCGTCGCTGGAACATAGCTTACATTCGAAAGTTTCTCTTCTCAAGTCAAGTAGATGTCTATCTTGATCTGTCAGAGAAAATTTCAAACGAGATACGTGTGTATTATTGCAGTTTTATTGGCAGACCTTAACGTTGGTTCATGGACACGTATCGCGATTTAGGATTCATTTTTCTTAACCGCCTTGATTCGCTGTTGGATTTTATCTTTGATAAAATCTTTTTGTACGCGCCAGTTGATATGCCAATCTACGTGTAATGTCTTCCAACATCGTACAAAAACATGAACGAACTGTTCGCTAGAAGCCAAATAATTCCTTGCGAATATTTGGCAGCTGTAATGCATGCATAATTACGCCAGTGCTATGTCCAGGTTTGGTCGGAACCCACTGGGTCGTTCTGCTTCTATAGTGTTGGGAAAAATAATTTAAAACTCTTACCGGGTCGTAATCAAGGTGGTACTCTGTGTGGTATTTGCTACCATTGTCGCATTGCTGCGTTAATTTCTCTTAATTGTGCTTTATCTGCGGCCCTGCTTAATCACTATAGCATATATCATCGATTTATTAATTTATCAAACACCTGTCTGTATTTGTGTCTATGATTGTTTATCAAGTTTGACAATGGGGAGCAGTCGCTACTGCTTCGATGAAGCGATCTAGCCAAATTTTCCAGTGGATCTACTAGTTTTTTTTTTTTGTCACATGATATGCTAGACGTTGCTCCATTTGACACGTTTTTGCGTTTACGCGTTGGCGTTGCGCACGACGTTGTTAGAAACTACCCGCAACATTGTTTGTCCGCCATGGATTTTTAAACCAGCTCCTGTAGATTCAAGATCAATGCGTTCCCCAAGAGATGGTAACCCCGATGGGTCCAGTTCTCTCGTATATTTGTACTTTAGAACTGCAATAACGAAATCATAATATTCATCATTATATTATTTCCTTATACCTTGTATTCCTTTTGACTCGAAAAACCATTTCTTGCCAATTATCACAGTTTTTAGAACGGGGGGGGGGGGATTTTGGTAGTACATGATTAGACCGATTGTTAAATTCATCAGCGACAAAATAACTCGATTTTTTTCTGATATAATTAAATACTTTATCATTAAATCTTCCGAGGAGTATTTTTTATTTTTTCAATTGCGATGAAACCTTTTCAGCACCATCTTGGATTCCATCACGTGCTTGCAGGTCAGCAGTTTACGCACGTGTTGCTGCCTCGGTAGCTTCTTGCATTTGTTCTGGTAGTGCCCCTATTGCTGTTTCACTTGTTTCTCCAATTTTACCTGGTAATGCCCCAATTATTTTTTTTTCTTTTCTGTTGCTGTTAGTGCTGCTGAGATTTCATTAGGTTTGATCAGTAAATCGAATGTTTGTTCAAAACCAAGTGATATCTTCACTTGCAGATTGTCTTGTCATTCATATGTCCTTGACTTTTGTGTTTGTCCATGTATTTTTTGATTACTTAAAGTCGTATCTGCGGTTTCATGTCCATATTGAGATTATGTTTACGTCGTTACGTTCAAATGATCTCGTCCAATCTGATTCAGGAACGGCTGCAAGGATTATGCAAATCCATCTTCTCAAATCTGTGTGGCGTCGGTACTCCATTTTCATATTTCGCTCGAAAGAAATATTGTTTAATTGGGAGAAAAAAATCGTATGAAGACTTGTCGTCTTCACACCAGGTGTTTTAAATATTTCAAACCCGTGTGCGTTGTCTCTTTGAACACTATCAACACATCTGCATGGCCGCGAACAACTTTTAGAATTTGTGCATCTCGTTGAGTAACATGAATCATGTCGGTGTTTTTAAATCATCTGCGAGAAAATATTTGTGCAGGATTTGATTGTTTATCAAGCATGACATCGTCATACACGAAATATTATTCACAGACACGAAGGATCTTCTGCCAAAGGTGCTTCAGCGATGTATGTGATTAAGTTTACCAGAAGGTCAGCGATTTTATTGTTGGTAAATATATCGCCGGTTGCTACGGTGAGGTTCAAGTGACAAACTTGCCCTCGGATGAAAACCTGTATCAACTCACGAGCTCGCAACACTGCTGATTCACGTCGTGCCACGTTAATTCTCCTCTCGTTATCTGATAAACCTGATAATAATGATCCAAAGTTCAAGCACGTGCCCTCAACGAGGTTGGGCGTGGTGGGTGAATACACATGTGATCAAATTAACTGGAGCATGTGTGATCAATCAACCAGTCAAACTCATGTCATTCATCAATGGAATTGCATTACGTATGGAAGTCATGTTGTATAGAGAACTGTTATATTTAACTGAAAAATAATTAATCTAAAAATTTCTTAATTTGCGGGGTTTCATTTGCAGAAGATTTATTAGCGTCATTTAAGATAGTCCAGTCAAAGACTACTACCGCTACACCGCTTGTGCAGCGCATACATAGCCTTTATATCAAATCCGCAATTTTTTCTCGGAAGTCAACTATCACCCTTAGGAACGGCAGCAGCATGTATCCAGCAATATTCATTCGCCCTTTGTCGACCATATTTTGATGTCATTCCAATCATATATAATATGTTATGCCATTTTTATTCAGTTATTATTATTATTATTATTGAGGGGGCCCCGAGTGGCCGAATGGTCTAAAGCGCTCACCGTTACGAATAACTACCATCTCAATTCCAACATCACTGCTGCTTGAGTGCTTAGATCCAGTATTGCCTTCACTAACTGATGTTATTAATACCTCTCTCTCATACGGGGAATTCCCATCATTTTTCAAAACTGCCATTGTAAAGCCTCTGCTGAAGAAACCAACACTAGACCATAACAATTTAACGAACTACCGCCCAGTTTCTAATCTCCCATTCATATAAAAAATCTTAAAAAAAGGTTGTTCTATTCCAGCTTGTGTCTCATCTAAATTCAAAAAGTCTTTTTAGCAATGTACAGTCTGCATATCGCCCTTGCCACAGTACTGAGACTACTCTTCTAAAAGTAGTTAATGACATTCTCTCTGCTTTGGATAGCGGAAAGATTACAGTCCTCACCCTCCTTGATTCGTCTGCAGCATTTGACACAATAGACCATGAAATATTACTTCACTGTCTCCAGCATGTATTTGGCATTCATGATATATCCTTACTGTGGTTCAAGTCCTACTTGGTCAACAGGACACAAATTGTATCTGCAAATGGAATACACTCCAGCCCAGTTTATCTATGTTGTGGTGTTGCACAGGGGTCTGTTCTTGGAAATTTTCTCTTCATCCTGTACACTCAATCGCTCTCAAGTGTCATAGATCATCATCCAGTTTCTCACCAATTGTACGCTGATGACACCCACATATACAAATCTAGCCACCCAACTGAAGTTGATGCTACCATCCAAGGTGTAGAGAGGTGCATTTATGATGTGAAATAATGGATGACATGTAACAAGCTGCAGATGAATGATGATAAAACTGAGGCCATTCTGATCAGAACACAAAGACTTTCTCATTCACATCATTTACCTCAGACGATAAATATCAGCATCACCAACATTAAATTCACACAATCAGTACGAAACCTAAGTGTTACTCTGGACAGTACTCTCATATTGCACCAACATGTCATGAACATATGCAAGGCTGCATATCTTGAGCTGAGACGCATCAGCTAAGTTCGCAAATATCTTTCAGTTGATGCCACTAAAACACTTGTGTGTTCATTAGTACTTTCAAGACTGGACTATTGTAACTCAATTCTGTCTGGTTCATCTCAATATCTGCTCCAGAAACTTCAAAAGGTTCAAAACACAGCTGCTCGGATCATACTTAGAGTACCACGATCAGAGCACACCTCCCCGCTGCTCTGTACCCTACACTGGCTATCCATTCGATCCAGAATCAAACACAAAATTTGTTCTCTGTGCTACGTCTCACTGTCGGACTCTAGTCCAACATTCATATCCGACCTCACCCATGTGTACACACCAGCAAGATACTTACGCTCCTTTTCTGACAATCGTATACTCGTTATTCCACGTATGAAAACAAAGTCATATGGACAGCATTCTTTTGCATACCAGGGCCCAGCAACGTGGAATGAATTGCCCACTAAACTTAGACACAAAGACAAAGTGATCACATTCAAGAGGGCCCTCAAAACTCACTTATTTCGACTGCCAGAACAAATTTAAAGACCTAATAATGTTTCCTACCTTAAATATTCTCAGCATGTTTTTTAATGTTTTTTAATTTCATGGTGTTTGTTTTTGCAATCATAATATTATATGTTTTTTATCTTATAGGTGTTGTCTAATGTTGTCAAGCGCCTAGAGCTTCTAAAGATTCGGCGCTATACAAAGTCCTCATTATTATTGTTATTAGTATTATTATCTCACCTCTGTCTGCGGGGGTTCGAGTCTCGGATTCAGCCAGTGTAGGTATGTGAGAAAGCTTGCCAGTAGCTTCTCGTGGGTCGAAGGTTCTTTCCGGGGTTTTCCCGGGTTCTTCCTCCACCATTAATACTGGCCGCCATGTATAGCCTATCGTGTGCTGAAAAATGGCGTTAAACCCTACAACAACAACATTATTATTGAGGTTTATTTCTTCATTTCACCAACGTATGCACACTGATTCAGTGGTAGATAAATCGTACAACTCACTTGCGTAAAGGTATTATTCCCAGAGAGGTCACCACGACTTATCGAGGACGGGTAATAAAATATTTGTTTTTTCCAGGAATGGTTGCAGAAGGGTTTTGGTGCAGTTTCCGAAATTGATCCAATCCTATGCTAATGATCTGATCTAATCGCGAATTTCTAACACAAGTCCTAGTGATTACAGTTCTGAATAAACTGTAGTGTATTGCAAAATAAATCCAACGGTGTGAAAGTGTTGATATGCCTATGATGGCCTGAGTCGTAGTTATGTGTAAACAGTCTTTTGTTGAATCACATTAGTACCATTCAAGAATATATCTTTATCTGAATTTTGCTATAAAGCCATGTCTCTATTTCCAAGAATGTTATTATTAAGCACTTTGAATTAACAGAGAAAAATAATTTGATTTAAATTATTTGAATAAATAAATTCCAGCCCAAATGAAAAACTGGACACAACAATAATACAACTGATTCTGCTCAGATCTTGCAGCACAAACGAATAATTTCTTGATTAACAAGATTATATAGTACTTTACTTCCGTTTACATTTAGCATTTTCTATTTTTAAAAATATTACATAATCCATTATTTCATTCGGGAAGGTTCCAAATGTTCACAAGATAAAATTTTAGTTATTATTAAAAGGTCTGTTACTAAAATTTTAATATAAAATTTGGGAAACAACAGGTAGACCCGTCATTTCATGGGGAATTTTCAATGTTCTGGACTTAGACTGAGATAAACATGTTGTTTACAAAACTAGAAACAATGCTTCAAGTCAGGTAGAAAATTAATACAATACAATTATCCATAGCATATAAAAAAATAAAATGACTAACAAACAATGCAAAATTTCGCCTGCGCAACGAAGTTTAACCGAAATTGGAAATCACTCGGCCATTTCTGTAAGGTTGTGAAATAAACATTCAATGTAATTCGTAGCTATTGAGAATTACGTTCAATCGAACAACACGAAAGGAGAGAGTCACGATCGGAATGACCTCGGCTTTTGCTGTTGTAATATACGTCGTGCACACAGCCAGAGGTGAATCACCAAACACATGTAAGTGATGTGTATTCCTACTTCTTCTGATGTTATTTCAACGCCCTGGCATAAATGGCCAAGCGATATTCCGACTGGA
Organism: Sinohyriopsis cumingii; assembly: GCA_028554795.2. NCBI lineage: Eukaryota > Metazoa > Mollusca > Bivalvia > Unionida > Unionidae > Sinohyriopsis > Sinohyriopsis cumingii. Next base: position 55,624,115 of record CM068829.1, read on the forward strand.
AGTTTAACATACAGAGTAATGACTGAACATTTTCTTTTAAAAACTAAGTAGGTTTGAGAGCACGGGTTTTGTTGCTGTAAATGTTTCCCTCCATTAATTAGAACACTGCCATTATTGAAGACATTGGTGTCGCGTGTGAGGGCCTGCAATTTATAACATCGAAATGAGGGAGCTCACGAAGATACATTAGTTCAAGCCAGCAAGACATACAGACAGACAAAGACAGAGAAATTTTCTAACTGTATTTGAGTTTATGCAGATGCTTGTATAAACGTATCGAGAAGCTAATTCTCATAAATGAAGGGTATAGCTTTAGACTAAAACAGTCAGCATAATATGAAGGAAAAAAAAGCATAGCAAATAATATCGCAAAATCGGCTTTCTTTTCAGATCGGAGGAATTGTGATTTACAACAAATAGTGATATCAATCATAGTGGTTACCTTAATACAAACATATTTCGTTCATGCAACAGTTTATAAAGAATTATGAAACTTGAAAAATTCCAGCAAACATGTTCATTAGTTGTAATACAAAAGGGGTGCTTATCTATAATGGCGATATAGTGCTTGGTTAACTAACTGACTGTAGGGCGTATTGAGAAAGATGTAAATTAATAATGGATAGAAAATTTGGTTATTGTAAAGGTCATGAACCATGATGCTCATTAATTCATTTCTAGAGATATACTTTCCTTTTTTGAAGTGAAACAGATTTTACAGGTAAGTGATGGGAGGACATACACAGGAGTACTGAACAATTGATAGATGAGTGTCTTCTGACAGACGAATAAACAGGATTTCACTAACTGGCAGACAAATAATGGGTAATGAACTGAAAACATAGTTATCAAAGAGAGAAAGAGAGAGAGAGATGGAAGGACAGACATATAGATCAGGGCCTGATTATATTGCAACTTCTTATGTTGGAAAAAACAGGTTCGACATCTGTCGAAATGTTTGGAAGTAACTCAGAACGACTCCTTTTCTTTGCCCACCGTTTCATTTGACCAATTTAAAAAAAATGTCAAAGTTTTCATAAGACGGATTTTTTTTTAGGACAAATCACTTAGCATTTCTTCATTTTAAATCCATACACGTCGTCTCTTTCTCGCGTTTCATTTTCATATTTTGTTCACACAAACGACGTATTCTCTCCGTCATAAAACTGTTGACTGGAAATCTAACTCGATTATATTTGACAAATCAAAAGGCTGCATTTGCACATATCCATGCCTTGTGGTAACGTTTATTACTCGAAATCTTCAGTGAATTTTATGGCGGAAAGCAGTCTTATTTGTCTGATGAATTTTTACCTGATCTGCTATGACGTGCTTGGTAGGACGTTTGTTGAAGTTATGTCATTGTGATATTGCATCATATTTTTTTACGTTTCCAGTCGACCAAAGCTGTTACCAAAGTATACTTCAGACTATACACCACTGTCGATGGCATCAACACCTAGTACAACATTGAAGATAGATGGCATCAACACCTAGTACAACATTGAAGATAGATGGCATCAACACCTAATACAACATTGAAGATAGATGGCATCAACACCTAGTACAACACTGAATATAGATGGCATCAACACCTAGTACAACATTGAAGATAGATGGCATCAACACCTAGTACAACATTGAAGATAGATGGCATCAACACCTAATACAACATTGAAGATAGATGGCATCAACACCTAGTACAACACTGAATATAGATGGCATCAACACCTAGTACAACATTGAAGATAGATGGACATCAACACAATGTACAACATTGTAGATAGATGGACATCAACACAATGTACAACATTGCAGATAGTGAAAATTTGAAGTTAGACTTTGTTGCCTTCCATTTATTGAAAGAGCCGCATATAGAGTTATAATGACCTATAAAATTACAGGTCAAAGTTGGTGGAGTTTGACTTATTGTCATACGTCATTCTCAAATGCTCTGTCATTCTTGATGATGACAAAAAATAAGTCATGCAGGTCATCTACGGCTTCAGTACCGACTATTTCAGTCAAGGGTGTAATTCTGTTTAAAATTTGACTACACATACTTTGAAATGTCAGTTATTCACTTCATTTCAACCTTCATACATTGACATTTATAACAACAAAAATAAGTGTACTACCATTATATGATAAGACCCGACGGCATCTTTCTTGACCCAGTTTAGAACTTGGTCACCATCGGAAAAGTCCATAGCGATCAGTAATTTACGTCTGTTAAGTTGTTTGACGATATTTAAGACGTATAATATTAACCAATCAGGATTGGGTATATTTTTGTTAAACTATATTAGTGTTACATTAAAGAACAAAAATTAACATTTAATTTGATTAAATGCGCCATCATTACCGCATTGACTACATTTGATCAGATCACCGATTTTCAGAAACAGACCTCTTTGTCACACGACTAATCCATTGTCAATTTGCTCAGTATAAAATCACGATGATGGATCTACTCATTAGAACTGATGAATAGTTTTGTCGCCTAATAAGCACGAGAGAGAGAGAGAGAGATTGGACTTCCGCGAAATCTTTTTTGTATTAGTTGTTGATAAAAATGGACACCACTTTTACGAACGATCCTGAATAAGATCTCACATGGAATTTAGACAGTAAAAAGAAAAAGGTATCATTTATATAAGTACCGGAGAGAGTCTGACCCGTTGCTGAAGAGCACTTCCGTCAAAGTCAGAAAAAAACAATATAAATTGATAAAACACGCTAATGCTATTGCCAGAAAATATTGTTTAAGATTAGATACATTTCATAGAATGTTACTTGTACCAATTTGCTCATGAGTCGTTCACTCTGTATGAGTTATTGTCATAATTGTTCTAGTAATTGTAAAACGTGCAGGATGCAGGCGTCACCGTCATCTTAGGCAGACCGAACGTATTATTTGCCGAAGTAAGTGTTCACCTTGTCGGATTTGCCGTCAGCTTGCCATAATCTCTGTCAGTTTTGTCGGAATCAATGTCGCCTTTGTGAGAGTCATTGTCAATTATGTCGAAATTAATGTCAGTTGTGTCGAAATCACTGAGTATCAACATTAATTGTGAAAGAATTGACTTAGTGATATATTTTTTAAAATGTCGATTCATTTCTATCTTGGTTTTATGTGTGTGTGAGTGTGTGTTCATTTAAATTTTCAGTCTTTACCCGTGTGTTTTTTAGCGTTCAAAATTTAAGGAAATTAAACAATGTTAAGTAAACCACCGAGTGACATATATAAAAAATAAATAAGTAAAGCAACAGTTTCAATTTGAAATGAGACAAGAAAAAGAAGACATTTACGATAGCAAAAGTCATTAATTAGGAATATCCACAAATCGTTTACAGACATTTATTGATGTTAAATTTTTTTTGTCCTGCTTCAAACATTTTATATGTTTCATTGTTTCCTTTATTCAAAGAAAATATACGTATTTCTATAAGCGCTACTTGTCAGCTGGTGTCACGGAATTATTTGTACATCATATCAATGCATTATATATGAACGAAAATGTTCCCTGGTTTCGGTTATTATTATTTTTATTTGCCGTGGTTATTTCAAAATATTGAGCTCGGTTTACCCACCGATGCACGCGCAAAGTGCTTGCAGTGAGAAACACAATTACCCATTGTTCTCTGGTCGTAGCTTTTGATGCAACCAGGGTACGTATAGCCTAAATGTATCTTTGTGAAATCAGAATACATATGCAATTTGTAAGGAAGCTGTTCACTTTATGAAAACAATCTTCAGCTGTAGAAATATATCTAATATAGGATTGCATTCTTTATATATATATATATATATATATATATATATATATATATATATATATATATATATATATATATATATATATATATATATTTTATGTAATGTAATTGTTTCCTATATTGAATATGTGGAATTCATTCTAAATTTTACAGATAGTCAGACATTTGTCACAAAATGACATTCAATCATATACACTATAGTCTGTTTAAAGTCGGCCATTTTGATAGCTGAAGAGACAACACCAATTCAGTCATATAATGCATGCATTAAATGATAACTATTGTTAGAGTTCTACAGTTACTCTGATGATGTAATTCAATGCGTAACGAAAGCAAATCATATGCGTAATGTAAACTATTGTATTCGTGTCTTACTGACTACACGGATCTCTCAGTGTATTTTAAACTGATTTTCACAGGGGAATCGTAGAACTCTGAGAGGTTTCGTGAAGCGTTGGCTCAGCGGACGGTATTGGTTTACTCATAGTGATGGACCAATACTTCGAGACCAACAGATCTTCAGGAATAAGGAGGCTCTCGAGGTATCCTCAGGCAGACTGGGAGAAGAGAGCCATGCGTGGTTGTTCCTTGTCCATTCGACGAGAGCTGTGGAACCGAAAATACATCGCGGTCGTCTACTGGGCCCCACGAGATGCATATGTTCCATTTTTAATCAATATTATTCAGATTAGTATCCGAGGGAAAATATAATTTAATATCGCTGTATGAGTGAAACGAAACTGATTTATACATATCTTACTCTTGGATGAACCACAACTTATTTATATAACCAGATATTGTTCATATTCTATAAATGGATCATTCTTGGTGATAGAACAATGCATTGATCATATTCTTTTATACGCTGTGTGCATTGATCGTCCCTGGTAATTGATCCATATACAATAATGTTTGTTTAAAAAATTCTACACGTTGACGATTCTGTTACACCTGGCACATGTACGATGGACACACCCATGAACAACCTTCGATGCCAAGTTTAGTCTTCAGCATGCATGGTCAGTCCAAATGATACATTACAGACGTATCAGAGTACCGTCAGTGCAATGTCCGATTTCACGTTTGCCTGCCCGCGATTACGTAAGTCAGGAACAAAGGAATGGGTTAGCGCCATGTGTATGTAGACCCTGTGTCTATCGTAGCGATTCGTGTTGTACAAGAGCCTACATCGTTAGGTGTCAAAACTAACATGTTGACGTTGGAAGCTTTGTTCTACGAACAACGGACCCTCGACGCTGTTGTAAATCTCCCGCTTTGACAGATGGCATGAGGCTCTTCTGTTAAACCAGACCGACTGGGGTAGAATTGATATCCAGTCGGAACTGAGGAAGGGTGGGGCCATCAATTCGAACCAGAATTTAACAGTCATTTGGGCTGGGAACGAATTAATCATTGTGAAGCATCGTGCTGACAAGTTGTAGCAATAACTCTGAGGAAGCCACTCGTGAATTGGCGGGAAAAGAAACCTTGGTACATTCAAGGACAGAAAGCTTCGTAAAGGAAGCTTTTGGGGACAGAACTACCGGGAAGTCAACTCCCGAGTCTCAGAGAGACAGGATAGAACAAGGCAGTAGGCAGAGAATAAGCCTAGTTGCTGGAGAAAGAGAGAGAGAGAAGGAGAAGGAGAAAAGGAGACAAAAGGGAAAGAGGATAGGAAGAATCGCAGTACGGAGAACGCCGGAAGGAGGAAAGGAATTAGCAGAGTAGAGCACAGATGAGTAGAAACCAAGTACAGGGGAAAGCCATCTCACACTATAATCACGTGATGAAATAGGTTGTTACATGGTCGAGAGGAAGAAGATTGGTTGAGAAATTAATATCGTTTAAATTGTATTAAATTGTTATTCTTTTGAATTTCACATTTGTGTTCTTAATAATTTAATTGTCGGGATTGCTGACTGTGGGCTCGGAGCTGTATCTCTCTCTATCACTAATTTCACTTCTTACAAAAACGAGCCAGGGTGGGAATTCCATAGTAATTCAAATAAATATTGGGAGCACCCGACCCCAACTCATAACAGAGCGTTCGTAGAACGCCACATCCGACAAGCTGTATTGCGATCACTAAACTTTCGTATCTGCTGCACTTACTTCTTAGATCTGATTAGCTTCATTACTCCATATCACCTAGAAGGTTTAATTCTATTAAAAGGCGCCTATTTTAGTACTACTGTGATAGGCTTAAAATGTAATGGAGGCATATAAACGGCCGTTGCAAGATAAAATTGCACGTATGTTCTCAACTACACGTCCACAAACATCTCATCAGAACTGCAAGTGCTAATATTGCTTTATTTACATGTTTTGTCGCCAATTGCAAGCTGGGCTTAAAGATGGCTTACTCGTGTTGCGGTTGGATGCAGTTGATTAAAGTCTTAAAATTAAAATGAGACAAACACAACATCAAAATAGTAATGGGTGAGTAGCCAATCTTGCAGTCTGTTCCAGTTTGCAAGCAGTATTACAATGGGCGGACCCCAAAGTTTTGGCTCCAACCGTCACTAACATCTTTTACGAAACCGAAATTCTCCTCTGCTAGAAACGTAGATAAAATGCACATACAGCAAGCAACCTAACCTCACAAGTACTTAAAGAAGATTGATAAGCGTAGAATATTTGTTCCACTAATGGCTCAAAAGAGAATTATCGAGATGGATTCCTTTACTATACCGCACTTCGAAAAGCGGTCGGTATTTATAATTCGCTTTATTCGTTCGTTTGGGCGACCGTAAGGATTATGTTGGCATTCTAGTGCATCTATGCCGATCAAACTTTTAATATAAAAGTATCTGTGGATACACGTGTGCCGGACATCAATACTATGTCGCTGTGACATTTTCCAAGGTTAACTTAACACTACTCTAAGCTAGTAGTTTTTAGCATTGCTTTAAGATTGTGTTTCGACATTAATTGAAATTACGTTTCATATTAAGCATCCAGATGGCGACGTTCATGCGTTTTGGGCTGAACGTGTGACTTAATGCCAACACTAAATCGTTGCTACACACTTTACGGACTTCATTCAAAATTGCGTAGAAGTATTGACTCGTGATACGAAAGATCCCTTGATCACTAACAACTTGAATCTATTTTCAGAATTTCCGATGTTTATGTACGGTTTCACCTCATATTATGACTACTATACAGCAATAAATTTAGTAGCAAAACCATGGTAGCTAATTTTGTCCTTAATTTCTTTATTTTGCATGGGCATGCGTGTACACGTAGGTACATCCACTTTATTGTATATGATATCTTTTACAAATTAAAGCTACTAGCATCAGAATGTATTTACAGATGTGCACAGCCATGTTAGAGTTCACATCCATAAACTGACGTGGAGCTGGTCTTTAGGAAATGAAAGACAACAAGAAAGAGAACTTAGGAAAGATCGGAAACGCTTCTTCTATGGTGCATAAGCAACCTCCCCTTTCTTTTGTTGATTTCATTTTTGATGTACCGTTAAACAGCTGTCTGTAAATCAATCTATCAATCAATCAATCATAGTAGTAAGGAAAGAAACCCTGATTCAAGGTCTGCCAAGCCTTAGTGGCATCTCCGCAGAAGATTTTCATAATATGCGAGCGGATATATATATATATATATATATATATATATATATATATATATATATATATATATATATATATATATATATATATATATATTCGTTCATTCTATAATCATTCGAAAAATATTATATCTCCTCAAGGTTTGTATATTCTCCGAGGTTTTTTTACTATAACTAGAATTATCTTAAAACTACGTAGTAGTTCAAGGAAAACGAAAAATCTGACATATGTTTACATTTTAAACTAGATTTATTTGAAGACCTTTCCACCCAATTAAAAAGGGTGAAACAACCATTCTTTTGAAGGAATTCATATAAGAGATAAAAATTCCCTGCTGTTTTGCATCTGATATGGTTACATTCAGGTGTATGTATGAATAAAACCTTTTCTCTTACGAAGATCGAAAAAGAACGTGAGTTTGATTAAATAGGTACTGTAGTTTTAAAAAGTGAGACCAATGTGCAAATGGAGTTGTTTCACCAAAAATGTTAATGAATCATCTTGAACAACTATAGAATATAAGTATTAAAAATATAGATGTTACTATGATAATGTTTAGCGAATTTATTTTGAAATTTATCGTTTTTAATATTATAATTTCGGTTAAAACAGAAGAACTATATTAAATGTCTATATCAATAACTCTCCTCTGTCCGTTTTCCCGTACTCTGCGTAATATTAACTGCCACAGCTGTTGCATCTACGTTAAATATTTGCCTGTGTACTGAAGTTCAACATACACGATTAATGACTGCCATCTAATGGTTTCTATTAAAAACTAAGTACAAATGTTAGTTTTCTGTGGTTCCAGAATACGTAATTTTGCAGCTGTGAACGTTTTCCCTACAGTAATTAGAACAGCGCTCCTGTAGGCGTAGGATCTCGTGCCCAGGCCTGCTATTTATAACAAAGAAATCAGAAAGCTCACGACGAAAGTTTCGTTCTAGAGAGACAGACAAATATACAGAGAACCACGAGATAGATTTATTCCTGTCCACATACAATCGAGTGCCTTTTACACTTATTAGGACGTGACACTGAAATATTTGGAAATACATCAGGATGCTTTTCACTCTTTGTCAGGACTTGACATCGAAATGTTTAGAGGTACATCAGGATGCCTTTTACACTTGTCAATACATGACACAGAAATGTTAAGATGTACACCAGGATGCCTTTTACACTTGTCAGTACCTGACACAGAAATGCTAAGAGGTACACCAGGATGCCTTTTACACTTGTCAGTACCTGACACAGAAATGTTGAGAGGTACACCAGGATGCCTTTTACACTTGTCAGTACCTGACACAGAAATGTTAAGAGGTACACCAGGATGCCTTTTACACTTGTCAGTACATGACACAGAAATGATAAGAGGTAAACCATGATGCCTTTTACACTTGTCAGAACTTGACACCGAAATAATTGGAGGTACAGCAGGATGCCTTTTTACTCTTTGCAGTACTCTTCACTTTACCCATTTTCAAGATATTTCAAAGTTTTGTACAGAAGGAGATTGATAGTACTAACCAGTTATCATTTATTCATTGTAAGTCCATGCACGGCTCTTTCTTGAATTACATTTTCTTGGGTTTTTTCTTCTCAAATACGACCTGGCCTGACCGTTATTAAACTGTAGTCGACTGTAAATCTTTCTCAAAAATATTTTAAAAGATCAAAATACTGCACTTGCACACTTCGAGTAACATTTCCAAGTCGGAGGTTAAAAGTTTTACCCGAAACCTTAAGTACCTTATTTAACGGGAAAAGGCCCTTAATTTGTCCGATTCTGAGATACATTTTTACCTGAGCGTATGACGTGGTTGTATGGGTTTTGTTGACACCGTGCCATATTTTAGATATCACACATGTGTGATATCGCATCCTAATTTTGTACGTGCCCAGTCGACAAAACCAGTTACAGAGAAGTACACCCCCGACTATAAATTCCTGCCGATGGGTATCAACACCATGTACAACACTGAAAATTCAGAAAATCAGAAGTTAGTTTTTGTTGCCTTCCAGTGATTAAAAGAGATCGATTATTTCCGAAAGCATGACAAGCCGCAAATCAAGTTTTGATGACCTGTGTAAATAATATGTTAGGTATGACACTCTGTCATTTGTCATTCTCAAATGCCATGTCATTCCTAAGGATACCAATAGATCACTGATTTTCAGAAACAGATCACTTTGTCAGACGAATCTCCATTGTCAATTTGTTCAATATAAAGTAACGATGGTGGACCTATGCATCAGAATCAATGAAGGTTTTGCGCATATTAAAAGAGGGAGGGGGTAGGGCTTCATTTAAGTCTTTTACTTGAGCCATTATCAGTTTTGCTGTCAAAATTGCAACATCCATTGTCAATCGTGTCGAAATCACTGTCAATCTTTTGAAATTACTGTGCAGCATCTCTGATTTAAATAGCATTGGCTCAGTGATATCTTTCTTGATCTCAGTTGATTAAATCGAGTTATTTTCGTCTTCTTTTTCGCTTTTTGTGTTTTTTTTTTACTTGTTCATTTATATTTTCAGTCTTTAACCGGTTTCACTTTATTATACTAAAATAGAAGGATATGAAACAATGTTCAGTAAACCATATAAAGCCGAGTTACATATATAAATATAGAATGGGGTTTCATTTGAGATTAGGCAAGGAAAATGGAGACAATGATGATAGGAAAAATCATTAAATACTAATTAATTCTGCCTTAAAAGTGTCCACAAATCATTCACATATATGTATTGATGTGCAGGTTCTAGTCTTGCTTCAAACAATTTATTTGTTTCAGCAAACAATTTATTCGTTTCATTGTTTTCTTTGCTCAGAGAAAATACACATATTTCTAAAAGTATTACTGGTCAGCTGGGACATATAAAATAGACACATCCTTGAACAACCTTCTATGCCAAGCGTGGTTTTCAACATACATGGTCAATACAGCAGGTACTTAACAGACGTACCAGAGTACCGTCAGTGCAATGCCCAACAAAGCTGTACATCATCCACTACACTTTCATATCTACTCCACTGACTCCCTTAAACCTACTTAGCCCCACTACATCTGCTACCCCTTCACCTTCATTGCTCCACAGAACCTTTATCACACGGGTCGGCAACCTACGGCACGGGTGCCACAAGGTGGCACGTCTGGAGGTTTTGCGTGGCACGCGAAGGGCAGCCAAGAATCTCGATTTTAACAATGTTATTCTCTTATTGGTGGCACGTGCTCGTTTATTTTGTAATTAATGACGAAAAAGTGACACGCTATGTGAAATAGGTTGCCAACCTCTGTTTTAGAAGGTTTAATCCTATCACAAGGTGTCCATTGTAGCACTACTGTGATATGACACTTTATACGTTCCCATTCCTGGAAGCACTAAAATGGCGGTTACTAGACCAAACTGTACGTTTACTAGACCAAACTGTACGGTTACTAGACCAAACTGTACGGTTACTAGACCACACTGTACGTTTACCACTACATCTTCAAATATTTATGGTCAGAACTCTTGACAATGTTTTACACTGCAAGTACAAACTGCGCTTTATTAAGGCGTTCTATATTACCAATAACAGGATGAAAACGACGTGACTTGTGGCTGGATGCAGTTAGTCGTAGTTGTGTAAATGAATACGAGATTGACACAACGGCAACATATTAAGTCTTGGTGACACTCTCCCATCTAATAATTTGTTCGGGTTTTCAGGTAATATTACAAAGGGTGATCGCCATGAATGTTATGGATCGCCTGATCTAACGGTATATCCGAATTTTTTGGCCCAAGCTGGTACTGACATTGGAATACACGGTACATGACTTCGGAGATAAATTGTTTACGTGGATAAAAATAGAAATAAATATTTTATCATCTGCAAAGAATCGGATTTAAGTATTGTGAAAGAAGTTACTCATTTAAAAGTTTAACCAAATATAAAATTAGGGGCGCGAATTTCAATCAAAAGTTATTATATATGACTGAAACATAATGCAACTCAGTTACGGTAATTATATCGAAACCAAAATTGTCCAATAGCAAGGCTTTAGAAAAAACTGAAAATCGGGACTTCTTTGACGTTTTCTAGACTGACAATGATCCAGTGTGATATTATCAATTCATAATAAATCATCAATATACTTGTCTATCAACCTTTGATCTTCCCAAATACTCGAATGGACTTTCTTGGAATGCATATGAATCGCCCATCAGGATGTGCGTGTCATTTCGATGAAGCTTTTTAGACCAAACTTGCAATGTAAACATAAAACTATGTCGCTGTGACATATTTTCCAATGTTTACTTAACACTGCTTTCAATTTATGCTCATTTGTATTCAGCATTACTTTAAGTCTTTTTGGACTCTAATTTCAATTCCGTTTCATCTCATGCTACCAGTGAGTGACATTGATGCGTTCTGGGCTGAACATGAGACTTATACAACAACTGAGTCTCTGCTACCTGCTTTCCAGGGTTTATTCAAAATTACGTCGGAATATTGACACGTGATATTGAAGAAGCGGCATATATTGTGAGCCCTTGCTCACAGAAAACTTGAATTTTTTTAGGAATTTCCTATGTCCCTACACAGTTACAGTTAGATTTTGAGTACATGTACATCAATACATTTAATAACGAAGACATGGTAGCCATTTTTGTCCTTCATTTCCTTTTTTCCCAAGGGCATGCTTGCGTGCATACGTGTTCCCAATTGTAATGTAGTATATCTTTTGCAAATAAAATCTGTTTGTTTGGAATTTTGGAATGGTTTAGTATAAAAAAGGTACCTGTAGATGTGTACAATCACGCTAGAGTCTACATCCGTATGGACTTTTCCATTAAAATTATACTGGGCGCAGCCATACGTGCATTATGTGATATACCGCCATACAAGTAATCTGACATTTCAAAGATATTTTTCTCAAAAATATTATTGTAAGAGCTTTTTGAAATATTCAAGAAAACGATGTGTGTGTGTGTGTGTGTGTGTGTGTGTGTGTGTGTGTGTGTGTGTGTGTGATTATATATTTGAGACATAAACAATGAAACCTTCAAATGGACTATTTTCCATTTTACTTAGGAACTGAAACTTGTACAAATTCTTTTAAATGTGAGTTCCTGCTCCATTAATATTAAATGGACAACAATTGCTCAGTTTTGCCAGGCATTAATTTTTCAGAAATACTAACATCCATTTTGTGAACAAAGCTATCCTGTTTAGCGTGTATTTTTTGTTTTACTTACATTCTGGCGTACCTATTTTCTGTGGTATTTGAGATTATATATTCAAAAAGATTTATGCGGAAATAAAGTTGTTTTTATAGCAATAAAGAAATATATAAGTGTTTGCGGCTTGTTCTGTTTTATTAATTCTTTCTCGTTTCAGGCATATGCAGGATCAGAATATGTAATTGATGGTGGACGAATTTCGAATTCACTGGCGCGTAGCGGACAGGAGAGGGGGTAAATCCGGTAGAACTGGAAACGTCTTTATTGAGACGGAGCTAGTGTTTTGAAAATGATGGACAAATGAAAATTAATTTATAAAAGATAGGCAATGATCTTTCTCTGATACATGATAATTCTCCCATTTCTTTCTCATGCTTAAATCTAATTACAAAGTGAAGAAGACGGAGGAGCAGGAACAGAAGAAAAGCATACCGAATATAAAAACACAATTACATGATCTGATGCAGACGCCGCTTGTTGAAACAAGTGTTTAACAAATTTGACATTTTTAAATAGTTGCTACTGTCCCAAAATTCGAAAGGCCCGAGTCCTTAAATTATAACCTAACATTGTACCTTGAACCAGTCTCATTAAAACACGTTTAGTTTGGTTTCGTTTGGTTTTGGTTTTGATACACATCAAATGCATGAAGGATTTTTATCTCGATGAGGACGTTGGAGTTAACTGCTTTAGCCAGACTATGGTGGTAGACTCTTTGTGAGTCAGGTAAGACTCAAACCCGCTCTCTTTTCTTGTCGCTAGTCTCTTGCGCTAATCACTTAGCCACAACGTCTCCTGTCATAAAATTGAACAATATTGTATAAATATGCATAAAAGTGTTTGAAAACAAACAAACTCGTACGTATTGGACGACGAAATTGGCATTAGTCTTCATAATTGTTAACTTTGGGAAACATTCACAAATTTATACAAGGACAAAGTGCATATTTCATTTGATCTATAGCTGTAGATGTATCTACCAAACCCATTTCGTTGACAGATCCGTAACTGTTGTTTACTTATGTTAGCAAATTTGTTGATTCTAAGTGATGTAAACATGAGTCTATCTTTAATGGCTTTGAATTTAATGACTATTTTGTTTCCCCAATGATTATCTTTTCTCTGTCATAATTAACGCACTTGCTGAAAGCAGACGACATCATAAACAAGAATATCAAAAGTATGCGAAGTTCATAAGCACAAATTTGTCTTGGTTCTTTCAAATCAAATATCAGCAGTTCAACCATGAAATTATGATCACAACCTTTTCCATAGAATGCAGATAATGATCGTCTTGTTGACTATATAACAATCGTGGTCTTTGCTTTAACAAACAGAAGGCATCGCCTGAACAAGCAAATAAGGTAAACGTCACGGCTGAAAATTAATTACCTCATGCATCATTAACCACCATCATGCATCTCGTTCGAAAAGATTAAGAAAAATAAAAGAATATTTGTCATCAGATAACGTATACATCAATATACCAGTTGCAGTCCTTGATCAATATCATCAACCATGATGCAACAAAAAAAAATCAGAAGAAATTTAAGGTGATGGCAGCAATTATTTTCTCAACAGAAGAAACTGATTGCAAGAAATGGATTTGCGTATGAAATGAATTTGGGCTACTGGTTTCGTTATTGTGGTATAGTGATATTCGGGTATGTATTGTAAACTGAACAAATATAATAGATCTTCGTCGGAACGAGTGCATTTGTTACGCCTATATCAGGAAGCAAAACAGATCTTCACCGAAAAAAGAGAAACTTTTATTTAGTGTGCCAGTCTTGAACCAGACGTATACAGGACAATGACAATGGATATGGGTTTCTTCGTCCTTCTTGTTTTAACGACATTATTTGTAGGATGCTGTACGGCATGTAAGTAGATTTTAAATACATTGTTGGCAGTGCGCTTTTAATGATAACTTAAATAATCCATCACATCATCTTAAATTTTTTTCAGAATAATGCTTCCAGTTTATTGTATTGTCACATACGGTCACAAGGCCCAATTAAAAAAAGGAGTGTTTAATAATGATTTGGATTCTTCTTCAAACGACGTCGCACTTGACATACTTTATTTCTTTGCGTGGTACTGGACGTGAAAGTATGTATATTTATATTTCTTACCTTTTGTGCGTGTTAAGAAAGAGCCTTATAATTGTAAATCTGTGGGTTCTGAGTTCCGGTCCTGGAATAAATCGGGACTCAAAAACGTTTGTTCTGGCATACAGTTCTTTGAAGCATTTGATGTACATTTTTCTTTTCCGGTTGAGTGGTTCTTCGAGATATATTTTAAATGGAAACGACTTTGTAGAGCACTATGGCTCTCTTGTGATTCTTACGTGTACTTAATGATTCGAGTTAAGATCATTTAGAATTGTGACTGAAACTGATTGCTTGCAACACAAATCTAGTTGCCCTAGTTTGGACATTTTTTTTTATCGCATTTAGAAGAATACCGCAATCTGAGCTCACGTGCATTGGATAAATATTCCATTACAGAAGGAATAAACAAAAATATACATTTCTATGCAGTATGGACAAAATTGTGTTAATTTGACACTGAATTTACTGACGTGGTTATTCCATCTTAAATCACTTGCAATATTTACTCCCAAGAGCTTGATAAGGGATCCAGATGGCATCATAGATCCTTCCAGTATATAGTTGTACTTAACATTGTTTTCCCATTCTAGCAAGCTGCATAATATTTTCTTTCAGTGGTTGAATCATCAGATTTATTTGTATCTTTCTGTAATTGAAGACAATCATCACGAGATTTTTCTACAGCAAACACAAATACAAATTTTGAATAAGGTCATTCATGGGGTATTATTTATGAGCAATATATACAAAATTACATACTTGCATCACAGATGATTTACTTAGAGTGGTTGGCTAATAAGAATGCGACTGAAAGATATAGCGAAAAGAGGGTATCGTCTATATATCATTATGTATCACCTCTATTTAGCCTAGATTTGTGTCTATGTAAACATAAAACAGTCACAATTCTCTATCCGAGCCACTTTCGGTTAAAGCTCTCTTAATTCTGACCACGTGATGCACGTATTTCTTGTATCCCTATGCACCCTGCCTGAAGACATTAACTTAACGCAATTATCATCTATTCGAAAGCATAGACTCAGAGACAGTAGTACGGGTGTTTCCTATGTGTCTCTTTTCTGTCTTCTTTTATATACATTTTTTGCATTGATTCACGTCAGGTGGCCATTTTAATAGAGATCTTGTCATCTAAACAGCTATTCCCAAAGGGTTCTTCATTGTTGCGTGTTCAAGCCTAGATAATGCTTATTCATGTCATTTCTAATATGTAATCATGTGATTCAATTGACCATAACGACTGGCTTTCTCGAGATTACCTATTCGGAACCCGATGACGAGCATTAATGATATCACAAATACGTAATCATATGATTAAAGCGACTTTTTCCCATTTGGATCCCACCAGATCGCGCGTTTGAGCCTCAAGAAACGTGCATTCCTGCTGTCTCCAATTTGTGATCGTGTGATTAAAACAATTTTTGCAGTTGTTTCTCTCGAGATTACAAAAGCAACGTTTCCGATCGGCTCTTATGAGATAGCGCATTGGAGCCTAAAACACGCGCATTAGTCTTATAAGGAGCAGATGTAGCTCACTGGGCGGAACGTCCACCCAACTTGCAATGCAAAGGTCGCGGATTTCCATACCCACCCAGGCCAGCATGAGATAGCTGCTTATGCGTGTCCATGGGATAGGCACTTAGCTCCCGTTTATTCGGCATGATATACCCATTTCAGTGTACTTGAACAACAACAAAGAAATACATTAGTCATTAAATAAGTACGTAAGTAAGCAAACAAGACAGCGAGTAAGAATGCATAAATATAAAAAAGTATTTTTTTTATTATGCTGGGGCAAATAAACACTTTAAAGGTTATATCGTGCCGAGGCCTTGTCCAAGGGCACATCACGGTAGTCGATCCGATGATGGGTACAGAACCCGTAATCTTCTAGTTACGACTCCAAAGCAATAATCACCGCGCCTCTATGTGTATGTATGTATGTATGTATGTATGTATGTATGTATGTATGTATGTATGTATGTATGATTTTCTATAAATTAATTATAACGAATATATTGCATTACACTTTAAACTATATATATATATATTTAAAAGTGCAATGCACTCGCAGACAGGTCATATAATATAATAAACGATGAAAGACAAAGATCGTTTGTTTCATGTGACCTGCGTGTTCTAACATACAGCAAAACGTACCGAATATGATCCCTCTGTAACCTGGCTCCTCTGCACACTGGCCGCTCTCTAACCTGGCTTCTTCTATACACTGGCATCTCTGTAACCCGGCTTCCTCTGCACACTGGACTCTCTGTAACTAGGTTTACTCTGCGCAGTAGCCTTTCTGTGACCTGGCTTTCTCCTGCCCTTCTGCAACAATAATTTATCTGCAGACAGTCCACTCTAGCCCGACATTCTCTTCTGGACTGGCCCCTCTACGACCTAGTGTCATCTGCACACTGCCCCACCATGGGCGCCCACACAGGAGCAAGGGTGGGGTGTGCGGCAAGTGCCTCCCCCATTTCACTTCTAAACATGTATTGAGAAACAACCGTAAAACTTAATATCTGACCAATACATGTTCCTACCCAAACCCCCAAATAATTCTACAGGGCGTCCTGTTGCCCACATATTTTTGTTCCAGTAAGGACGCTTTAATACCATCCAAACATCTGTATAGTGGTTGTCTCCATAAAGCGGCGAACACCTTGGTTCCAGCAATAACCAGTTTATGGAAGTTTTACTGTATACATATTTAATAGAAATTGTATTAACATTAACTAAAATTGTTTGCTAAATACTGAAAATATAGAATATTTTTTCTCCAATATTTGTATTATATATAAATATATATGTATGTGGTTTATTAATACCATGCAAAGCGAATATATTTATCCATCTAATATGAAATTTTGTTCTCTTGAGTGGAAAATTATTCTACTTTTAATGAAATATATTCTTTTCAGTCCCATGGTTGTATCAATACCAGTCGTCGAATCAAAATCAAAATCAAAATCAGAATCAGCGTAAGTAAAATATTATATATTATATTATCCCTATGGAGAACAAACTACTCAGTACACTGTACGATTAATAAAATATGTAGAGAGAGAGAGAGAGAGAGAGAGAGAGAGAGAGTACCAAATATTTCTGGTAAGATAACCGCAAAACATACCGGCATACTTTCATGTACTGCATTATTGCACTGCATCGCTTTTGTTTCATCACAAGATAATTTAATTTGTAATATTCACCAGTTATTAATGATAAAGGTAAATATATATTATTTAATGATAGGTTTTGGTTTGTTAATTTGAACATCACTTTGAATACATTAATGGATTTATTATGTCTATACAATGGGAGTTCAGCGATGGCTTTTCCCCAAAGACACACCGGACAGTTGGAGTTTGAGGAGCAAGCGCAAGGTTACTAGTGTGACGTTCTACCAGCTAATGATAATCTTGTTTTGTTTCTGTCTTGTTCCAGTGTCGTGGGCACTTATGTTCGAAGATTCTTACCTTGACCGTGACGGGTTGGATGTGAGTATTGTTCTTTGAAATGTACACATGCATGTATGTATTTGTGTACGTATGTTAATATAAACCTCAGTTACCTAAATTGGTCTGGACATTTTTATTCTAGTCGGCAGAAATTTAAATCATCCCAAATGAGGATGAAAAAGTAACAACGAAAATAATTTGAGATGTTTACCTACATCTGAGTACCTCGAAAACATTGAAAAGGTTGTTTGTCTAAAGGATTAGGATTTTTTTTAAAATGTAGCTTCAACACTAACCTCTTAATGCTGAGCGCCAAGCGAGGCAGCTGTTAGTACCATTTTTGTAAGTCTTTGGTATGACTCGGCCGTAGTTCGAACCCAAGACCTCCCGCTTCCGAGAAGGACGCTCTAACCACTAGGAAGCGATTGTGTAACGGAGATAATATCCCTCTTGCTGATACATTTATACTATTGCTATTGTTTTAGTGGCATTTAATCTGTCTCATACAAGTGTTATTTTTTCAGTGGCATTAGATTCGTCTCATACAAGTGCTATTGTTTTAGTGGCATCAGATCCGTCTCATACAAGTGCTTATGTTTTAGTGGCATTAGATCCGTCTCATACAAGTGCTTTTGTTTTAGTGGCATCAGATCCGTCTTTTAGTGGCATTCGATCCGTCTCAAACAAGCAACAGTATAACAATATCTTTTCTTATTGCAGTTCTGGTGGGACTGAAAACCATAGAGATGTACAGCGGCCATTTGATGAGTGACACGGATTGGACACAAGTCTGGCGGATCAACCATTTATCCAAACTGCATACGAGTGCAATTTAAATTTTAATTATCATCCGATCTATTGTCAATTTGTGAAAAACATGCTAATTTATTTAATAATTGCGACCTCTAATTGTCCATTGACGTCAGCTATTATATCATAACTCAATAAATGTAATCAGCACGGTTTCCATCCACTTTCTAATTATTTTTTAATATTTCATTATATACTGTATAGGGGAAAAGAAACATAAACGATTAAAATATCAGCGTCTAGTCCGTAGAAGTGACAAGAAACGATGTACTATTTAAAATTCATAATTCGTTCCAGCTACGAGTCTTTAAAGACGTAAACACACTAATACCATGTGCGTGATAGCAAAACCTCTATTCATTTTCGTTAACTGTTTTGCAAATTAAAAATAGATTCTTTATCAAATTCTCTCAGCAAAATTGCCATTATAGTAAAGGTTTACTACACGGCGTTTCGTTTGTTTATTAATACTCTCTGATTGTAAAAACATAAATATTCCATACACTGAACAACACATTCAACATTATACATCAAGAATCACTTTTATTGAAGTAACAATATTTGCAAGGCATCTCAGTTCTGGAATTTCCATTGTTTCTTTCATCTTTTTGCCAATTATTTAAATAAAACCTTGAAATATTGTGATTCTTTTCAATTTTGAACTTTACCAATGTAAAATATACTCGGAGAATAACGGTAGCCAGCTACTGCTGCTGCTGCTAATAATAATAATAATAATAATAATAACAATAATAATATAAATTTCCAAACACATCCACTGTACAAGAACAAAGTCACAGAACCTTATTGTTTAGTAATAAAGTTGGTTTGATTTAATGAACATAACGGAAACTGAAAGTATCGTCTGTTATAACTTACTGTTTATAAATAATATTACTGTAGCTATAGATTTATCTGTTTTTTTATATTATTTTAGTGCCTACGTATTTTGAACGGCTGCGTTATCTCTCATTTATTCTTTATTATGAAGCCAAATTATCACGATGTAACAGGTTCGCCATTTTTACTATCACTTTTTACATGGTGCAAATACATGTTCTTCTTCTATCTGTTCTAGGGTCATGTTTACTTTGCGTTCCGTTTTTAAAAAAAAAAATGAACTTTGATATAAACAATAAACAGCAACTCATTCTGTAATCTTTAAAGCAGAGTGAGGTATTTTGTGTCTTGAAACTCCAGTAATAGTAGTAGTAGCAGCAGCAGCAGCAGCATTAGTCGATTCCCATCCTAACAATAACCGGTTTTTCAAGGCTAAGAAGACATGAACGAATAAACAGACCCAGTAAATTATTGGTCTACACTCTTTGACGATTGAATTATTAATAATTCATCATCATATCTTTTTATTCATCCAAACTTAGATTTAGTGCATACAACTTAGAGCAAGGAAATTACAAAAATGAAGACAAACCACTAATGCGATATATAAGCAAAAACAAAGATGGATTTAGTTACATTAGTGTAGAGATGGCGTATTACAGCGTTGCCACTGTCTATGTGTAATTTTTTGACTGAGTGTGTAATTGTTAACTCACTCTAGAAAATCGACATAAATGTACAATTTGAAATATTCTGAAGCAGCTTGACTGCTACACAAAGAATCCATAAAGTTAAGGTGAAAAAGACGAGAAAATGACAGAAATATAATAATTATCTGTCTGTAACTCGCTCTGTAATACTTCAACAAAGATTTGTATGAATGACTACAGAGTGTCTTTATCATTATTTGAATTAGAATAAATATTTTACAAATACAAAATTATCTTCGACTCTAGAAATACCAGCTGAGAGAGAGAGAGAGAGAGAGAGAGACGTATTCCTCAAAGGCACCAAAAATCTACGAATTTTTAAAAACAAATATACAAATCCAGAGATGTTCTCGTACTCCTGTACGGCAATTAGAAATTATACGATCTTGGGAAAGGAAACTGCACTTGAGAATTTCTCGTCTTTCTCTCGGACAATTTACAGTTCTAAAATTTTGCAAAAATAGACTGCACCAGCTATGTTCTCGTACGCTTTCACAATTGCATACATCAAAATGATTACATTGTAAACTGACCCTCGGCCAACAAATCGCACGAACAGTATTTGGGATACTTAGCAAATTCTACTGGTACAGTTAGTTTCTTTATCCCTTCGAGGCTTAGTGGGGTGGTCCAGTCGTACATGGTGTGTGAAACAATGAAAACCGTATAGAGTCCCGTATGATATATAACGTCCATGATAGTTTTCATTTCGCTCTTTCATTCATGAAAAACATTTTCACAGCACACACAAATAATTGACACACGACAGAAATTTAAAATTAAACATGAGTCGGGTGTGAAATTGGCTCAAATACACAGCGGCCTAATTTTCGATCAGCAACCTAAGGCGAAGTTCTATATATAGGTCGATGCTTCGCTGAGATTTTAAAAAACAAAGACGATTTTGAGAAGACCTTAAATTGATGAGAAATACTATACTCTGTAGATATATGCAAAATTGATGAAAGCATACAACTGTGAAAATATATACAGATTATAAGAAAAAGATCACAAAATGAGCGGTCATTTGCAGACGATAAATTAACTGATGAGGACCTGGACATATTCCTTGTGAGTGTGAAAAAGATAGATCAAACTGGCCTAACCTGTGTATGGTAGATACACAATGTATAAATAATAACAAAAAATATAATCCATTAGCTCTTGACATTGATTACATAGAAATGGCACACATACTAGATGCACCAAATGTAAAGAATGTGTCGCAGTGGTATATATCATATTAAAAATGTGAGTGAAATAACTAAAACTTCCAAACTTTTCATTTTTGTTGAAGGTTCTTTTTACCTTGAAAGAGATGTAAACATACGTCAAGCCCGTATTCGTTCATCATTTCAATATAACAATATTTGACGCATAAGTAAAATGAAAGTAAAAACAATCCCGGTATAACTTCCAGGGCCTGATCCGATCAAGTATTTTGGGTGGGGTCCCAAAACTTTAAAAGGGCCCTGACTTTCAACGAATGAGCACCAAAGCAAAAATCTATGTGTCTGTTTACTCAAAGTGTGCATAATACCCAATACACGTGCGCAAAAATAGAACAATGGTCAAATTTCAAGTGACAAATGACTATACTTTTGTATGTGTACGTTTTTATTTTTTTTAGCAGGGTGAGAGGTCCGGACACTCTGAAAACCCAAACCCACCCACCCCGTACACAGAAGGCGTTTGGATTTTAAGCTGCACAAAACAATATATCCAGGAAAAAAAGAGATCATTTGCTAATTATTTTCTTCATTAACTGTACACTGTCAGAATCGTGCAATATATTTAATTATCACGACCTAAATAAATAGTAGATATCTGGAAATGATTTTTATCATTTTCAGTCAAATCGAAAACATGTTGTAAAGAGTACTGTATGATTCAGTCCTTGCTTAAAACAGGGATTTATGATAAATGATAAACTGTGTCGATTGTTACCGTTTATATTTCATATCAAGTCTTGCAACAAACTGCAACTTGTCATCACGACCTTATACAATCATGCATTTTACTATTATTCATATAATTGTTTTATTGTCAATTCTCGACGCACACAATTCAGAGAGGCTATTTTGGTACCGTCACTCGATACTGCGTTCATCGCATCAGATGGTGTCTTACTATTATTATTTTTTCAAAAAAGTGTTGAAGAATTTAAAATCGGTCCACCCGACAAACTAAGTTTGGAGTCGCGGTTGTTTATGTTGTAGAGAATGGGACTCGTACTCCAAAGGTAGCGGGTTGGATATCTATCTAGGTCAGCCAGGGTCAGCTGCCTAGTCGTGTATCTTGGGAATTGCAGTGAATCTCATAATTCCTCGTAATGATATTGCCAATAATGTCTTAAAAGTACAGTTCAAAACTAGAAAACTAAAAACCAAAAAAAGTTCTGATAACATTCTGCCATGAGTTATATAGAATCATAAAATATGAACTTACTTCATCGTCCTTTTTACTAATCATTCATTTTTTAAAATATGGAATCGCGCTGTCTATATGATTGTAATTGAAACGATACACTCGCTGAGTATGGGAACATCACTAGTGCAGTTTTGCAATTCCAACGATACACTCGTCGAAGATCACGAAAACATCACAAGTGCAGTTGATTCAATCAATACGCTCGCAGAGAGGTATGGGAACATCACTAGCAAGTTACTATTTTAGTAAAGCTTTGTAGTAGTATACAGATGTTGCATTCTAGAAGTTACTGCTGTTTTTCCAGTCGTTTTTTTTCTTCTCTCAGTTAAAGTAGAAGCTGAGTCATTTACAGTTTAAAACTGTGGTTTATGTAGCACTCAAACTGTCCGAACATGTCAAATTTTGCACTTTTGGTCAACTGAAAGAAGAAAAATCCGACCCAGAATAAAAATGACGGTGTTTGAGCAAAACTTCAACAAATCTCTACTTTTAATTGCAACACCACCATCACGAAGTATTCGCGTAGGCTAATTGATGGATACTCATGGGAAGGTAAATGAAACGTGGACAATAATTACATATGTTATGTCTAGCGCCCCTTTACATACTGTCATGTATATTTAATTTGTGTTCTTTGTTAGTTTTTTTCCCCCTCCACGACTGTGTGCTGTGTATAATTGTATTTTGGACCTGACCTTGTCCAAAATCAAGTTCAGTGTCTACCTGACCAGTAACTTTTAATTTAGTAAACAAATAACATATTTTAATATTTCCCTATAAGTGTGGTTTACATATTAGGATTATTATTTTGGTCTACGTCAAGGACATTATGTGCTTTATTAAAATTTTAGAAAGAGATTTTATGTTCCAAACAACTCAGAGTCTTCTGGAATGGACATTTCCGTTAAATAGACGTAGTATTTCCAGAAAGAGCTAATTGTGACCTAAATCAGGTACAGTGGTTGATAATCTTGTTTACTCGAGAAATTACCCATTCCTGTAAATCAGCCTTATTGATGTGTTCAGTATTTTCATTTGGGTAGAATGTATTTATTCAAATTATCTAGTCACTGGAAATACAAAAGTGCTTTTAAATACTATTATTGGACATAAACATTAATTTGAAATTATAATGAATTCAGACAAGGACACCTTGGATTATATTATTGTGATTAATTGAAAGACTGTTAGTACAAAATCACACTTCAGGCTGCTGGTAGATTAGTACAATCAAGACTACAGACGCCTTCAGTTCTTGATCATATTTCGAACACTACTGGAATTTAATTAGAACTTTATTTACTAGGAGAGGTGATATAACTTTAATCCGCAATACTGTTAGTTCTTTTTAAATGTTCACTTTGTATTTTAGGGAAATAAATTATTTGTTAAATTTTACAAAACTTGTTGGTTTCTATTCTTTTCTATTACTTAGTTTAAGACCATAGAGTCGTAACAATACATCATGATCATCTTTATTTACTTCCGTAGAGATTGAATACTATGTTGATTTACGTACACATATATCACTTAATTACAATCAGAAAACTGTCATCATAAAGTATATATCCCACACCCAAAGAATAACCACTACACTAATATATGCAAATAATTAAAGAGGTAGATAAAATAAACGGCAGAAGGAATGAAAAATTATTTGTTTAAAAATGCAACTTTACCTGACAGATTGAAATATGAATTATTGACCAAAGCAATTGTACATTACTGTGTTTCTGACGTAAGTTTGACCATGTCTACAAATATATAAAGATACAAAATAATCCTGACATTGAGCCATACACTGTGATGGTGTGATACGCATAATTTAGTGATATATATATATATATATATATATATATATATATATATATATATATATATATATATATATATATATATATATATATATATATATATATATACTTCCGTCATCATTGTGTCTGACATGCACATAGTGTTGAAGACGTGAAATTAAGTGATTATTGACAGGCGCACTAAAGTTGGCGCTGTTAATATACATTTGTCATTTGCATGGAAATTTGTTTTTCTTGTCAAGCAACCTACTTTCATGATAGATGTGCAATGGTTGCGTGACGATTGTTTATGGTTCAACAAGCAAAGTTTCTAAAAACTTTCCATAATCCAAATAATCCAGTCGACATAGAGCTCACAAGGAAAATCATTAGTAATTGTTCCCATATGGAGATTATTGGTCAAAAGTGTACTGTAACAGTCATAGATTATAGGTAATGTTATATTATTTAAACATAACTCTCAGAAGAGACACATACCTCTTTGTGATGACCAGGAACTGTGTTACGTAATGTCCAAGTTAAATTTATTAAAAACTAATCATTAATCTCCCTATTAAAAAGAGCAATAAGTTCATATAAGCCATTAAAATTTCCGCCTCAGTTTTGCTCCGATAAATCGTGTCATCAACAAATGTCCGCATTGGTTTCTTGCCTGTGATACAGCTCCCTGCTGTAACATCCATGATGTTAATTTAAAGAGTTTACTTATTCAAATTGCTAAATATAGCAGCTACATAATTCTTCGCATCATAAGATTCATGCGCAAGACAATTATCAAACGTTTCAAGAAAGACACGTTAATCCAAGCAACAATTTTCCCACGGAAGTTAAAGAAATCTTGGAGAACAAAAAATGTGCGCATACTATTTCAGGTTGGATCAAAAGTTAGCATAGACTGATACATATGTGAATTGAAAGTGCCTGCATATTTCTTTTAGCAATTAGCTTGTAAAATAATTTTCATTTAGCTTTTTCCGTTCTAAATCAAGCAATTTCTAAGTTCATTCACATAAAATATATTAAGGAAAGCAGCTATTTTGTATCAACAAACAGAAGTTAGTGGCTTTAGTCCTTGCTATATGAATCATCTGTTTTTATGTCTCTGCATTGAACTTAAATGTATTGACCTTAAAATATCGACATGTGCCACAGACATGTCTTCATTTATCAACTGATCTCCATGGAGATATGCATACACTTGGTAACCTTCTTATTTTTTTGCCAGACCTTAAACGGCATGATTGGAAACAATTACGAATTATTTACCATGCCGAATCTTTCCAACATGATGTAAGGGTTCAGAAAATTGTCTGGAAATGTGGTCTGTACACAAAAACAATCCTGCATATCTTGACTTGGTTCTAATATTTTACCCCTGTCTCCTTTGTCTGTGGCCAAGACATCGCTAAGCCATCACTGCTAATCCGAGCATTAAAGGGGCACTATTCCAAACTAAGAAATAGCTTGTTGTGTTTCTTTGAAAAGGAAAAGTCGAGATGATTCCTCATTGTCCTACGTCATGTTTCATGAAAAAGAATTAGGATGTAGCATATATTTTGTTGGAACTGGTCAGAATGTAATAGGAATTCCTGTCGATAGCTATTATTTTTACAGTGATGAGGCTATAAGAATGCTTTACTATCAAACAATCATGACAAACTGTATCACAAGCCTTTTGTGTTTTAAAAAACAATACGAAAATACAAGGTTCCAAGTTTTGGTGCATGATTTCTTGTAAATTGTGAATGTATCGGTAATGTAATATAGTCCTTCTGACATTCTTGTCTACTAGTATTCAGTGTTGATAGCAATTATCAATTATGTTATCCGGCCCATCAGCACCGTTACTGTACTATGCCGTTCATCATATAGAACAACTAGTTATACGAGTTTTAGAGTGGGACGAAATGTTTACTTAATTTCTTCATACTTTGTCACTTGATCACAACCATCACCACTCGTATGTTCCAGTAACTCAGTCGTAATAACTGAGCGCAGGAAGGCAGCTGACATCCTCTTTTGAGTTGTTCATCAAAGGCGGACGGTCTAACCACGTAGGCCACCGGACAAAGCACAAGATAAAATCTATTTTTATCGATATCATGCACCTTCCCGATTCATGCCCATGTATAGCGTAGAGGGGGTGGGTGGATTGGGTGTGTTGAGGTGGGGTGGCCAAAACGTAAAAAACAGTAGTAATGAGCAATATAAATGTTCTGAAGGGAAGCTAACAATAACTTGTTTCAAATGGATTGATTGTATTAGGTTCGTGCTCAACGCTCTTCGGTCAGACATGGAATTTTAAGTGGACGCGTCACTGAATCAAACACTTTATAGGGTCGCCTCAAAATAAATTTGTGTAAATTGTCATTATTAATGTTAGTAGATAAAATATTAGAGGAAACACTTCACTGACCACAGTTTTATCAAGTTCATAGTTTTATATTTAATTTTTTTTCTGTCTGATTCAAATCGTTGAAAAAGCGTGAAATTAAGATTGTGTTAAAATGGCAAAATAGTCAAAAATCGCTTTGAAAAAAGTTGAAATATATGTAGGCTTTCCCCCTCCTAAATAGAGCATGACTGCGAATAATATGGTCACATGACACGTCAATATGTAGTCTGCGACCCGAATAGTTGGTAGACCTCAAGATGCATTCACGTTAGTGACTGTGGTAATATAAGAATATTCACATTTGTCGCCAATTTAATGAAATCTTTTTAATGCTCTGTAATTTACTCTTCAAGGAGAAAAACAGTTTTCATCTGCAAGTATTAGAATAAAAATGATAAAGCATGTCATTTGTTCTGCAATGGGATCTTTGGGGTTATTCATTTCTTTTACTGAGTAAACGTTTGCCCTATAACGTTCTCTCTCTCTCTCTCTCTCTCTCTCTCTCTCTCTCTCTCTCTTATTGGTGTCAATTGTTGTATGTTTGTTGTTTATGGATTTAATGTTATGCTTCAGCGCATGATTGTTTTACATGCCTGGAGAAAGTACCCCGGGGAAACTCCGGTATGAAACACCGAGCCATGGAAGGCTACTGGCAAGCTTTCTCACATATCTACATGGCCCAGCCCGAAACCATTACCAACACAGACAGGGGTGAGATAGCCGTGATTGGTAAAGGCGAGCGAATTAGACCATTAGGCCACCCGGGGAACTAAATTATCTATTATGATTATAATTGCTTTGGCAAAGTATGCCCGACAATCTTGATGGCTTCTAGCTCAGTTTAATATACACTGTTGCATGTATGAAAACGCAATTTTATGTGAGCACTCACATTTATCACTTATGTTAACACCGATCGGAAATAAATTGTTTGCAATGACCTACTTTTTCTTGCTAAATTGGCAATACCATGTGTTTTGATTATAAACAACACGGGCGATACGGGCAAGACATCATACAACGGAATTTCATGTTGGTTAATTCTTAGCTCATACCTTTAAATTTGTGCCTAATCAATATGAAAAGAAAAATATTATTTCGTTTGGTTTAAATGTTTGTTTCATGCAGTATTTTTCTCATGTTTATCCTTGTATGTATTATAAATGCATTACTTTATAGCTGCATATCACCAGTGTTTATAAACGAGCAAAGAACTATTTTAATTAATAATGGTTCCAGCCTTCTTTCCCGTGTCACCAATGGGACAAAATAGTTTTGATGCTCATTTAAGTGGGAGTTTAGTGCCTTTCTCATGGACACACCCGGGCAGCTGTGGGGTGGGTGGGTGGGTGGGTCACACCCGATACCACTGAATTGTGATTATGAGGCTACACCAGGATAATCTTGTTTTGCTTCTCTCTTGTTCCACTGTCGTGGGTACTTATGTTCGGAGATTCTTACATTGACCGTGACGGGTTGAATGTGAGTATTGTTCTTTGAAATGTATGTATTTATGTATGTGTGTTAATGTAAACCTTAGTTTAACCTGAATTGCTCTGAAATTGGATTCTAGCCGGTAGAGATTCAAATCATCCCTAATGAGAATGAATGAAATAACAAAGAAAATAATTTGAGAAGTTTATATATCTGAATAAACAACCTCTGGAACGAATAATATGGTTGTCCAATGAGATTATACCTCTTTAGCTAATTCATCCGTACGAATAATATTGTTTTAGTGTTTCAGTGGCATTAGATCCGTCTCATACGAGTTACAGTGTAATGTTATATATATATATATAAACTTAGTTTAACCTGACTAGGGTTTATGTTGCGAATATTAAGAACCTAAAAGTATGTAGGATCTAAAGATAGATGCTTACATATGTGATGACAATTACTAATAATAATATTGATAATAAGACTTGTTGACGACTTTGGGTTAATTTCTCAATGGCTGGCGGGGTTTTGGACGGTTCTAGAAGAATTAAGTGATTTACCATTGGTTGGTCTAGGTCACATGAATAGGTGTTTCGAAATATTTATTGATTAGTATGATTTGTAACGTTGTTAAATATAGTCATAATAGAAGAAATAAATAAGGAGAGAACTGAGCAATCAAAGTTCATTCCTATTTTGGAGTTATTCTTATTTTTTGTGTTTCTATTGTAACATCAAGTCTGCAGACATGTCTTATGTTGTACCTCCATATTATTTGAGAGAAAAACCATTTGTTTGGACTATTCACTGGATATAGACTGCGCTCATTTTTTTAATACTATAATATCATTCTGGAACTATTGTGAATTATTCAAAAAAGTTCTGGAGAAGGCCATGTTGACACGTCACGATTCTTGACGGACCAGTTCATTTCCGATTCTGACGTTTATACGGTACTTTTCATTCTCTTGGACTTTAATACAACTCTTTCAGGATTATTTTGGATTCACTTTATAATACTCTAAGTTCCTCTCATATTTTCATTTATAACTTTGATTATCAAATTATTGTTAAATTTTACATAACTTTTTGTTTATGCTTTTTTCTGTTACTTAGTTTGTAACCTTAGATTCGTAACAATAAATATCTACTTTGTTATTGCAGTTCCGGTGGGACTGAGAACATGGAGATGTACAGCGACTATTTGATGAGTGACACAGATTGGACACAAGTCGGGCGGATCAACCATTTATCCATAAGGCATATGAGTGCAATTTAAATTTTCATTATCACCCGATCTTACGTCAGTTTGTGAAAAACATGCAAATCTGTTTCATAATTGTGACCTCTATTTGCCCAGTGACGTCAGCGAAATTGCATTAACGCAATATATTTATGCAGCAAGGTTTTCTTCCACCGTGATTTTATAATTAGTCTCCTTTGTATTTCAGTATATACTATATAAGAAAAAAAACCCAAACATAAATTATTAAAATTTTGACTTCTAGTCCTTAGAAGTGACATGAAACGATGTGCTGTTTAAAATTCTTAATTTGTTCCAGCTATCAATCTTTAAAGACATTAAACATGAAAGAAGAAAAAAAAAATCTTTTCTGAGCGTTGATGTTTACCACAGTGCGTAATATTAACACATCTATTCATTTCCGTCATAATTATAATGTTAGTTAAGAATTATAATGTTAATTAAGAATTATAATGTTAATTAAGAATGATAACGTTAATTAAGAATAGATTCCTTATCAAACTTTCATAGGAAAATTGCAGTTTATAGAAAAGTGTTTATGTCTTTTTAACAGTGCTCTCCGATTGTCACAACAAAATTATTCCACTTAACAATGCAGACAGTTATTCAACATCATACATACTGAATCAGTTTTTTTATGAAGTAACACTATTTGCAAATCTCAATTTCGGAATTTCCATTATTTCTTACATCTGCATTCCAATTATTTAAATAAACAACTAAAAAATATTGTGATTCTTTTTTTTATTTCTGAACAATGCCAATATAAAATGTACATGGCGAATGACAGCATGCAGCTGCTAATACTACTGCTACTACTACTACTAATAATAATAATTTCCAAAGGATGATAAGGATAATAGTAGTAGCATCAGTATTAGTCGTTTGCCGCTATAACAATAATGACATATTGTATCTACCGTTTTTCAAGGCTGAGAAGAAATGAATAAATAGAATGAATTTTTAATAGTTCGTTACCATACGTTTTTTCTTCATCCCAAATGAGATTTATTGCGCTGAACTGAAAGTAAAGAAATTACAACAAAAGAAAAAGCAATCTTGCAATTATTAAAAAAATAATGATGGATTTAATTATAGTAGTACGAGTATATAGATGGAGCATTAGAGCGTAGTCACTATGTGTTTTATTTCAGTGTTTGCTTTACTGAGCTTTGAATTGTAAATTCACCCTTGAAATTAGGTATAAATGCATGATTTGAAAGTTGTTGGAACAGCTTGATTGCTACACAAAAAATCTATAAATATAAGGTGTGAATGACGAGGGAATTACATAAATATAATTGAGACCAGTCTGAAACGACTACTCTGATACTACTGTAAGGATGTTTAGCAATAAGTACAGAGTACGAATCTCATTTCTTGAATAAGAATACATATTTTTAAAAAATACAACTAAACTGCACTTACAGAAAATACAAATGTACAAAAATGGATAGTACCAGCGATGTTCTCATACGCCTCCAAAAGTACATATATAAATATGAATGAATTGTAAACTAACCCTCAGCGACACCAGTACTCAAATATTTTCTGTACTACTTAGGCACAATCTTTTCAGGCAGCAAGCCACGTAAGTATAATTTGGTAAACTCAGAAAATTCTACTGGTACAAATAGCTTTATTATCTCTTCGAAGCTTGGTGTGGTGGTCAAATCGGAGATTCAAGAATGTTGAATAGCAACAAACCGTGTGACACGATGAAAACTAGCCAGTGCTGTATACTATATAATGTCGATGATATTTTTCATTTCGCGCAAATATTGATAGAAAACCTCGAATATTTTCACAACACAGAAAATAAATAATTGACAGAAATGTAATATTAAACATGGTGTCGGGTGTGAAATTTCTACAAGTACATGGTGTCATCTTTTTCAATCGGCAACCTTGGCTGAAGTTCTACATATAGCTAAATACTTCACTCAGAGAGAGAGAGAAAAAAAACACAACAAAGCTAAAGATTTTGAGAACTTTCTTAAATTCATGAACAATACTGTATTACGTCAACAGATGACAAATTTACGAATCGTACAATTGTGAAAATTTATACAGATTATGGTAGAATTGCAGTGGTGGAATTAGCTCATGTATGAACTTCAACAAGAATTTACAAAAATACATTATGATATGGCATAGCTACTTCTCAGAAATACTCATTCACAATGTATCAGCGCTGAATAGATTTTGCATGATAACACGAAAGAAAACACATTTTTGACGATACTGGCGAATATTAAAAAAGACAATAAGCAAGCATCTCTTAACTTAACTAGACGTTGTTGGCCTATTCAAAGTTGAATTAAACGGTACACCAGTAAGAGAGCTAATTGGCTTGAGATCAAAGCTATTTCCATTTAAGAGCGACACAGATGACAAGAAAGTCTGTAAATGTAATTTAAAATTCATGTGGTTAAACATATATTATAGTTTCATATGTACAAAGGTTGTGTGTTGAATCATTAAGACAAATTTCAACAATGATATACCTTAAGTCGTATCAGCATGATAAGATGAAACAAAAATAAACATGTCATGTACTGTTGATAATCCATATTGAGTAAACATTATAGATACATTGCCTTTCGCTAATTGGCTGTTTAAATTACTCAAATTTGAATACAATAGCTCTTTGCATTAGTTAAATAGAAAGGACACACATACTAGACGCACCTAATGTACAATTTGTGTTTCAGTGGCATGTGTCAAATTAAAAAGGTGAGTGAAATAACAAAACAATTGGAAACTTACAATTATGTTAAAGGTTTCATTTTTTTTCTTGAAAGAGATATAAACATACTTCGAGCTTGTAAAATTAAATACACGTGATCCTTAAATATACATACTACAAAAATATGAAAGACTGAGATATTCCTTCATCATTTAAATATGACTTAATTTGACGGACAAAATAAAAGTAAAAACAATCCTGGTATAAGTTCAGTTCATGAGGGACTTCAGTATCAGGGTACGAAGACAATTCATGCTGGGGTTTCTGAAGGAATGAGTCAACAAGATTTAAGAAACCAAAACACCGAAAACTAGACGGAGAAGGGTTAATGAAGAAAATGTTGCTGAGCAACCATCTTATAACATTTCAGAAAGTATATTAAAGCCATGCAAAATTACACAAAAAAAAAAACGAATGAAAAATGTGATGAGAGTTGCTGATGAAACTGAAAGTCGAATGAATGTTCTATTATAACTAGATTTTTTTAATTCACTACTGACAATAACGTGATGCACATCTTCCAACAAGAAGCAGGACTGCAATCATAGGAATATAATTCGTTTAATCCAGGGACATAGCCACAAACCTACACAACAATGGAATAACATGCCTTTTTGTACAAACCTGGTTCTAAAATATTAGGCCATGCTTTGAAACAGTCATTCGATACATATGTTAAGATCAGTTATAATCAGGTGTCAACAGCCTTTTGGCATGCGTACGAGTTGTAGGTTTCTATTGAATGTACTAAAAACGATAACTAAATAAAAGGGACTAATATATTTTGGCACACAGCACTCTACAGCTGAGTGGACCTGTCACCGAAGTTCTAACACGTTGCGGCTTCCCATAAGGACGTCATATCTAATCCAAATATTATTCAGAAAGCTGAAGAAAGCTGCAAGCCGCCAGAAAAAAAATTAAGAAGGCAACCAATAAAAGACATGAAACAAGTATTTTAAGTATCACAAAGTACTATGGGAAAGAAAAGATGTGATAAATAAATAGTTGATATCTGAAATTGATTTGGTCTTTTAAAAGAATTAAAAGCAACATTAGGTAGTGACGAGTATCACGCGGTTCAGTCATTATTTAACAGGGATTTATCATGAATGACTCAACCAACCAGTAGTTTGTTGCCTGATAACATTCTGCCATAAGTAGTATAAAACCGTGAAATATCTGCTTCCATGATAGTCCTTTTTCACTAATCGTATATTTTTAAATATGCACTCATACTCTTCCACGAGAACACCTCTGGCGCTATCTATATGTTTGTAATTGAAACGATACACTCGTTGAGTATGGGAACATCACTCGTGCAGTTTTGCAATTCCAACGATACACTCGTCGAAGAGCACGAAAACATCACAAGTACAGTTGATTCAATCAATAAACTCATAGAGAAGTATGGAAACATCACTAGCGAAGTTATTATTTTAGTAAAGCTTTGTAGTAGTATACAGATGTCGCATTCTATATGTCACTGTCGTTTTCCATAAACTTAAACTAAGAAATAGAAAAGAGCGAAAACAAAAATGTTTGTAAAATTCAGCAAACAATTTAGTTCCCTAAAACAGAAAATGATAATTTCAAATGAAACTTACAAGAATGCGAATTAAATCCAAAATAGTCCAAAATGTTATATCACCAGACGTAAAGTTTCTAATTAAATTCCAGTGGTGTTCGAAATAAGATCCAGCTCTGAAGATGTTGATGTGCCTGTAGTGGCCTGTGACGTGCTGATGTATGTAACAATATTGTTTTGATGAATCCTAGTAATATAATCTAAGATGTCCTTGTCTGAATTCACTGTACTTCTGAGGTAATGTATCTGTCCAAAAATATTACTAAGCACTTTGTAATTCCAGAGAATAACATTTTGAATAAATAATTCCAGCCCAAATCAAATACCGAACACAACAATAAACCTAGGCTGCAAGCAGCATTTTCTGCAAATACTATGTCTTTATGGAATTTTCCATTTTAGAACCACCTGTTACTAAATTATAGTACAGAATGTAGTATACATCACGTAGGCTAAGTATTTTATTGGGGAATTCCAAAAATCAATGATCCCGTCTTTAACAAATGTTTTTACGTCTATTTATAGTGATCATAATATTAAACCCACACTGAAAGAGAAAATATTAGCAGTCGTATATAAAGGGATTTCTTAGCCAAACCCTATTTTTGTACTTGGGCGACAACATGACTTTTACCACCCCACCCCGTCAATATCTCCCAATGTTAGTCTAAACAAATACGAAAACAATTTTGTTGGGGCAATCAAAATCGATTTCTTAGTTGATTACCTAACTCGAGGACCTATCAAGGAAATTATCATCATCGTCGAACAAAAATAGGGTTTGGCTAAGAAACAATCCTCTTATATACGACTGCTGCAATTTTTATTATATTTTTACACAAAATTTACACAGCCATGTGTCGAGGTATTTTTAAAGTCTCAACCTTTGCTATTATATAACTCATCATCACGACAGAACAAGTACAAAGTAATCTTTCCGCTGATAAGCGAACCAGGTTATAACATCTTGACAAAATTTCCATGTGAGACTATCGATTTATCGACATAACTTTTTTTTTAGCTCGCCATCAACCGTGATCGTAGTGTATTTATTCTGAGATATCGGATTGTAAAGATTATCAATAACACGAGAAAGCGACGCTGTAACCCAAGCAACCGTACTAAAATAATCTGAATCCTCTTTACGAAAAAGAGACAACTTTATCTTATTTCTGCTTTTGTAATATTTGTTATATTTCTCATTGTCAAACATAATTGTCATATGCTTGCCTCGGAAAAGAATTAATCTTTAACGTAGTATCCTCTACTTTAAGATCTTCCATTATTTTTCATATTTCACACAACATTTTACCATTCGTTTTTTTTGACATTCACATAGAATTTACGGAATATTGTTTTTCGTATTTTATAACTCTGTTTGGTGTCATATCAACAAACAAATCATCTTTGGCTTGCAGTTCCTGTATCAGATCCAAGATGATAAACTTTTCCCCTCTGAGATAAGCTCGAAGCTGATAGAGAATTTTGTTGAAGGCTGCTATTGCTTTTTGACACAAAGTATTTTTGTTCTCGTATTTAGACTCGATCTTTTTGTTTACTGCCGATGGAGCTATACTTACCCATTATACTTCTGATGCTATCAGATGTAAGTAACAATTGAATGTAATTTAACACCCCTATTATTTTATGTTTTCTGGTGCGTCTGACGCAGTAAAATTTTTATGATAGTACTTGTAGCATTTGATCAGCTCATCCACGTCGTTGTCTGAGAGACCTTGTGAAATATGATTGAAATCAATCTTTTCTTTTCTTTTTTTGTCATTACGAGACTGTTTCAGTAATTATTTCAATTGACGCAGTAAAGGTGTTTTCAGCGGCAGCCTTATCAATCAGCGCACAAAAATTGTTATTAACAGGATCAGCAAGAAAATCTCTGCACTTATCATATATTTCCGATCAGATATCACTATATCTGCTATCTGTTAAAACTGTACGATCTGTGGATGAAAATTGAGGATCAAAATTTGTTGGTATTTTAGTCATATCATTGATTCTATCACGATAAATATCTTCTGTTTTATCGATAACACTAACAACATAGCATAACTGTCTCAGTTTAAAACTTTTAAGTACTAGTTATTGCCTGAGAATTGCATATTCTGTTGCAAAACTCAATAGACCGCGAATATCTGCTTCTTCTATATTTATGTCATTGACGGGTAGGTTTAGGTATCCAGCAATCAACTCTTTGATAGTTTTGTATTTTAGTTCTGCCAGCATCTTTCCAGCTTCCTTTTCATAGTTTTTCAACGCAATTGTTTTAGAACTATGATACGCGTCATAAATTGTATCAACATAAGGTTCTACAGTTGTAATATCGTCAAGCTCCTGAAAAATATGTCTTGTTCAACATACGACTTAATCCTATGTTATTCTTATATTGCGTTTAGTGCAGTATTAATGTGTTATACGTGTTACCTTTTTATTACCGGTGAGAGAGTCTATTAGAACTAGATATTTTGTTGTTAGCAGGTTAGCATCAGTACTATTATCTACCATTTTCAACAACGTCTTTTTATCATAATAGTCCATGCCTTGTACACGAAATATTCGACGTTTAACAAATGTGTCTTTGAGCTTACGATTTTAACAAACCTTGTGTTTCCTTGTTTCAGCAAGCTTATTAAGCACATTGTGAACATGTGATTTTGTTTACCAACATGTGATTTTGTTTTAACAAGGATAGATTTGTCGAACGTCAAAATATTTTCTTTATTTAGTTGAAGCAACGTATTTACCACCAACGACTCAACTTTTAATTGCTGTTCCTCACAGTCACTTAAAATACAGTATTTACTAATCATTTTAAAGTCTCTGGTTGCGTATCTCAGCTGAGAGTCTCTCATTTCTGCAACTCTAACAAAGTTGTCACTGTTTTCATTTACACCGGGTGAATCTAAAGGTAATTGTTGTATTCGAGCAAATATAGTTACCGCTCTTTATGGGTTTACTGAATCAACATTAACCATTTATATCTCTATTTTCGAGTTTAGTATAAAATTATAAAACTCTGTTGCGACTCTGATACTGTTTATTTACAAAATCGGACAAATCAACAGGTACATACGTAGACGTTATCTTATTGAAAACCATATCGATCGCACCTGTCATTGTGCCTCCTGTTCTTTTCTAAGATACGCGGCATCCACAGCAGTAATTCTACTTGCTGATGCTGCACTTATTTCAGCGTCAACGTATTGTTTATTTGTAAGATCCGATGCGGCAATTGCGTGATAAGACGAGGTGATTTTGTTAGCGCCTATATTTAACGTGAATGGCATTGTATCCCAGATTTTGTCACAAAATTATCCTTGACAAACTTTACATTTGTTACAAAATCATTGCTAGTCAACATTGTAATATGGAGTTGAAAATTAAATATTAATTTCTATTAAATATTAATTTCAATGTCTATATTGCCAGCCATTGTTCCACCAGTTAGTGACAACATCGATCGTCTTAAGCTGTGCATAACACACCGCTTGTGTGCTATTTACGGCAGCAGGAGGATATTCCGTTTCCAGATTTATTATTTTATTAACTGCCATGTTTATCGATCCAGTCATTGTCCCGCCCTTCAGCGATAGCTTACTGTTATTGATCTTTTTTACTTGAGAATAGCTTACAGATTGTGTTTTATCTACGTTTATAGGTGGATATGTTGTTTCAAGATCTAGCACTCTACACCGTCACTGTATCTCCAGAGTTTTATCTGTTAAATCTGCGCCAGTTGTAGTGGTTGTAGTTTTTCTTCTGTTAAGCTTCCGATTAACGTACCATGTTTTGTGTAATGGCTCAGTCTTTTTGTTACCGCGCGATAAATTTTAACTTTGACCGCCGGCTAAAATTTTGTGAATACCATATATAGAATGAGCATAATTAACATTGACACGGAGCGTTTGATCAAACATCAACACAACCACGACCTACCAGACTGTCATTATCTGATAGTAGGACGAACTGGAATGGGCAAAACTAACTGCTCATGAATCGTTTACTTAACATCTTCGACTACGATAGGGTTTATATCTACTCAATAAATCCACAGCAGGACAAAGACCTGCTTGAGTATAACGAAAAACTAAATAATGAACTTGGCGTTGGTGATTATATTTTTTATTATGAAACAACCCGAAGATCTCATTCCAATTGCCGAGCTAGATTCAGATGAGCATAAAATAACTGTATTTGATGACATCCTGCTAAGCAATGCTGAGATGAATAAGATACAATCTTATTTTTCACTGTCGCGCAAAAGACAATGCAATGCAGTTTTTATAGCACAGGGCTTCTATAACGTGGATCGATTCATCAGGCTAAATACAAGTTGTTTTGTATTATTCACTGGACTCGACAACATTGACGTACAAAATACAGCATGAGAGCAGTGCGGAGATGTAATAAAAGATAAATTTGCAGAACTTTATCATGACGATTCTGGCCAAGGATAGGACAAATTCTTTTTAATTGATAAAATAGCACGTGATCGAAATAACATGTTTATTGTGGAATAGACAAGTTTTTCGATTGTAAAAATTAATCTATCCGATATCCATAAAAAGGACGCGAAACGAATAAAGTGGCATCAAACGTTCTAAAAAAATTTCTAATAAACGTTCTAAAGAAATTTGTTGCGACAAGAGCCGTGTATAAGAAAAACGTTGAGCAAGAACGTCGCTACAACAAAAAACAGACCATCTTTATCGAGTATAAAATTATTTTTGTCATGTTAACAATCTAAACTTTAGCGGGATTGACATTCCTGATGCTGAGAATCAAATGCCAAAATTTGAAAAACAAAAAAAACAAAACAATCTCCTGTTACCACGAGATATTAACGTGTTTGGTGTTGATGAGGAATCACAGATGATGTCTCCAAGATATATCAGCGATCGAGCATCACAAACAACAATAAATGTATTGTTTCATACAAGCAGTACGCATAAATAAAAACTTTAACGGGCTAGTCGGAGGTCAGTACAACAAGCATAAATACAATACATATTTCTGTGTCAGATGCTTGCACGGCTGCAAGTTTCTGCAAGTACTTGATCAACATCTAGAGTATTGCTCTGACGTACAGCGGATACATATGACTGGTAAAGATGAAAATATATTATAATTTACAAACTACAGACACAATATGAAAGTGCCTTTTTTATTTACGCAGATTTCGAGGTTTTTTTACGTCCAGTGCTAGGTGCATAAAATAACCCGGATAAATCTTCGACATTAAAAACTCAAGAATATATTCCTTGCGGAGTAGACATATAAAGTTGTGTGTGATGTTGATAAAAGTTTATAAAAATAATGAAGATTTATCGTGGAACAGATCTGCTGTTTGGCTTCTGAAAAAAATACTATCAGCGAGGTTGATGTCATCATGATGTTACTCGTTAATACAACAGCGATGAAACCGCTGAAAATAAAACAAGAAGCTGATTTTGCTGCAGCAGAAATATGTTATATTTGTGATCAGGCGTTTACGCTTCAAACTCGTGTGAAAGATCACTGTCAAATTACTGGTAATTATCACTATCCAGCACATGACAAATGTAATATAAAATATACCGCACCAGATTTTGTTCTTGTTGTCATTCATAATTTTCGTGGTTCTGATTTTCATATTATTGTTGAGGCGTTTGGCAACAAGGATATAAAGTGAAAACGACAAGCTTTTAAAAATATTATAATTTATTTCCCTGGAAAAAAATACTGTAAAAATGAAAACAAATATGAACTTAAGGTTTTAAGAAATCAAATCCAAAAATAATCCAAGAATAAACCACGAATACAATTTTAGAAGTACTAATAATAAAATGTTCTATTGATTTCAAGTTCGAGTTCCGACAAAGAATCCAAGATGGAAGACGCTGACGTATGCTGTAACCTGTAGTGTGTTAAGTCTACAGTTCCTTGTAGAAACAAGAAATATCACTCCGGTTTTGGAAATCCGAATAAATATTTATAGGAGCTGTCTTTGTTCAAAAATTTCTTAAGAGCACACGTATTTTCCAGGAAAAGAAGAATTAATCCTTTTGAATCCAAGTAATATGAAATAACTCTAAACGACACAACAGTCACTTTCCACTGTAATAGTCCAACTCACTGAGAATATTTCTCTAGTGTCTCTAAAACACAGGTATCGTATTCTAAAACGCAGTTTAAAAAATCCCCAAGTTGCGAAATCGAAAAAAGGGAATGTCACTTGATCGAGTTTATATCAATGGCGCCTAACATGACCCTGATGAAAACCAATCATTTTACTCTAAGAAATAAAATAAAAATGTTTACTTTTAAACCAAGTAGTCCCCATCAAGGCCTCGACAACAATCAATCATTTTAAAATAAAAATAGAACTTATTTACATGCTACTAGTAATTTTGAATCAAGGTTATGGTCCAGGTCAACACCTGGTGTTTATTAACACAAACAGTGAAGGTTAAACTATTTTCTGGAAATATTATCATCTCCAGTTAATCAATTTACATTAATAAAAAAAAATAAAACTGACAACCAAACAATTAAATTGAAACAAATATATATTAAATCAGATATAAATCAAATATACATAACAGTCAGCGTTGCTGATTACGATTCTGCTAAATCGTTTTGGGATTCGTTCGACTGCAAAGCTTCGGTGATTATCATAACTTGTATCTTATCACGGATATATTGTTCCCGCAGATATATTTGAAAATTTCAGAGATGTCAGAGCTGATAACTAAGGACTTGACCCAACTTGGTATTATTCAGCACCGGGACTAAGCTTGGATCGTCGTCCGTCAAACACAAATAAAGTTGGCTCAGAAACAATTCCCTTTTATAAGACTACTGTGGATTTTTCGAGATTAATAAAAGTTTACCACATCTATTTTTGACATTCACACAAAATGCAATGCAATAACCAATCTAAAAAAAATCAACCTTGCTAAAGTTAACATCAGAATTTTTATATCCTAACGCGAATGTGTTAATGCCATCAGAAGAATATCGCTTGTCATCAACATTAAGCAGAGCAGATTTTATGATAACATTAGTTTCAATTTTATGACAAATAGATTTTATTGTCATCATCTCAACATAACCAGAAAATCCATCTAGCGCAGCCTTATATTTATTGAATCCTATCACCTTATAAACTACATTTATTCTGAAGCCTTTTGCTCGTTTGTTAACTTTATTATCTGAGAGTTGTAAACAGTACATTTTACTCCGAACTCCGATAAACTAAACGACAGGAACAAACTTTGCTTCATTATTTAACTTTCTTATAACATTTTTGTTATTGTCACAGTGATATCCGCTGTTTGTTTTAAAGATAATCTAAAAGATCAAATAATTCTCGGCTATCGTAAAACTCTTGATAAATATCACCAGATTCTATCATGTACATTAGCGAGTCATTGTCTGTAAATAACCGCTCTTTATCAGGCTACTTAACCTTAACAAAATCGTAGTGGAACCCGTACATTAACTTCTTTGATATCTCAAGTACTGCCATAGCGACAAAAATTGGCTTGTTCAACTTCAAGTTTCTTTCTTTTGTGAACAGCTACTAGATTTTCATTAACTATTTTCATACTAACAAAATCATCAGATGTAAAAAGTTTATTACGACGTTACATGTTATTAACGATCACAATACTGACTCGCTTTCTGATATTTCCCAAAGTCTTGCCGAAGACGCCGTTCTCCATGAGCTTGA
The DNA here is from genome assembly GCA_028554795.2 of Sinohyriopsis cumingii. Lineage (NCBI taxonomy): Eukaryota > Metazoa > Mollusca > Bivalvia > Unionida > Unionidae > Sinohyriopsis > Sinohyriopsis cumingii. The sequence goes on from CM068829.1 coordinate 55,666,086, forward strand.
AAAAGGCCTCAACAAAATTGTTTTCGTATTTGTGTAGACTAACATTGTGGGATGATTAGGGTGTGTGTAACAATCATGCAGTCGTCCAAGTACAAAAATAGTGTTTAGCCAAGAAGCCCCCTTATATAAGATTACTACATTAGATATGTATAATTTAGTCTGGAACACAGTGAACATAATCTTGGACAAAGTCATGTACAAAATATAGCTATCCATAGAATATAATGAATAAAAAAAGCTAACAATGAAAATGTATGTAACAGTTTTGTTCGTGGGTAGTAAGTCTCCACCTCTGAAATTGTCACCTGAATCTGCAACTTCTTCCTATCTCTCTGACTTGCTGATCTCTTCTAAAGACGGCTGTTCTCTCTCCAGAGGAGTGGTTACGGGGAGCTCAGGGCAGTGTGGCACCGGGGCGATGGATGAAGGAAGGTCCAGCTATTTGATAGCAGGTTCATTCTTGCCAGTCCGAGTTTTGGAAGGGTCCACCATGCAGAATTAGCAGTTGCTTGTGTGGTCAGTGGGTTCCCGCTAAATTCTTGGGATAGCGAACTTCATGGCTCTCTTTTCCCCTCTGTACTATCCTTCAAAAATACATTTATTACACACATGATTAATGTCTAAGAGATTCTCGCAACATTTTCATATATGATATTTGTTTTCTTCTCAATAACAATGAAAATTGTGAAACATTTGAAACTTTCTCAATTTTACACATTTTAAACAATTTTATAACATAAAATTCCGAGCAACAGTTGTCCATCTTACCTTCCAATTTGTTTGCAGTGCTCGCAGACGAAATGAGGTGCCCAGGGTTTGTCTTGATCCCCAACAGGCATGCCGAAATATGCCTTGGAGGCCTCACACATCTAGCAGATGCTTCCACGGAGTACTTTTTCGCTCTTATCTTGATAAATTGGCCGCAGACATAGCAAAATGCGTCTGCCGGATGCTTGCAGCCTCTTGATGCCATCTAAGAAAAATGCAGATATATATCCACTTAGGCAGATTGAACTAAACTAAACTAGTGGGCTTAATGCCTCTGTATTTATACTACTATTTATATTACTGTTACGTTCTAGAAAGTTCTAGAAGTTAGTCCAAGTTTACCCAGCACTGAATCTATCTGGAATATTCTGCAAGATAGGTAAACTTCAAAATATTACTATCCATGAACAACAACAAAAATTTGTTACACGGTGAAATTAATTATACATAACATCAGTTAAAATAGAAACTGAGTCATATACAGTTTAAAACAGTGGTTTATGTAGCAGTCTAACTGTCCAAACGTTGTTGTTGTTGTTGTTCTAGGGTTTAACGCCATTTTCAGCACAAGATAGGCTATACATGGCGGCCAGTATTAATGGTGGAGGAAGAACCCTGGAAAACCCAGGGAAGAACCACCGACCAACGAGAAGCTACTGGCAGGCTTTACCACGTACCCACGCTAGCCGAGCCTTGGACTCGAACCCACGCAGACAGAGGTGAGATGGCAGTGATCTGTAACGGTGAGCGCTTTGGACCACTCGGCCACTCGGGGCCCCCCTGTCCAAACGTGTCCAATTTTATATTGAAGCCAGTTTCCACTGGAAATTAAACATTTGGCCTTATCTATACTTTGATTGGCAACACCGCTACCAGCAGTAAGTATACACACGGGCTAACTGACAGCTGCTCATGGACTGTCAAAGGAAACGTGGACAGTAATTAGTTACGAAATGAGTGGAACACCAATACATATAGCATAATCGTCTTTTTATACGTCCGTAGAGACTGCATGCTATGGAGATCTATACATATATCTCTTGATTACAATCACAAAGCTGTCGTCAAAAAGAAAATACCCAACCCACCAATTACTGGTATGTACAAATATTAGAAATGTAGGCAAAATATACGACAGAAGGAAATGAAAGAAACATTATTTAAAGATGCAACTGTACATGACAAAACGATAAATAATTATTTAAAGTTGCAACTTTACATGACAGAATGAAAGATTAATCATTTAACGAAGAGAAAGTACATTACTATGGCCATGCCCACAAATATATCGAGACACAGAATAATGTGTCATTGTATCATACACAGTGATCACGTGATTAGCATAATTTATTTTAGTGATATATATTTCTGTCATCATTGTGTTTGACATAGACATAGTGTTCAAGACGTGAAATTAAGTGATTATAGAAAGGCGCACTACACTCGGCTGTATTAGGATATTAATATGCATTGTTCATTTGCATGGAAATTACATTTTCTTGTGAAGCCACGTTTCCGTGAAGGATACGGACAAGGAAGATCTGTAATGGTCATGTGACGATTGCTTATGGTTTAACACATAGTAATGTTTCTAATACATTTCCATAATCCAAATCATCCGGTTAACATAGAGCTCATATGGAAAATCGTTAATAACTGTTCTCATATGGAGATCACTGGTTACGAGTATGGTCTTTAAGGCAAATTTATTGAACCATAACTCTCACACGAGACGCACGTGCTTTGTGATGACCAGGAACTGCATTATGTAATGTGGAAGTTAAATTTATTAAAAACCAATCGTTAATCTCCCTATTTAAAGGAGCAAGTTGAGAGAGGAATCAGTCCCTGTAATAGAAGAGTCCGAGTAAATGAGTTTTGCTCCAGATAAATCGTGTCATCAATAATTGTTCAAGTTAGTTTCGTATTTGTGAACAACTTACAATAAAATCTTGGATGATAGTTACAAGAGTTTACTTATTCAAATTACTAAATATGTTAACTAAAATCCTTCGCAACAAAAGATTCGTGCACAAGACAATTATTAAACATTAGAAGAAAGACACGTTAAGCCAAGTAACCACTTTTTCCATAAATGAAGAGAAACCTATGACAGAACAACAGTATGTCCATACCTATTCCATCTTCGAGGTGGATCAAAGTTAACATAGGCTGGAGCAAATGCGAATTGAAACTACCTGCATGTCAAAATTAACATAGACTTGTACATAGGTAAATTAAAAGTGTCTGTATATTATTTGCAATTAACTCACAAAATATATTACATTTATCTGTTTCCACGTTCTAATAAAAAAATAGGTGAGCTCTTTCACATAAAATATATAAAGGAAAACAACTATTTTGTATAAACAAACAGCAGTTAGAGGCTTTAGTCTTATGTGCCTTCCATGTAACCATCCCTTTCAGAGGCAAAAAAGTTTCCGTACGACATAAATCATCTGTTCGTATGTTCTCTGCATTGAATTTTAAAGCAGCGTACTAACAGGGTGGGGTGGGGACGGCGGACGGGTTTGTTACCCTATGCGCTAGAGGTCTTCAAGCCTTCATCGTCGCCCCGGGCGCCATTTACCCTTAGTACGCCACTGGAACGTAAATGGATTGACCTTAAAATATCAACATGAGACAGTCGTGTCTTTATTTATGAATTGACCCCCATGGAGGTATGCATATAACGTTTCTAGTTTTCCCCGGAAATTAAACGACATGATTTGAAACGTTTGCCACAAAATGTCATACAATCGAGTGTTCTACCATGCCGAATCTTCCCAAAATTATGTAAGGGTCCAAAAAATTGTCTGAAAATGCGGTCTGTACACCATAAAATCTTGCATATGTTGACTTAGTGCTAATATTGGTTCCCATGCTTCCTTTTCTGTGGTCAAGACATCGCTAAGACATCATTGTTAATCCGAGCATTAAAAGGGCACTATTAAAAAATAAGAAATAGCTCGATGTGTGTAATTGAAAAGGAAACGTCGAGACGACTCCCAATCGTCGTACGTCATGTTTCATGAAAAAGAATTTGGATGTAGCATGTATTTTATCGGAACTGGTCAAAATGGCATAGGAATTATTATCGATATCCTAGATTAGAGTGGTCTAACTACAGGCCTGCAGGTCATTTTCGAGTGGCCCACGCTCAAACAAAAAGGTCAGTTCAATAAGTATAGCATAATTATTATATTATATATGTATGGTACACGAACTTCACCTGTGAGGTCCATGTGCCCTTGAAGATGCTGAATTACCTTGTCCCATATATTTCCACTGATGATGTTGTTATAATATTTTACCATTAAACAATCATGATAAACGGTATCACGCGCCTTCTGTGTATATAAAAATTCCGAAAAAACTAGGTTTCAAGTTGTGGTGCACGGTTTCTTGTAAATTTGAACGCAGCAGTAATGAAGTCTAGTTCTTCTGACAACCTTGCTGTTGAACAGCATTCACTATTGCTAGCGTCTATATCAGCATCGTTTATAATAAATTTTGTACAATATCATTCATCATGTGGAACAACTAATTCTACGAGTTTTACAGTGGGGCGAATTTGTTTACTTCATATATTGCTTCTTATCACTTGATCACAAGCATAATAAACATTTCTATGTTCTGGTGTCAAACCAAAACGTTATACAAGCAATATCGAAATATTAAGAAAAATTAATATCCGACCAAGTCGTAATAACTGAGCGAAAGCAGGTAAATGAAATCAATTTACGGTATGTTTTGAAGGAATATTCAAACATAGTACCTTCATAACACTGTCTGTAAACCGTGTTAACGACTGTCTGTCACACGCCAGTGTTGTACCTATAGGACACTAGCAGATTTTCTTACATACGGGTATCTTAGTTGGTTTCTATTTACCAGGTACATGTTGTTAACACAATCGTGCCCCCAACAATACTTGGCTGTTTTCGCACATAAATGCGAAGCATTATTGTGCTATTGTAGCAGAATAGTGTACCAGTCCATAAAGGAGTAAAAGCAATGCACGCTATAAAAATCTATTTTTATCTTCTTCCGGCGCAATAATATAGCAATGAAGGTGGTTGGGGTTGTCGAAACATTACAAACCAGCAGTTTTAAAAGCAAAATGTATGCTCTGCAGGGAAGCTGACAATAACTTGTTACAAATGGACTGATCTTATTTACTTAATGCTCACAATTCTTCGGTCATACATGGATTTTAAAGTAACTGCATAAACACATCAAACACTTTATACGGTCGCGTTAGAAAAGATCTCTTCAAAATGTCATTATTAATGTTAGCAGCTAAAATTTAAAAACTCTTCACTGGCCACTGTTTTATAGATTTTCGTACGTTTAACCTTGAATTTGTTTCTTCTGTTTGATTAAAATCAAACTGAAACGTCATGAAATTAAGATTCATTGTCAAAGTCGAATATCGAGTTAAAAGAAGGACAAGTTTAAACTTATATTGGGCTTTCCGTGTCTGAAAATATAGCATTATTGCGAGTAATATGGTCACACGACGTCTCATTATGTAGTCTGCGACCCGAATAGCAGACAGACCACAAGATCCTTTCACGTTAATTTCAATATCAGTTTTAATCCGCAGTTATTAGAGCAACAGATAAAGCGAGTAATTTGTTCTGTAATGGGATCGTATGGACCATTCATTGTCCTACCGAGTTAACGTTATCTCTCTCCCTCATACTGTATTAGTTGTTATTTTGTTAATGGGCTAAACGCCATTTTTCAGCGCATGATAGATATGCATGGTGGCCAGTAAAAAAGAAGGAGGAAAACCCGGTAAGAACCACCGACGCACTGGAAGCTATTGGTAAGCTTTCTCGCTTGCCCACACTACCAGAGACTCGAACCCACGCGGACGGATGTGAGGTAACAGTGATAGTAGAGACGAGTTTAGCCCATTCGGCCACCCGGGTCCCGAAGTTATATTCAACGACCATAATTGCTTTGGCAAAGTATTCCAGACAATATTTATGGCTTGAAGCTCCATTTCCTATATAATATTGCATGCACAGTTACGCTTTTGTATGTGCGCACTCACACTTACCACTTCTATTAACAACGATCCAAAATAAATTGTGTTTGCAATGACCTACCTTTTCTTGCTAAACTGGTTATGCCACATGTATTTTTTTTTAATTATGTACTGCATGGGCGATACGTGCACATCATACTATAAAATTTCATGTTGGTTAATTCTAGGCACATACCTTTATTTTTTGTGTCAATTAATAACGTGAAAGAAGAACAGTATTACTTCGTTTGGTGTGAATGTGTGGTACATGCATTATTTTACTCGCGTCTATTCTAGTTGATAGTTTGACTTCATCATGCATTGGACTCGAGCTGTAAAGCACCTATATTATACGCTCTTCTCTCAGATCAATAAATACATCCTGGCTCAGGCATCGCTACATTTCTGAAAACTTCTTTTTAAGTTAAGATTTAACATTATTGTGATTATTTTATAATGTTTTTGAACAAAAAATAGTAAAACCATAAATATCCACGTACACACAAGAGAATCTCTCTCAGTGAAAATAATAATTTTGAATGGAGAGGTCAATATTTATCAAAATATTACAATATCTGCAAATTGTTTGGTTAAAAATTCATTTTTGCAAAACAAGCGCTAGGAAAGACATTTAGCCATGCTTAGTAAGGTGAAAGTGCATACAATTTAGGTGATGAGTTTTCTTTAGGCATGACACAGACTGAAAGCAGAGTTATAAAGAATAATTCAATGGTGTGTGGTAATTCAGAATTTATAGACATTTTGTTGGCAAAGATTGTGAACTAGATCCAACTCCATTTGATACAGCACCGTGATTAACTTGTGATGCTTCTTTTATCTTTTCGTTGTTGTTGTTTGGGGTTTATTGCCTTTTTTCAGAACACGATATACATGGCGGCCAGTATAACTGGTGTAAGAAAACCTCGGGAAGGAGCACGATCCATGGGAAGCTACAGATGTGAGATGGCAATGATCTGTAACGATGAGCACTTTTGACCACTCGGCCAGCCAGGGCACCCCTTTAAAGTTAATAGAAGTATAATTAGTACTATTGATTGATTTCTTGTAATACGCTAAAAGGGAGTTTCTTTACCGAATGAGTATAACAGTGGCGTGAATCCCACTAGAAGTCACTTGTTTCACCTTGATTTCCAAGGATGTCTATACAACTGCTGTTGCAAACTGGAAATTCCAACACTCCCAGACTATAAATAATATTCCTCTAATTAATTCATGACCACAAATCTCACACTTTGCCTGCCAACCTTACAGCTGCATGGTTTCTTCTCATTACATGTTTAATCCTCATTTCGCCTGTAACTATTCACCATATATGCCATCATAACAAAACTAAACGGCGCCTCCACACGACGGAACAGTCCCTTCTTAATAATTCCATTGTAGAATTTACCAGTCCACAATCATAAATATTGCAGATGGACTTACACAATCAGTCCATAAAATTAGATTTTTATAGGTACTAGTGAGCCCAGGGACACTTTTGCGGCTCTGACCTGAACTCACTAAAGCTAAACCATGCCATCATGAAATCGCACCAACACTGCACTCCGTGACGTTTGATTCTAGTCATTGGATAATTATTCGGGCTGAGAACTATATCCGCAGCACCGACTTCCCATAATCAAACAAGTAATCACAAAATTCTACGAAATCCTTAAAATGGAGAGCTATATACTCCTAATTTATATATATATATATATATATATATATATATATATATATATATATATATATATATATATATATATATATATATATATATATATATATATATATATATATAATAACTTGGTCTTGTTTCAAAGGGTGAATTAATATGATAGCAAACATACAAGTCATACCAAAGCATATATATTATATTGGGATTAGGACAAGTTCTGGTGATGGTAAGGTTGTAAACAATGGAGAATGAGGGAGGTGAAAGAATTGCTGGTATTTCAGAAGTAGATTTAGAGAAGCCATGATTACTCACTTATTCCAAAGGTCACCCATTAGCGCCTGAATGAAAATAGCCCATGTATTGAAGATCTTTCACAGCCAAAATAAAAATTAAAATATTTGATAGGGTATGAAAATGGAACAAAACTGACAGTGCCCATATTATTATATGCACTGCAAAAAAAAAAAACCCAAAAAAAACGAAGAACATGTAATTCGCTATTGAAATTTCAAAATTATATTTGTAGGAAAGTGTACAATGTAGTATATTTTATCAAATACTCTGGTCAAAGTCACATATTCAATTAAAAACAATTAATGAAAAAGGAGGACAAACAATGTTTAAGAAGAAAAAAATAATAACCCTGTACTTGGAAAAACAGATGCAGAAATTATGTGCGAAGACAACTGTACCATTAGATTCAGATAAAATATTCAAATATCAGAAAGATGTATCGTTTGCAAGGAGAAAAATAATATATGAGACTTTGTTTTTAATAAGTATCAACAAGAACACAATGAAATTAAAGAAACCTGTTTACTGAGCATTTATAGGGTAAGAGTTGTCAAATGGCTAATGTATATATTATACTACAACAACAAAAAATACGGTGATAAAATTCCATTAGTTGACAGTTACAGATGTGTTATGCATTCATGTTAAACAGATAACTTTTAAAAAGACATGAAAGAACAATTATTTTTGTGATACCTTTGATTACACGGAACATTAACAATATGTCGTTGGTAAACAAGAAACGTGTTGGATTATCTAAAGGCGATATGAGCAGTAAACTCTTTTAGGGACTTTTTGTTTTGTTCTCAGTGGTAAACTCTGTTATGTTAGAACTAACACAAATTTAAAAGGGTATGCAAGGGTATTAAAAACGTGTCATTAAGAAAATTTTGAAAGCTTATATGTTCGAAAACGAGTGTATTGAATCAAATAATAAATTAACGGGAAATGAATCTATTGCCAGTAAAGCGAGACGGGTTATATAATATTGCTTGAAATAAGCTTGTTTGTATAACAAAGAAAATATTTAATGAACGAATCAGATATTGTTTCGGGTTTAACATCATTTCTCAGCGCAAGATAGGCCATACATGGCGGCCAGTATAACTGGTGGAGGAAGAACCCAGGAAAACCCCGGTAAGAGCCACTGACCACTGGAAGTTACTGGCGATCAAAAGTAGAAAAGAAAGTTACCACATGGACACCATAAACGCTCATTACAGATTATTACTTTTGAACTCATAATTAAGTATGTAAACCACATCTATCAATGTGCACGTTTATTTTTGTTTTATTTGTATACATATTCTTTTTTAATTTATTCGTTAATAAGCGTTTTCGTCAAAAGTACACTCTGTATACCTTTTGCTTCCACATTAAAACACAAAACGAAAGCTAACATTTTCAGGTTTAACACGAACTGTTTAATTATGTATTTCTGCTGTGTTACACTACTTCACCGTCGGTAACATGCATTTTGTATTCACGATACAACCCTACTTGGTTCAAGTCCTACTTAGTCAACAGGTCATAAACTGTGTCCGTAAATGGAAAACATTCCAGCTTATCTAATCTATCTTTGGGTGCTTCACAAGGCTCTGTTCTCGGCCCCTTTCTCTTGATGTTATATTATCGGCCGCTCTCAAGTGTCATTGATCGACATCCGACGTCTCACCAAATATATGCTGGCGACACTCATATACACAAATATAGCTGCCCAAGTGAAGCTGAGCGGATTTCTGATGTTGTTGTTGTTATTGTTGTAGGTTTTAACGCCAGTATAAATAGTGAAGGAAGAACACGAGAAAACCCCGGAAGGAACCACCGATCCACGAGAAGCTACTAGCAAGTTTTCTCACATACCCACATTGGCCAAACCCGAGACTCAAACCCACGCAGACAGAGGTGAGATGACACAGTGATCCGTAACAGTGAGCGCTTTAGACCACTCGGCCACTCAAGGCCCCGAATTTCCGATGTAAAGTCATAGATGTCATGTAACAAGCTGCAGATAAATGATGATAAAACTGAAGCCACCCTGATCTCCACTCAGACTTTCTCATTCACATACTTTACCTCAAACAATAAATATCAGCAATACCAGCATTAAATGTATGCAGTCAGTAGAAAACCTCGATAGCACGTTCTAATTACACCAACATGTAATAAACATATGCAAGTGATGAATATCTGACGCTGAGAAGGATCAGATCCATTCGTAATTTTTTTTTCGGCTGATGCCACTAAAGCACTTGTGTATTCCTTAGACATAACACTTTTAAGACTGGACACTGTAATTCACTTCTGTCTTGTTCGTCTCAGTATCTACAACAGAAACTTCAAATGGTTCAAAATACGGCTGCTCGGATCATCCTTTGAGTACGAAGAAATGAGCACACCTCCCCCTGTAAGCCTCACTTGCTACCCGTTCGATCCAGAAGCAAATATAAATTATTTTCATGATGTTACATTTCGTTCACTGGCTCCAGTCCATTTATTATACCTATCGGACCTCACCCAGGTGTATACCCCATCTAGAAACTTGTGTTCCTCTTCCGACACTCGCATTACTGTTAAATAAAACGAAGTCATACGGACAACGTTCTTTCGAGTACCAGGGCCAAGCTATGTTGAACAAATTGCACATATATCTCAGACACAAAGAATTGTGATCTCATTCAAGAGTGCTCTTAAAACTCACCTTTCCGACTACAAGAATAGACTTAAAGACTTAACAATGGTTTCTTCCTTGATTTTTGTCAGCATCTTTTTGTTTTTAATTTCATGATGATTGTATTTGTAGTCTTGTCGAAGTATATGTTTTATGTGTTATCTAATATTGTAAAGCGCTTAGAACTTCTAAAGATTAGGCACTGTACTACGTCATAATAATAATAATAATAATAGTTGCTTTCTTTAAACTTTATCTAGCTTCACACATTCATCTATAATAAACATGGTGGTACTACTTTGAAAACAACATGTGCGTAACTTCAGCCATTTGCCTAATCTAACCCCATTATCTATCACACATACTTTGTCATCTCTTAATAGCAATATCCTGTTTTAAGTGTTGTTGACTAAATATGTTGGACAGATGATGATAAAATAATCAAACTAGAATTATATTCGGTTTCTATCAAATGTAGTACCAACCTAGTTTTCTCACATTTTGTAACACTACATATAATCATTTATTGATGTTCTTTCAAATGCATTGTTTGCTAGTAAACTGTATTTAAATGTTAAATCATTGTAGAGTTATTTGGCCTATTTGCATATTTGTTTATGAACCGGAAACTAAGTAACTACAATTTTTGTATACTTTTAATTTTGCGCTTCTATTGACCTGTAGATGTGTTCCTTGTTTAACGTGAGGTAACTTATAACAGTTGTCATCCAATCTATTATCGTGCTTATCAAATCAAGCTCTGTGCAACGGTAGTCTATTTTTTTTGTAAAAAATAGCTATCAATCACATTTCGGATTCCGAATTATTTTTGTTGTTCGGCAAAGAAATTCTTTGATGCCCTTGTAAACTGTGGCCTCAATTTACAGTCTCGAAGGGGAGAAACCAAAAAACAAACATCGTGTTTGGTGATCCTTCCATATTAATCGTGATCTTTATATCGCTGAGCAGCAGAGAGGGTGAACAGACCACTTAAGGGAGTGGTCACCCTTGTGTTTTACCAAAAAAAATAGTGACCACTCATAGAGGTCAATTACCACGTCTACGATTATTGTTTGTCCCAAACAGAATTGTAGACGAGCCCTCTCTGCTGCTCCTCTTTTGCTGATATTAATTAAATTATTATGTTATAATAAAATGATACATCCAGAATCTCATACTGCAAGAACAGCTCGAGAACGATTAGAAGCAATAAAAAAATTTCTTCCTGTCAAAGACTCATTCAGAAAAAATCTACAAGCGCGGCAAGAAGCAAAATTTGAGTTTGAAGAAGACACTAAAAAACTGTTTAAACCCGTCACTGCAGCTACTGAACAAGTTACAACTGTCATCAAAGAAGATCTTCTTCCGGTATCAAAACAAACTGCGACACAGGCCGAAAAAATAGCAAGAAGAACTAAACAGGCAAAGAAGATTTTACGAGATCTTCCAACTGGCATAGCCGGGGAAATAGCTGCGGCTCAGCCTCCACCTGTTGGTGAGGAAATACTTGAAGAAATTGGACAACTTCGTGCTGAGATAGGTGATATGAAAGATCGTGAATCAACAAAATCAGAAGAAGGAAGAACGATTATGCTGAGCAATAAATTTACTAGTGCGGGTATCAAATTTATAAAAGAAATTGAGGATATTAATACGTTATCAAAACTTGCAGTAGAAAGTTTTAATAAAAAAGAAGAACTTTTGAGACCTGAATATGGTTCCACTCGTATTAGTGATCCTGAAATCTGGTATAAATGGATATATCGTATATATTACAATAAAGATAGAGTTTACTCTAGTGATGAGGTATATAACGATTATCGCAGAAAAATAGACATGTATCTTGCACAAAAAGAACCAAAATCTCTCAGAACAATAAGTGAGGAAGAAGAAGAAGTATCACCCTTAAGACTATTTAAGAAAAGATCACCCTTAAGACTATTTAAGAAATCAGAAGAAGAAGGAGCTACTGGCAGTGGTCTGGGAAATAATTTTATTTGTCCTGATAATATCATCAATGACGTATCATGGTTAGAAGTTCTCATAGGAGGAAAACGTGCCGGAAATAATTCACCAGAAATAACCAATGAAGCAGCTGATATTTGCCAGCGATTATTTCGCGGCGGCATCATGGATATTGGCGTTTACCGAGAACTTATTGATGAGCTCGTTGATGACTAGTTGTTAGATAAATGGTAAATAAAATAAGATGATTGTGCATGATAATCATCGTAAACCCACACAGGTCAGAGCGGTAAACTCACGATTACCAATCTATAGTGTTATTTACGGAAATGGACTTGGTGATGTCATTCGAGGATTATTCACGAGGATAGCTCCAAAAGTAGCACCTGTTGCAAAACAATTATCGATGAAGGCTATTGATATTGTTCGTGATAAAGCTCCTGGTGCAATTGTCAATGTTGCTGGTAAGGCGTTCTCGGCGATCAAGGAAAGACTAGCACGATTATTGCGACGAAAACAACAACCACCGGTGAAACTGGCAAGTACTGAGGTGATGCCCTCAGACGTAAGTAAAATAATAAATCAGGCTGCAAATCAAAAACTAGCGGCGATATCTGAAGAAGCAGAAAAAAATATAACAGCAAATTTAATAGCAGGGAGCGGTCTTCGTCGACGATGATCATCATTTGGAAAAATGGTAACTATAATAAAAATGTTCAGGCGCGAATCAGACCCAGTATTTGATATGGAGGCACCTGTCCTTAAGTACGAGTCAGTACGTGATTATCAATTTTATTCTTATGACGCAAGACTACCAAATCAGCGGGGGAGAATCGAATTACAGGTTCATGATACAAGTAGATATTTCTTGCCCGCTGAAGCGTTTATTGAAGTAGAAGGTAAACTTGTGACGAATGTTGCAGCTGATACGGCATATGCTGCTAATTTGCGTGTTGGTTTTGTCAACAACGGAATTATGGCACTGTTTGATAGCGCCACATACATGATTGATGGAAAAAATATTGAATCAATTCAGAAGGATGTTGATGTTGCTACAACAATAATTGGTCTGGCGAGATATTCTGACGACTTTACAAGATCAGCTGGTCCAACAATGATGTTCGCTAAAGATATCACCGACAACGCTAACCATAATCAGTATACCAAGGTACTCACTCCAAGGGCTACTGCAGTTGATCCACAGGCAGAAGTTGCCAACCCCGATCGTGAAGCTAGACCAGCTGCTGAATTTGAAATCATAAAAGATATTGCCCCGACTTACAACTTAGGGTTTGCAGCACGCCGATCAGCGCTGTCGGGAAATGATAGAAATTTTTCGTGTGCAATTCCATTATCTCATATCTTTGGATTCTGCAGAAATGTTAGAAAAGTCATCTTTGGAGCTAAACACACAATTGTGCTCGTAAGAAAAGGTGATGATAATGATGCAATCTGGCGAGGTGCTGGTGTTGCTGATGCTGGTAAAGTAAATATATCAAAACTTTCATTGTGGATGCCAGTAATGACTCCATCTATTACTGAGGAACAAAAATTACTATCTTTTATGGATCAAGGCGGTAAATCATTGCTATCATGGTTAACAGTAACCACAGATGCTGCTCAAAGCAATATTAATGGTTTATTTACATGGCATATAGCATCACAACAGGGTGTTTCTGCACCACGACATATTTTTATTGCATTGCAAAATATTAACCGGATAAATGATCAACAACAATCACATATGATATTTGATAACCTAGGAGTTAGTGAAGTTTCTTTACGGATAAATGGACATCAAGAACCAGCCGAGGATATACAACTAAATTATGCACAAAATCATGTAGCGCGCGCATATCATCGTTTGATGTCATTCATGGGACGTGATCAAAATATAGATACTGGTTTGCAAATATCACAATTAGATTTTACAGGTCTATATCCGATTTATTATTTTTCACTAGAACATCTTGATTTATCCAAACAATCTGTTGTTGATATACACTTTCGAGCTCATGTTACTAACCCACCAGCTGGTGGTGCCTTTTACAGAGCGATCGCGGTCATACTTAGCGACAAGGCCATGTTACTTGAAGGTGGCAGTGGTCGAATGAGGGTCGTTGATGCACCGGTGGAAAATCTTTAATCGTGTTATTTAGAAAAATATTATTTATATAAAAATGTCGTATAGTCATGTTAATGTTACTCTGACTCCTGGTCAGGTAAAAAAGCTTCAAACAAAAACCGCCAACAAATGCGGAACTAAAATATCACTAAAACGAGATCAGATTGGTGGTGGTCCAAACAAATTATCGTTGACAAATAATCAGATTAAACATTTCAATAAAGCCCTAGAATCAAAAACTGGAGTTCAATTCCATCTCTCCCCGAGCGCCATCAAAGACATGGTTAAAACGGGTGGTATATTCCCATTTCTTGCTGCCATTCCGGCATTACTAGCTGCAGCTGCTCCAGCCGTAGCAAAAGCGGCCGCGTTAGGTGTTGCTGGAGCGGCGGGTAAAAAAGTTTTCGAAAAAGTTACTGGTGGACGATATAACAAAAAAAAGGGACGCGGTCTAAGATTGCCAGGATCTCGTTGGGGGAGAGGCCTAAGGCTTCCAGGGTCACTTCGTTAGACGCTCCAGCATCAAATTTTGATTTACTTGATGGTGCTAAAAAATTAAAAATATCTGCCTTTAGAGGTGTTTTTATGCGAGATCAATTACCGAAACAACCAAACAAACTAGAAACAGGTATTATTAATCTTGACAAACGTTCCGGACCTGGTACTCATTGGGTATCATACGCGGTTGATCCGCGTGGAATTGTTTATTTTGATTCGTACGGGTTAGCTCCACCTGTTGAATTTATCAAGTATGTCGCACCACTCCACGCAACAACCAGAGGTTCCAAAGTTTGGTATTCAACGCTACCCACACAAACAATGACAGATCCGCCAATATGCGGCCGTGAAGTAATTAATGTACTCGACGCTATATCAAAATCATCCAGGCCGCCACATAAAGTCGTGCACGATTATACAAGCAACCGATTTGTTGCGCGTAAAGCATTTTAAACAACGGATCTTATTATAATGGTTGACATCTACGGAAGATCTTCTACTAGTAAGAAAATAAAATCCGACGTTGATCTGTCAAAGTATGCGACTAAAGATGACCTCGCTGATATTATGAACCTTGCTGGAGTTGACCCAGATGAAGTTGTTATTTTTCAAGATCGATATGGTAAACTAAAAACCAGCAATATCAAATGGAATGATATAGTCCGGCGAGTACTTGGTGCAGTTACGGATAATATTCCCGTGTTTACTGACGGTGGTAGAATCAGAGATTCAAGTATGTCACTTAAAACCATCAGAGATGAAATTGCAAAAAGTGTTGCTAATCGCGTGAGAAACACCGGTGACACGATGACAGGTGAACTTAGCATGAACGGGAACAAAATAGTAGCTGTAACAGCTCCAAAATCTGACAACGACGTCGCAAACAAACTATACGTCGACGACGTGGATGGAAAACTATCCACGCTGCGGGCCGAATATGATGTTCACGTAACCGGTTTTACAAGGCTTCGAAGAAATTTTCAAAAAACCGATGATGCCATAAATAAGTTCTTTGGAACTCCTTCCGTCATTGACATGAAACTCGTTGATATCAAAAGTAACCTAGACACGATCAAACGAACACAGCTAGACATCGTAGCGGAAATTCCTGAGATTATCAATAAAACCAATCTGATTAAAATTCCAGCTGAAATAACTCCCGGGCATATCACAAACATCGTATGCACGGTATCATCGGGATTTGCAACATGGTCAAAACAAAATAATACCATCAAATATACCGCAACAAGCACTGGCGTGTACAGGCTGTCTGTGTTTAGTGCTGCAAAATTTGAAATATTTACAACGTTTCCATGGCGTCATTCCACCGACAGGTTTTCCGGGGTTGTATCTGTTATATTAAATATCGGAGCCGAGGAAATATTTATTCTGGAAGCAGCTGATAGGACATTAACCGCAACATCTTACTGGTGGTGTTTGGAATTTGTAGCTGAAGCACATCAATTGGTTACTGTATAAAAATATATATGGACGGTGCACAATACAGATACAATCAAGCGCGTGAATGGCAGGCTGCGCTAAAAGATCAAGTTGATCAATATACAGTAAAAGTAAAAAAATATCGACGACGATTGGTTATCGTTGATGTGATTGTTTATTCAGTATCCGCTGTTGTTGCTGGAACCGGTGTAATATTATCAGCGTTGACAACGATGGCACCAGTAGCTGTAACTATCTGTATTTCAGCAGCAACAACTATTGCAGGTGTGCTTGGTATCATCACAAAAAAAATATGTACTTGTACGAACGAAAAATTATCCGATTACAAAATAAAATTACATACAGCGACGGTAGCATACTCGAAATTATCCTCGTTGTTATCAGCGAGTCTCAGTGATGGAATTATATCTGATTTCGAATTTTCAATGATAACCAAAATATACGACGAAGGTATCGGTATTAAAGATACAAGTATCAATAATGACAGAATTACTCCAGCAGATCGTGACCAACACAACTCCGTCAAAGATAACGATGATCTCGGTAAGTTCAATTAATCCTGAATTTAGTATTAACTTTCCTACTGCAATTCCAGTAAAAGAAATAGCACTAGCACAATTACGAGTATATTACAGCTGGCCAAATATCAGATCAAAATCATTTAATGGTACACCAGCAAATAATTCGCTTGTATTTACTAACAAGAACAAACCCGATGGAACACCTGACTGGGTTGTTGTTGGAATACCAACCGGCAGTTACGAGATTGAAGAGATCAGTGAGGAATTTGCGCGTAGAATAAAATCAATAACGGGAAAAGAATCAAAAATATCAATTAATGTTCATGAACCCACCCTGTCCTCGACGGTTGAAATAAACTCGCCTGATTATGCCGTTGATATTTATAAATCTTCAATCAGATCCGTGCTAGGATGGCCTGAAATTTCCCCGGTGTATGAAGGACCACCAGAACCAACGAGGGGTGATTTTACGTCAAAGACCAGTCTTCGTCATGATATTAAAATGAATTCAGAATGGTTAGATTACATAGAAGTAAAACCAGGATGGAGGGGGGGAGGGAGCACCTGTATATGATCCTAGAGCTCTTTTGTATAATCTTAATGAACGTGTTATTGCTTTGAATATTGATTCTATATTTGCTTCAATAAACTTAGACCATGAAATACAAGTAAATAATTTACGTGATAGTTTTCAAGAGTATTTATTTGATTCAACATCTGCGCGCGATAATATTATTAGGTACATAGAAGTTTTAAATTATATAGTTAATTCTTCTGAAGTTATCTATAACAGAATTAGAGATATGGTTCTTAAGTCATCAAGCGATTATAAAAAATCCTTCGCAGCCAAGTACAAAATACCCGAAGCTGACATTGTAACGTTTAAGTTTCCTGATTATAATCCGGATAAATTAAGAAAATCTGTCAGTGATGTCATTGACGAGTTTTTTCCTAAAATACTCCATGCATGGAGAAAACTAGCACCATTAGCAGTTGTTCTCAGATATGATAATGATCCACATGGCGGCGGAAGACACGTATCCCCGCGGATCGTTAATATAACACCGACGGTCGCGGTCAATCTGGTTTGTGACGTAATCGATGGCAGCTATCAAATAGATCTCGGAAGATCAAATCAGGCTCAACAAGGATACATCCTGTACACGTTCACACCACAAGTTCCCCCTGGAAGTTTAATCGTGCAAGAACCAACTAATCCCGTGTATTTACGGTGTCACAATAATAAGTTAACACGAATCAATTTTAAGCTCACAGACCACCTTAATCGCTTAATTGACATACGTGAAGAAGAGCTTGTAATAAATCTGTATGTAAAGTCGTAAAGACTTCCGTCTTAAGGATTTCTGTCTAAGGATTTCTGTCTAAGGACTTTTGTCGTAGATCTTCAGAATCAAATTCGATCAACTTAAAAAAATAAATAAAAAAATATTTTATTATTACTGTCACAAATTTGTGTTTGGTACAAATTAATCGGCCCAGGCAACTAAAAAAGCTAGTCGATGAAAGTAAAATTAAAATTTCTATCACAAAAAAAATAATATTTATTAATTTTCCTGATTTTTACTGAAATTGTACAAATTACTTGATTCTGACTACCAACTACCCCGTCAGAAACATAAAAATGCACGAATTACTTGATTTTGACTACCAACTACCCCCTCAGAAACATAAAAATGCACGAATTACTTGATTTTGACTACCAACTACCCCGTCAGAAATAAGAAAGTTCTAACCTTGTCAAATTGTTCCTAATAAATTTTATTTATTATAAATTAATTTTATTTATTAATAATATTATTTTTACTGAGATTTTTATTTTTTTTTTACTAAAATACAACGAAATTGCTCAATTTTCCTGATTTTGACTACCAACTACCCCGTCAGAAATCAAGTAATTCGTGCATTTTTCTTTGATTTTGACTACCAACTACCCCGTCAGAATCAAGTAATTCGTGCATTTTTCTTGATTTTAGTAAAAAAAAAATAAATTAATTCAGTAAATAAATAAATTAATTCAGAAATAAATAATTTGTAAAATTAAGAAATTTGTACAATTTTATGTTTTTGATGGGGTAAATGGTAGTCAAATTAAGAAATTTGTACAATTTTATGCTTTTGATGGGGTAAATGGTAGTCAAAATTAAGAAATTTGTACAAATTTGTTAAATTTCAGTAAAAAAAAACCAAATTACTAACCCATCAAATTCAGAAATATTATTTCTGATCAAAGATCTCAGTCATCTTCAAAATTACTACTTTGGATCGTTTCACCAGTAACGAGGTTACTTTGGATCGTTTCACCAGTAACAAAGTTACCTTCTGACATAATTTTTCTTAATAGTCTTATGCGAGTACTAATCGTTTTCTTTGCCTCATACTCGTGGGATAATAACGATTTAATTCTTTCTACGGCGGTAGAAAGAGGAACGAACTCCTTCACATGATCATCTTCTACGGTAGCTAGCGACTGAAACATTGCCGATTGAATCCGTTTCATGAGCCTGTATTCAGATGATAGTGTGTGTGTCCCCATGGTTTTACGTTCTTGTAAAATCTCAAAGTCAGAAACTATTTTTTCAGGATTAAGTTCATCAGATATATTAATTCCATCTTTTTTCAATTTTTTAATAGCGACAATTACATCATTGATATTTTCATGGTTCATTATATAATATATGAATCTTTAAAATAAAAAAAAAATATCCCTAGAACACCTATCGAGTGTATTAGCGAGTTCGTCGGGATGTTTCAGGGACAGCACAACCAAGAACTCGTAGCTTGCCACCGCAATCTACCAAGTTCATTAGGCAAATATTCCCTCTACGAGAGCCCCTAACCCGCCAAACAACGGTCTAGAGGCCCAAGAGGGAGGACAGCACAATCCTCATTAAACTCGTAGCTTGCCACCGCAATCTACCAAGTTTAGAGGATATACATATAACATATAACTAACTAAGGACGGCACAAGGACAGCACAGTCCTCATTAAACTCGTAGCTTGCCACCGCAATCTACCAAGTTTAGAGGATATACATATAACTAACTAAGGACAGCACAATCCTCATTAAACTCGTAGCTTGCCACCGCAATCTACCAAGTTTAGAGGATATACATATAACTAACTAAGGACAGCACAAGGACAGCACAATCCTCATTAAACTCGTAGCTTGCCACCGCAATCTACCAAGTTTAGAGGATATACACATAACATATAACTAACTAAGGACAGCACAAGGACAGCACAGTCCTCATTAAACTCGTAGCTTGCCACCGCAATCTACCAAGTTTAGAGGACATACATATAACATATATACAATGAATGGATATATACAATGAATGAAGAGCCCCTATCGAGTGTATTAGCGAGCTCAGATTATGAATGAAACGGCACTAACTAAGGACAGTACAAACATGTACGCTCAGCAAAATCCCACCCACAATAATTAATCCAGTGGGTGATACGAAAATATGTATCAACCACAAGTCAATATTGTGGTTGGGAATTTTGCTGAGCGGGGGGGGGGGGGGTTTGCGGTTCCCCCCACTATTATAAAAATCGCAATTATGCGTACACCACCGACAAATTGTCAGCCATGGGGATTCGATCCTGGACCGCGAGCGTCACAGTCCAATACCATACTGATCGAGCTATCAAACATTGTTACGAACATATGTTTCGGAAGTTAATATATAGCTAGCTATATAGCTAAGGAACCAATATTTACACTAAACAGCGGTTTCTGAATAATAACAGTTTCTGTATTTGTAGCGGTTTCTGAATAATAAAAGTTTCTGTATTTATAACAGTTTCTGTATTTATAACAGCGGTTTCCTAAGCAGACTGAGAATCAATAAACAACAGTTTCTGTATTTGTAGCGGGTTTCCTAAGCAGACTGAGAATCAATAATAACAGTGGCATGAACACACAACTGCAGGTCGATTACAATGACAACGGTTTCTGTTTCACACACAGCTTCCTACGGATCAATAACATTATCATGTGTTGTATGATGGGGAAATATTTAAAAAACATAAATAATACTTCTACGAGTAATTAGTTACGATGTAATTAGTTACGATGTAATTAGTTAAACTGACTAATTACGATCATAAAAAACCAACCATCTACGAAGAAAACTATATATTACAAAGTAATCTCCCCTTATATAATCAAAAATTCAGTAGTGTATGGAGGACCTACTGTGACATAAATTAAAAAAATTAATTCAATGTGGTGATGATAGTTAATAATGTGGTGATGATAGTTAATAATGTGGTGATGATAGTTATTGATACTTAAAGATAATTTTCTGTTTATATTTTTTCGAGAAAGTGGTTTTATACATATTTTCTGCTACTTTTTGTACTGAATGCGGGTGAATATCAAAATATTTCGCAGCAGAAGATATTGAACGAAACATAATTATTTTACCGGTTTCCATGTTTGTGGAAATTACCGCCCTCTTTCCGATTGTCTTACATCTTCCTGTATTTCCACGTGTATTATTCTCGCTCTGAGAGATAGCTTGTAAATTGGATAAATTATTGTTTTGAGTGTCCCCGTCAATATGATCAATAACAAGACCGTCATTGATCACTCCGAAGAAACATTCATACGTAAATCTATGACACAGATAGTGTTTCTTTCCCCCCCCCCCCGCATGTGAACATTAGATAACCAAAATTATTAATATAACCAACTTGTCTCTTCAACTTGCAGTGTCTGATGATACCATTAATATTTGATTCATAGTTTGTTATGACAGGATGTGGGAAAAATATATTTTGCTCCATTATAATAATATTATATGTTTAAATCATTGTTTGTCTGAAATCTTGATATATAATCCCTCACGGATTTTATAGCGTTTTCACCGCTATTATTTTTTTTGTCATAATATCTTTTGAGTTCTCTGAACCGTTTCCCGCCACACTTCCCACATAATTCTGTCTTTCCTCGCACTCCAATACCACACCGTAGACATGGTATTGGTCCTAGACTTCCTCGTCGTATGTTTTGTGAGTGCATCCAACAAAATTCCTTTCTACAGGATTTGTTGCATCGATTTACTGAGCCGATCATCAACCATCTACATTGAGACATTGTATATATATATATATATATATATATAATTTTCTTTATTTAAATATTTGTTTTAATTATATGAACGAGTTTGAGAGATTATCCCAAACTAGGCCTGTTAAATATAAATTCAACCTTGACAGATTATCTTCTGACTTGCCAGTACGAGATCTGGTTGATCCGAAAAATAAAAGTTTGATCTCCAAAATTCACGACGCCAAGAAAGAATTTTACACGGATGGTGCATCTCATACATGGTCAACGTTCAAGATTATACGCAACACTGACGGAGTCACGGACGCTACAATGAATGACAAGCGAGCGGCAACTATCATTAACTACATCGCTGAATACGAGGGCAATCAAAAATATTTCTTCAGAGTAAAATTTATTGTATTAACAGAAACAGATAGTTGGATTATCCGTGACAAATATGATCCTGTCCTTGGTAATAATAAAACTATCATATTAAGTAAAAATTCCAGACCGGGTCTATTGACTGGTATTGATAAACCGTATTATGAACGAGCGTATCCTGTAACAGCAGTTATTTATGGAATTTATGAGATAAATAAAAAACCCAACGTTGATAAACTAGCGCCGATGAAATTTTCAAGGTTAAATTGTGTGGCTGAACGAGTAATAGAACACTTTACAAACGCGATGCGTGGAAATGGATTAACCGATTTAAGGCGTGAAAAAATAAACTCGTGGGCTGATTCAGTTAAGGATACCGGTGCTACAATAAAAGATGTTGCTGAGTTAGGAAAAATATTAAAATTTCCAATAACTGTGGCGACAATAACGGGAGAAGTACTGTATCAGTCGAAATATAAATCGAAAGGAGCTCCAATAAATATTATCGATCATAACGCGCACGCATGGACTAACGCGGTAACAATATTTCCACGTGATCGAACTGTTAGATTTTACTCCCCAGATATGGGGGCAGATAATTCTGGGGCAGATAGTATGTTTGATTTTATCAACGAAATAAGTAAAACCGATCCTGTATCGGTATGGTTATTTAAAAGTAATGAGGAGGGTGAATTTGATCAGTTTGTCAAACCGAACGGTGAAATATATCGCACAGAATCCCTCCATGACGAGATGAAAAATCTTGCGACGTTTTTCAAGTACAAGCACGCGGAAAATACTGACAAATTACTAACTAATTGTTTTACCGTTCCATCTGTTGCGGCTCATTTCGCCAGAGAACGAAATTCATGGAAACCAACACGATTTGATTTACTCGAGGACGTACGCGCAAGTTGCGTCGAATACGGACATGGCGGATTATGGAATACCAAATACAATTACAATGATGTTATTTCGGTTGATATGGTCGCATGTTATCCAGGAAGTTTTCTGGGATACGGAGATTGTTCTGTGTACTTTGAAAGATTTGGTCACCCTACAAACGAGATGACGCGAGTGGCAATTAATGGACCATTACCTGATTTTGATCTGACTGGATTCGCCTGTATTGAATCATTCGAGCTTAACGAAAATCTTCACAAGATTTGTTATGTTTGGTTTGGTAGACATTTTTGTGAAAAACGTTGGGCACCTATAGTTCTGTTGCGATATATGCTAGATTGTATGATACTGACATCGTTGGTGGTCAGTGAGGCAATTATATCATATCATGCACAGACCAAAGTTTGGTTGCCCATGTCAGATTCTGAAGTTATCAGCGAGTTTAAGGAAAAATGTCCTGATGTTTCCGAAGATGATATTCCTAATAAACTCAAAACCGCAAAAGATCTCGGTAGAAAAATTATAGGTAAATTTACTCAAGGTGGTGCATATGATTATAAAAGACATCACGCACGATTAATTTTAGATGATGCCCAGTACGATTTTATAATCGCTGACACAACAGCGAAAAATATATTTGTAAATCGAGAAAGTGTTTATTTATCCGACGGAACAAAATTGGGTACGATCGTTAGTTACATAAATGACGTATCCCCGCAATATACTCATCTAAGATCTTCCATGTTGGCTTATGTTTCTATAAATTTATTATCGATGATTAATAGATTTCCTGAGACCGCAGTCAGAGTCGCAACAGATTCGTTTTATATTTCAAGTAAATATTTAGAACTTGTTATGAAATTTACAAGTAATGATGAACGATGGGGTTCGTGGAGAATAAAAAAGGAACTATTACACAATTATGCAGAATCAGCAGATGTTCCAATGAGAGATTTTTATCGTAAGGGTAATAAAATATCAGAAATGTTGAAAGCACCATCGTTGAGTGATCCAATAACCAGATATAAGACAGTATATCTCAATGGACCTGGTGGATGTGGCAAAACAACTCGAACGATTAATGTTTTTAGAAATTCAGATATAATCGTGCTGACACCCACACATAGACTTGCACGTGAGATGAAACAGCGGCAAGTACAATCGTGTACGTATCATAGTTTCTTCCGATGGCGCGGAGATACATGGACTCCTGAACGGATGGGAGAAAAATATATACCTAAAATAATTATTTGGGATGAGATATGCACGGTGTCATTGGATACATTAAAAACGTTTCTTGATTGGTTGTTGACGAAAAATACCGCCATAATAATGTGTGGCGATCATGGTCAACCGCCGCCTTTTGTTGGACCATCTCCACATGATTGGTTAAAAAATTTCGTTGATTATTACGAAGAAATAGATGATGATCATAGAGCTCTTGATGCAAATTTGAGGGAGTTTAAAAAATTAATCAGATTACAATCAAACAAAATTCAGTGTGAAATAATACGTGGAGTGATCTCAGAGACATCAATGAGTGACTTTTTGAACTCATGGAGACCCACCGATTTGATCGTAGCAAGTAGAAAAATAATCAGAGACGCTTTACAACAACAGTTATTTCAACTACATAAAGAACAATATTCAGAACTACCCGTTCCGTTATGTTATAGACCATCAGATACACGAAAACAGAATATTAATGTTGATATTCCAGGACCCTTGACAGAGTCAAGGAAACAGATTCTCGTATTAAATGATATTGTCGCCGTTGATATCAGTGTGGTCGAAGATGCAATACACGCTGACAAATCTCCATGGGTGTTGGGATACGCTATGACAATCCACTCGTCTCAGGGATTAACTATTTCTGATACACGAGTTTGGATTGTAGACGATCGCATCGAGTGGTCAAATTTAGTTTATTTGGCGGTATCGAGGGTCAGAAATATATCTCAATTACGTAGAATTATAATTCCTGAAATCGTTGATAAATTTAACATCATCGATGATGATATAATAAGAAAAAAATTAATCGGATACAAACAATCTGACAAAAAAAATAAACGTGACTTTGATCTTGATGTTGAATTTATTATTGAGTTAAAACAGCAGCAGAACAATCATTGCGCATGTTGTAATTGTATAATGTTATGGCGGTATTCGAGTAATGATTCAAGACAATTCACCGTAGATAGAAAAGATAATAGTCGCGGTCATACACGAGAAAATACCATGTTAACCTGTCTTGAGTGTAATCGACGTAGAGGCGCTAGCGCCTTGGGTGCTAGTGCTAGTTAAGTGATCGAAATCACCGGAGTGATCGCGGTGGTAGTTGCGTATCCGCGGGAATTATTTGTAGTTGTTCACGTGTAAATCCACGTTGAGGAGCGGCCGAATCTAATCTGTAGATTGCAGGTCTGGAAACGCCTACGTTTCTTCCAGTGGATCTTGTCACGGTAGATATTTTGTGTGTGGTAACACTCCAAATAGGATCAGTCGCTCTCGCTTTACCACCTTCAAGTTCACCAGGCTCATATAAATATCTGACTGTGACATCACCTAATATTTTTTGTTTTCCAGCATCTTTTCGTTGTGTTGGTATATTTTTTTTTGTGACCGCGCTAATGGGTTTCATGTTGGTTGTTCGTGTGATCTCATTATTTAATGCAGCTATCACGCCTGGTAATCTTGCCACCCATTCGCGAGATCTTTTATCCTGAATAAATTCCCTCGCGTATTGATATCCAAATAACCGTTCAGCAAGTGTTCGATTAAATCGCTCAACAATTGCTTGATCACGGTGAATTGCAGTATGACCTCGTCGTATTTTGGTATTATGTTGTTTCATCAGCGATGATACTGGACCAAGAAATTCCTTGCCAGGATCAACCTGTAGTAGCTGTGGCCATCGCAGACCACCTTGTGGTCCGAGTCCTCGTTGATAAATTCGTTCAAGCGCATCGGCTACTTCAGATGATGTTTTCGCTGATAGCGGCTCTGCTTCTTTATATCTACTTGCAACATCAACTACGGTTAACGCGTACTTGTACGTTTTTCCACGCACAGTATCATGCGGTAAAAACAGAATATCAGCTTGATGAACTTCATTAGGAACACTGACATCGAAATACGAGTACTGAATTTGTTTAGGACGTGGTAGATAAATTTGCCATATTGCCTGCCTGGACAACCACGCGCTAGCAGTAGAATGTTTAACCGCCGCTGCATCAGCAAGTTTACCAATTGCTGCTTTGCCTCTCCAGTATCCTCTCGGCGAATAATAAATTGATTCCATTATTAATTACCAGCCCCAATCGCTAATTTACCTTTCATCGAGGATCTTACTAACCAATTAGCTAATGATTCTCTAATATTTTTATTTTTTATAGAATTTAATGAATGAATTAATTTCACATCTGCAATATGCCTATCTTGTAGATTTTGACTTTTATAAGCTACATCATGAGCATGACACGCTCGATCAATAGCATTTATTGGTTCCTCGCCTGGTTTTGGTTGATCTTGATCATCGAGCCTGATATCGAGTCGAGTACCAGGACCGCAATAATTATATCCTGGTAGAAGTTTTTCTCCGCTGTATTTAGCCCATGGAGCACCTGGAAACTTTGACATCAAATTAGCAATATCACCACCGCGCTTATTAGGTAAAAACGAAAATTTCTTTCTACCGCATACAGAACATTTTCCACCGTATGCTATTTTTTTATTTTTTGTTGTAACCGTGGCTAAATCAGTAGTTGGAGTTTTAACTCTACAGCGTAAACAATATAAATTCATGTTATAATATATATGGATATAATTGATTTCTCAGCAACTCGGCAGCGAGAGCCAGTTAAGCATCATCCTGCGCTACCGAACTCCATCAGAATGATTATCATAGGACCATCTGGATCGGGTAAGACGCAATTATTACTTAATCTGATAATGAGATGGTTGAAATGGGATAAGTTGTATTTAGTAGCACCATCCGTTGATGATCAACGATGTTATGATGTACTTAAAGATTTCAATGAAAACGCGCGATTACTGGATGAGGATAATGATGTTATAGAGTTTATAACCGATATTGATGAAGCACCATCCGTAGATTCCTTAGACGGATTTATTAATAATTTAGTTGTATACGACGATGTGATGCTAGATAAACAATCAAATCCAGCCAGAATATTTTCCCGAGGTAGACACAAAAATACAGACGTGATCTATGTTACTCAACGATATACACAGATTCCGAAGGTGATCAGAGACAACTGCAACATTTTAGTTGTGTTTAATGGCGTAGACACACACACGTTGCGAAATATTCATCAAACTTGGTGTGGTGGTGACATGGATATAATTAAATTCAAAAATTTCTTCTCACGAGCGCAAGCTACCCCGCATGGATTTATAACAATAAATTTACATGATCCAAGAACAAGATATCGTGTGGGTATTGATAAAATATTTGGGTAACAGGGGTGATGATAAAATTAAATTGAATTAAACAGATATCATTAATATAATGAACAACTGTGCGTGGTTACGTCAAGGAACCACTAACAATTGTAATAAAAAATGCCGTGGAGAATATTGCAAGAAACATAATTATCTTATAAAGAAAAATCCTCATGCTGGTCCACGAGGTTGTGTTGGTTGTAACAACGGCGTTAGAGGATTATATCAGATTTGTAAAAATTGCGGTGGAGATCGATACAGAAGTTTGATGAACTATTACAGAAAAAGAAAAAACATAAATCCCAAAATAGAAAAACCACCATCAGAACTTGAATATTACTTGAAACATAGAACAAATTCCGAAGATTCAGATGAAGATGAAACAGATGAAGATTCCCATGATTCAGATGATGATTCCCAATATTGATAGCAGCAGAGAGGGCTCGTCTACAATTCTGTTTGGGACAAACAATAATCGTAGACGTGGTAATTGACCTCTATGAGTGGTCACTATTTTTTTTGGTAAAACACAAGGGTGACCACTCCCTTAAGTGGTCTGTTCACCCTCTCTGCTGCTCGCTGGATTGAAGAATTCTTCTGACTGTTTGCAGTGTCAAAATTCGTCTTAAAGTTTAATGTGGTGTGTCAAGTATTTAATTGGTTAAAGTAGTAATAACTGTCCATCAATCATTCACGTTTTGTGGTGTAAGTATAGAAGAAAGGAATTATAACGCTGTATTTATCACTAATTGACTGGGCCGTTGATTCTGACGACGTTCATAACGCTGTATGTATCATTAATTGACTGGGCCGTTGATTCTGACAACATTCATAACGCTGTATTTATCATTAACTGAGTGGGCCGTTGATTCTGACGACGTTCATAACGCTGTATTTATCATTAATTGACTGGGCCGTTGATTCTGACAACATTCATAACGCTGTATTTATCATTAACTGAGTGGGCCGTTGATTCTGACTACGTTCATAACGCTGTATTTATCATTAATTGACTGGGCCGTTGATTCTGACGACGTTCATAACGCAGTATTTATCATTAACTGAGTGGGCCGTTGATTCTGACGACGTTCATAACGCTGTATTTATCATTAACTGACTGGGCCGTTGATTCTGACGTAATCTTGTCACATTGGAGACAAATATGTTCAGCTGTTGGCACCTTCCTAGCGTTTAGTGGCTTTTCTACTGTTTCTTATGTAGTTTTGCTTTCTCAAATTCCCAGAAAGAACAAAATGATATAGTGAAGTCAAGCTGTGTTCAACATTTCATGTGTGTATCCTGTAAACGAGATAGCTGTACGCCTTTATCATGAGCATTACCAGTCCCCGATTCAAACTTTCTCGCAGTTCTCCAATGATATCTTGTTAAATCATTTTTGTTATAGCAGCCGTTGGAAACGATAAATCTTTAAACGTCCTGCATATGTTGTATTTATTTGTAATTTTAAAATAGCATCACCATCATAACAAATGATTAGTCTACCTAAATTATTAACCAGTGGGTTGTTTAGCATCTCCTTCCACTATTACGTCAAACGACACGAACCAGGTTTTTAAGTTTTTTTTTTTTCTACATGGAGAAGGTGTAATACAGTGATGTGTTGGATTAAGACGTTCTATTTTGTTTTTCGTGCTTATAACAAGCTCGTGTATTTACGATGTGTTGTAATTCGTGCTTGTTTGTGCTATAGCTGTTTAAAAACTACGACAACTAGCAAACATTTATCAACACTTGTAAGCAAAATAAACACAAACACCTAATACATTGACAATAAATATATACGATACATATATACTCAGAAGAAGAAGCAGCTCCAACCAACACTTGACACAACCTTCAAGTGCAGCAAGTGCAGCAGGGACTGCCACTCCCGCATTGGACTACCTAGCCACAGCAGACGCTGCACAACCACCAACCGGGACATCTCTCATGGGCGCAGTTCCATCGTCTCTCGAGACTAACGGATGCCAACAACATATATTCATATTGCACCTGTTCATCATCATCACACGGCTGGTAAAGTTCACTACGTTTTAGTCGTCCATATTTTTCTAAAGTAGATTCAGTATGATCAGAGGAATCGAGAGAACATGCATCATGCAGATTATTTAAATACTTGATTACCAGACCATGCTTACTCGTCTCTGTCGAGATGGGTATCTCTGCTCTAATTTTGAAGACTTCTGTAGTTTTCTTTTGCAATTCTTCCATTGCAATTCTTCCAGTTTATTCATTCTTTCTTCATGAGCTCTATTGGCATTAAATAATCTTAATAGCTGATTCCTGCAATTGTGACACCGTTAACTATAGTGTACCTCCTTTTACTTCTCCTGTCGCAGCCATGATTTTTAATGTCAACAAATGTTGACACCGTTTATGAAATAATTCTCAATATCGTTCAATGCCTGCCAAATAATGAACTCGTTTTCTTTTTGTACATAGTATGTACATTAATCCTCTACACTCTACATGCTATGTACATATTTTCTCTACACTCTACATAATATGTACATATTTTCTCTACATTCTTCGTAGTATGTATACAATTCCTTTACACTCTGCATATATATATATATATATATATATATATATATATATATATATATATATATATATATATATATATATATATATATATATATCCTTTGTTGTCCTTAACTGTTGTTTGTTATCTCGGTGAAGTCATTCTTCTTTTGCATATTTGATACACTATTCGTATTAACAACCATCTTGTTTTTCAGTTTAATAACACCGATGTTCAAATCTTTCATAGCTTTTCAATCTTTCGACCGTTTGTTTACCATCGCTCTTTACGTCATTTTGTTATTCTATTTTAGATTGTAAAATGTCATATTCAACATGAAATTTCTTTATTTGTTGCATGCCACTTTCGAAATACATCTATGTGTGAGTGTATCCTAGATTTGGTTTGTTGTCAATATTGTTGAATAGTTTGCATTTGTCATGATCTTTTTTAGTTTGCAACATTATTAAATCTCTGTTCAACTAAGCCTTGTGCACAAAAAATAAATTTGTCTGCTTTCACCAGTATCGTTTTCTCCAGTGATACATATTTCTCAACAAATGGACATATAAATCTAGCATATTTGCTAATATTACTTTTAATATCTCTGTCTGGTAGCCCTCGCCCGGTTGTCTCAGGCATGGTGTACGGCACTATGAACAACAATTGTTCAAGGGAAGGAACCCGTGTTGTCTTCATCGGGTCTTCTTCATGGAGTTACTTAAAATTAAAAAACAACTCATACCAACAAAATCAGATAATTTATTTCTCCATGACAGTTCAACAGATTAAACTGTATTTTAGTCATTACGCACTTCGTCAGAGCTGTGTACCCACTATCGTATACCACTGACTTTTTCCAAATTAGAACTGATGAAAGCTAAAAGATATTCTTATAAAAATATTAATTACTTATTGCTATTTTAATTTGACATCCATTGATTAAATGTAATAAAGCAGTAATAATATAAATGCTTGTATGTTTCGATGTTTCTGTTTTCTCATCGTAGTTTTTGCACGTGACTCGAGACGCTCATGGTGCATTTTTTCTTTTTCTTTTCTGTGAACGGCGAATATAGCTAGACTGTACTGAGATAATTATTTAGATTTTCATAAAACTATAAGATTAGTTGACCTATATAAAACAAATGTAAGGCAATACTAGCATCTGATGTATACTGTATGTATTGAAAATGCTAAATATATTGTAAAAGTGCTGGTTATTTTAATATGAATGGGGAAAAAAATGGGTGAGAAAAATAATCAATGTTGGTATTTGCACCGGGACAAGGAAATCCCAGTCGCGGGTTTACGCTATTCTTCTCTCCACGATGGAAAACCCAGTCGCGGGGTTACATTATTTGTCAGATAATGTATCCCAGAGACTGCGTTTATTTCTCTCGATGCGAACCCAACATAGGTTCCATTAATCCCACACAAGAGGTCTCATTGACACTATCAACAACGTCCTTATGTTCACGACGATATGGATGTATTCACTGTTTCTTGCTTTGCTCCTTTAGTATTAAAAAGGCAATTTTCCGGCTTTTAAATAGTCTTTGTTGTACACGAAACATGTTACTATCTTTGTAAAGGCTTTGAGAAAATAATTTTTATTTCTAAAGCTATATCCAGAGCGATGATACGCCTTCTTTTTCCAAGACTGTTTCCTAGTGACAAATAGTTCATATCCTTTGACGTGGAATCGTGAAATCCCTGCCTCGGGATAAGAATACGTACAGATGAATTCGGCGAAGCCTCGTTACCGCACACAGATTCAACCATTTTGTAGTATTTCACTATTCCACATCAAAGCATTCGGTAGTTATGCTGACCACAAGTTGAAATCAAGTTGTACATTAAATGCGTCCAAATCCACTTCTTATGTTACATAGGAAGTTTTAAATACCCTTTTAGAGTTTTTCCCCCTTATTGTTTATGCATGCATTAGATTCGTTACATTTTAACCTGTTGGTAAATTGGTATTCAGCATAAGACTTATTAAATCTTCTTGATATTATGGGATGCACTTCCTCTTATTTCTAAAGCCATATCAAGAGCGATGATACGCCTTCTATTCCCAAGACTGTTTCCTGTGTGACAAATAGTTCACCATATCCTTTGACGTGGAATGGAGAAATCCCTGCCTCGGGGTTAGATAACTGTTTCCATGCAGGCTTTTTCAAGTACGTTATAAGCTACAAATTTATTATCTTCTTTGTATGTACTGAGATTCCTCATGAGGAGAAATTAAAATCTGTTGCAAACTACATTAAATTGTTTAAGATCTATGTCGTTGTTTACGCCTCTTCATCAGGTAAATGAAGTTTACATTCAGACAGCAGTTTACTCATCTGAGCAAAAAGCAAAGCATTCAATTTGTTGTCTGATTTGAATAATTCAGGTGAAATCTTATGCATCAAATCCAATCACATAATCCGCATTTAGCTGTTGCCATCCACACTGCACAGTTAATTAATCTGGCCAACATCTCAAGTCACACTGCTGTCTCTATTATTTTCGTTATTGATCGCTGTAAAATTTTAAAGTGTAGTTATCAAAATGTTAAATGTTTTGTATGGGAAATAATATTTTCAGTATGACAAAACTTTCTGTGTGCATATATCCCTTTTTTCATTTGTAAAATGCCATATTTGACTGGAGCATTCAACCGAGTTACAAGACAATGATCAGGTTCTGAACTTCTTAATAATCTTTTTACACCTAAAGTATAGTATTTAGTCATCACGAATTTGAAAATATAATTCTTGTTCTCAAAGCAATCATGTTACGAAGCTCTCCTCTATCGGGCATCAAAATAACTTATAAATCCTATAGGGTTATAATTATTTGATAGGTATGCTTACATTTTAGTTTTCACGGCCTAACAAATAAATAATCATTTCTGGCTTACTTTTGTTTAATAAAATAATTTCAATAACTGATAAATAAAAAAGTAGATTAGCACGGTGGATTATTATTATTATTATTATTATTATTATCATTGGGGATAATTTATCACTAGCAAATAGTCGGAGGATATAATGTACTATCGGTATGGGCACACCGTTACGAATCTATGGTCTGAAACTAAGTAACAGAAAAGAGCGAAAATCAACAAGTTTGTAAAATTCAACAAATAATTTATTTCCCTAGAATACAAGGTGAAAACCTTAAGAGAAATAACAATACTGTAAATCAAATCCTAAATAGTGCTAAACGTCTAGCACACGTCAAAATGTATAAAATTTCAAGTGAATTCCAGTGGTGTTCCAAATAAGTTTCGATACTGAATGCGTTGATGTGCATGTAGTCTCGAATGTGCTAATGGCCTGCATTGTGATGATGTGGCAACAGTCTTTTGATGTATCCCAATAATATAATCCAAAATGTCCTTATCTAAATTCACTATAATTCCCAATCAATGTTTCAGTCTAAGAATATTATTGAACACTTTGTAACCCAAGTGAATAATAATTTGAATAAATAAATCCACCCAAATGAAAAATTAAACAAACCAAGGCTGATTCTGCTTCAGATATTAATGCAAGAATGAATAAATCTGGGGGGGGGGGGGGAATATAATACCCCTCTACTTGACCTTGGTCGCAATTACCATTTTCTAAAATTACTCTGTAAACTGAATGGAATTTTCCACCCTAGAAGTTTCTAAGATCAGAATCAAGACTAAAAATGTTATCCATTAATAATGATTTGAATATTTCATCCACAATCAAAGCTATGTATTATGTTTACAAATTAAATGTCAATTTTCACGCAAGCCATGAACTTGATTTTTGACAAGGTCAAGCATAAAATACAGTTGTACATAATAAATAATCATTAAGAAAAGCCAACAAACAATACAAATTAAATATACATAAACACTAACTTTAGAAATACATAACGATTTCTTAAAGTCCTCATAAAAATAATAAAAAGTTTTGTTTACAACAAAGACAATATATAGGTCGGCAAGGGGCCCGGGGTGGCCGAGTGGATTAAAGCGTTCGCTTTTACCGATCACTAGCAACTCCCCTCTCTGTTTGCGTGAGTTCGGGTCTCGTGCTCGACCAGTGTGTTAATGTGACAAAGCTTGCTAGTAGCTTTCCTTGGGTAGGTGGTTCCAATCTGATTAAAATCAGATAATGAAAGAAGGACAGTGCAGTGAAAATTTGATTTTAATCAGATTGCGGTGGTTATTACCGGGATGTCCTGGGTTTATTTGGCCGCCATGCACAGCCTATCTTGTGCACAAATTGTGGTCTTTTTAATACTAAAAAAGCAAGAAACCATGTCCATGACGTCATAAGCATAAGGACGTCATCAACAGTGTCAGTCAGTTTAACCATGTGGAATAAATTATCACAAAAGTCTATCTTAGATGGGCAGAGTCCATACTTGTAGAGGGTGATCATATAGCAAATTATTATTATTATTATTATTATTATTATTATTTTACATTCTCATGGATCGGCTCGTTTGAAAGGTGGTCAAAGTATACAGTAGAGTATTGGAGGTGATCCTAAATCAGTAAATTTCTTCTTATAGATTTTGCAAGTAAAAATAATATGCTGGGTATTAATTACTCTTTCTTTCATTCATTTTGTGAAGCATGCCCATGATTTGGCTCCAGAATGTGACTGAGCAGTGTACCTCCGGCTCCGGATCCCACTGCAATCGTACCGGAAGGTTCTCGATATCGAAAGGGATATTGGGTGTAGACATTGATGCAATCAGAGGCAATTTATAACGTTAATTTTTTTTTCTTCATAGAAAGTTAGAGTTCATGCACTAATATATCCCACAGCAACTTAACATAATTTTGATCAAATGCCTCATTAGTGATTGATCAACTGGTAATAAAAAGTTTCGGAATTCTGTGTTAACTTCTTTACCCTTGAGGAATATTAAAATCATGGCGACCTTCAGGGGAGCATGCTGTACTTTATCGAGAGAAAATCTTCGCACCCATGGTTTGATTTTAGTGTCAAGACAGACAGACTTTGGCTGCTCACTGGACAGACTGGGTAGAAGACAAATATCAGCCTGGAGTAGATTACATGAATCCAAAGCAGCAACAAGCAACCGTAAGTGCAACACGGGCACCTCAGGTGACACCTATTTTCGTTTTGACCTCAACCGGCTAATTCTAACGTTATCATGCAGGGCATTACAAACCTACTTTCCCAACGCCGGGGCCAAGATCAAATTGGGCCCGGTTACGATCCATCCAGTTTGTAAATTATTTGCACAAAGGCAAAGGTGGTCCTACAACATAAGCTGTCTCCCCAGATATTTGCTTTTGGGTGCGACGTCTTACTGCGTATAGTTAGTCCTACAATTTAAGACCTCGACACTGATATTTATGTTTTGGGCGTATAGGTCTTACTGCCCCAATAGCGGCGCTGAATAGCGTGTTCTGATGTTGTTTAGCATGAGAACAAGAAGTCAAATTTTCGGGAATATCTCACACATGGCAGCCCATATCTGCTTTTCTGTAAATTAAAGTTATAATGTTTTAGTCAGACTCTACTTACTCTGATGCCTTTTTCTTACTAAATTCAAATTCCCATACAAGCAAATAGACATGTTTTCGTGTTCCGTTGTTCACTTGACTGAAATGCAATGGAAGCTGGGAATACCAAAATCAGTTAAAAGGATGATAAGAATCTTGAATGAAATGAGCTATCTAAACACTTTCTTCAATATTAATATATTTCTGTTAATTTCGTTAAAGAAGTATACTTCAATTTAACCCGATTTGGCATTCCAGGCTTCCATCACATTCCAGCCAACTAAAATGGTGCTGGGCTTTGCCAGTGTCACAAATTGCGATTTTTTTCCTTATTGTCAACAAAATCTACCATCTGGCGAGTGTTTGGGTGACATTTTTGGCTGTAAAAAATTGTATATACAGACTCTGGTTTTGAGTGGAGAAATTCAAAGGCACCAATGCAGGTAGGCCAATAAATCAGCCCATCAAATGTCATGATATTGATTTTTGGGTGAGGGGTTGATATTAGACCTACAATGTAAGACATTGTACATGTTGGTTTTGTTTTAGTGCTATGTCTTACTGTCCAAATAATGGCCTTGTATAGCATGTTCCGATGTCGTTGACATCGGAATGAGTAGTCAAAGTTTCAGGAATATCTCGCACATTTGGCAGCATATATCGACATTCTTCCACTAATTTATGTGTAATTACTTACTGTGCTGTCTTTATCCAGGCAGAACGAAAATATGACACTAGCAAATGGACACAATTTCAAGTTCTGTTGACATACATTTGAATTTGTTGCAATATGATGGTAGTCGAGGTATGTTTAAGTAGGTTCATGTGGCGGATATGTTTCTTAAACGAAATGAAACGTTGCTTTACAGTTCCAATAGGCATAATATATTTGTATTAGTTTCGTTAAAGAATAATATTTCAACTTAACCCGATTTCGACATTCCTGGCTTTCATCACTTTCCAGTCAACTGAAATGTACTGCTCCAGGAAATAGACTAATTAGGAAAGAAAAGCAGTGACATAATACACAATAGTTTCTGTGTACATGTGATGATTGTTGAAACCAGTAGCACTAATGTTAACAATCTTTCAGATGCTGGACGTTTTGAAAATAAATGTAATTTTTACAGAATAATGAAAAACTTAATTAGAAAATGTGCTTTATTGACAATTATTCTTGATGTGAGTATGAAATTGGGATTCATCATTAAGCAGTCCAGTTCCCACCCACCCCATGGTTTCTAGATGTCTAGTGGGTTGTTTTGGAGGTCCCTCGGTAACTCGTGCCTTCGCTTAATAGTGCAGTCTTATGTTTTTTGGACCTTGTTGTACACAGGTTAATGAGGGAGAGCTGTGTATATATATGTCGTTATGACATTATGACTTCCAACGAAGGTCCCTTCTTACAAGAAAAAAATGGCCTTTTGGTAAGAAGTGCCCTTAATCCCCCTCCCCATCCACCCCATAAGAAATTTCTGACTGAAATGCGTATGATTATCCCCATTTTCATGGATATGACCTTGGGTTGGTATCAAGATTCACCGCCTTCCACAAAAGCTAATTGTCACTAGTGGTCCTAATGATGGCAGTTAGCTTATTTCCTTGGATTGATATAGGTAATTAGGACAAGTTTTTGTCAGTCTTATTATTTTATAGCTCGTGGAAGAAAATCTCCTGATCCTGCTCCCTAAATTTTTACATGATTTTCATCATATGGATAACACACCCAGCTGATAACAGGTACCAGTAATTATTTACTAGAAATTACTCATAAGAAACAATGTAGGTGCTTGCCAAAGCAGTGTGATTTTTGGTGAATGAATATTACAACATAAAAATTATATTACACAAAAAAGTAGCAGGAGCAATGGGTTGATTCAAATTAAAGATTTTCAATGAGAATCCCAGATTTTTTTAAACAAATAGATTTCATTTTTGTAGCCGATGGGGTTTTTCCTGTATGACATGAATTCTGATGCAAAAATTAGAAACTCATTTAAAATTGATAAAATATACTAAATTGTATACAGATGAAATTGTGTCTGACAATTCTGTTTTTTTCTTGCAGGTTTTAGAATCGATAAGTAAACACTAATAGTGTGTGCAGGTGAGATTAGTTGTTTCTGACAGCTCTGGTTTTATCTTGCAGGTGTTGCATTTCTTGCTCCTTCGCATTTGTCACAAGTACTACTGAGTGCCCAGACATTACACACCGCTGGTAGGCCAGACAGAAAAAAGGACTACTATGAAGTGCTTGGAATTTCAAAGAGTGCTGATGCTAAGGATATTAAAAAGGCCTACTATAAGGTTTTCTTTTTAATACTTATATTGACTTTGTGTATGCATGTGATGTACAATATTACAATACTTCTAAATCTTTTAATAGCTGCAGAAATTTAAGTTAAGAAGATTCACTTGTTTTGTAAAGACATACTTACATTGCTAAGTATATGTTTTTATCTAGAGGACATGCTATGACATCGTCTGCAACCTTGCATAATGTGTAGAAGGTGAAAAATAGAGACAAGTCATCATGACTTTAATGCAATTATTAAAATTAATATATTCTTGGTGCTGTAAAATAACATGAGAGTTGGAAAACTTTTGTGTATGTGGGCAATGTTGATTTGAGAGAAAATTGTTTGATTCTATTGCATGCTGTACAGTACTGATCAGTTTGGATTCTGTTGCAGGCTGTACAGTACTGATCAGTTTGGATTCTATAGCAGACTGTATAGTACTGAGCAGTTTCTCTTTTAGCTGCACAGTACAGATAGTTTGATCATATTGCAGGCTGTACAGTACAGATAGTTTTGAATCTATTGCAGGCAGTACAATACTGATCAGTTGGATTGTTGCAGGTTATACAGTACTGATCAGTTTGGATTCTATTGCAGGCAGCACAATACTGATCAGTTGGATTGTTGCAGGCAATACAATACTGTTCAGTTGGATTATGTTGCAGGCTGTACAGTACTGATCAGAGGGCATTGATATAACACAAAATCTGATGTATAAAATCAAACTTTAAAATGACAATAAAATTGATAAAATATGTTAAATGTATATAAATTTTAATCAACCACCAGTTAAACAAGAATTTTATTTTGCTTTCTAAAACTCTGCTGTAAAAGAGAATATTTTCTAAACTATAGTTTGAAACATCCCCTCTAGTATGTACATGAGAGCTGTGCTGTGGAACTGTCTGGCTATATCAGTGGAGCATCTCAAAACTTGTACCCTATGTGAAGAATCACAGTGCTGAGCTGTTTTCACTTTTCTAGCAGAAGACAACAAAGTTGAAACTTTATAGGCAATTTAGGTGCCCATTCATATGATATGATTACCTGTGTGATTCAGAGAGAAAAGTGTCTTCTCCCCATAATGCTTGTCCTAATCTCATTGTTGCCAATAGAAAGTTACTGCAGCTATGTAAAGATGGAAAATTGAAGCTTTAAAGTCGATAAACGAATGAACTAAACCCTTCTTTTCAACCAAATCAACAAAGTCAAGAACAAACAGGGCATTATGCATTATATTGGAGTATTTATTTTTTAGAAAGAGCAACTTTTTAATGTAACCATTCACTTTCTAGCTTTGTTACAACAGTCCATTGATAGAAATGTAAATTTATGGTTTTATTATCTTTTTACATATTTGTAATAACTTCCTGTATTAGATATTATTTGCTTGACTGCTTTTTCATATTTTCATGTCAGTAGACAACCTTGACCTTACATCACTTAATTTCCACAGCATAGCATTATCCCATACATACATACTGAATGGTGACCATTCTTCATTCCTTGGTTCTATGCAACAGTTTGTAGTATTTTATAGCACTGTCCTCCATGGTATGGGGCTGAAAGAACGGACATTGTACATGTACCTTACTGATATATTATTGTAGCGGTTTTGCATTGATGTACAAATCCTACAGGTCATGTGTGCATTCAGTGCTATTTCAGTAATGTGTATAATATTTTAGACTTTGTTTATGCATACCTTTAGATGGTGATTATTTGATTTATTATGATCCTCATACATCCATTATCCTTGGATGGTTATTATATACTGTACATGCCCCAAGAAATGCATATGACAAAAGCAATGTTACAATACATTTTTCAGGTCAGCTTAAAGGTGTCATCTAGTACAGACTGGATTTAATGTCGTGCTCAGCTATGTCACATTGAAAGCTGTGCATGTTTGGAAAAAATTGTACTACCATTATTTGTTATGAATAGACCTGATATCCTCTTTTCTTGACCTTGTTTAATACCTGGCCACCATTGTAAAATTTCATAGCAAGCAGTAATTTTCATCTGGAATTTTTTTTTATGGAGTCGGTTGCTGTATAGGTAGCTGACATACATGTACCAAAGTCATAGTGCAGTGTACTATAAATAGAACACCTGATACATATTTGGCTCTATTTCATAGGCCTCCCTGTTTAATTTTTAGCAGTGAAGTACGTATTAAGTTCAACAACAGTTTTAATGAT
The DNA here is from genome assembly GCA_028554795.2 of Sinohyriopsis cumingii. Classification (NCBI taxonomy): domain Eukaryota; kingdom Metazoa; phylum Mollusca; class Bivalvia; order Unionida; family Unionidae; genus Sinohyriopsis; species Sinohyriopsis cumingii. The sequence goes on from CM068829.1 coordinate 55,706,503, forward strand.
TTTACATTTTTAATACACATCTAATATCAGTGGGAAGATTTAAAAGTAAAACTTGATCTTTTAGTTGCATAATTATAACCATGGAAGAATTTTTTATGTGCTTTAAACTCTTGAAAGAACTTGCTTATCATCAAGCTAATGAAGCAGTGTGGCCAACCATAGCTGACATTTCTGGAACTCAAAATCTGCATGTTTTTTGACTATCTGCTACACAAAATCATCTGTATTTGTAATTCTAATCATCCAAACTCGAAATCTTCTTGTTCTTTGGATATCTACGTCACAAAATCATCGGTATTTGTAATTCTATTCATCCAAACTCGGACATATGTACATACACACATAGCAACTGTAATTGTTTTAAAACTAACACTAAATGAAGACAGCTTTTTCGAATGTAGGAATGTTTGAGATATTGAAAGATGAGCAAATATCGTAATTTGCTTGAGTTCATATTTTGCCACGCATGAGCCAACACCACTAGTTATTAACTGTTAGATGTTTTTTTCTTGTTTTATAATTAAGCTACACTACAGTTAAAATATTTTCACCTCCAAGGGAAAAGATATGTATTCACAAAAAGTGAAGTATAGATTTTAGTACACGAAAAATTGGCCTTGCATTCAGCCATTAAATATCGATATACATTATGCTTTTTGCACAGTAGTGTACTGCGAATTTTAGAATTGGGAATGTACACTGGGGCTCCTATCATTGCTTACAATTTACCTGTCATATGTAATCTATATAATAATATATATGTGGGCATGTGGTAGAACGATGAGAAAAAGCACACTGCTAGCAAAAAGCATATAGATGTTGGGAAAATTAACAGCAGCCACAGCAGATTTCAGCTCTGGAGTATGTTAATCCACCTACTCAAGTTCTGCAAGCTACCAGTGCTGAAACATTGTGAGTTTTCTTGTTGAATATAATCTGCCTTTCTCCCTCGGAGATCATTAACAGTGACAGTGAAATAGTATTTCCTTTTGTTCAGAAAAATAAGACTCACTTTAGTGCCTGCTTAGGTGCTGAAAATTTGAAAAACCTTTAGTTGCCAAGATTAAACAGCAGGCAAGAAGCTGAATTATTTTGAAAACAAATTGCCCAGTTGAGGAAGTTAAAGTCTGCCACAGCATCATATGACAAATCAGTAAATTTGCACATGTAATCAGCGTAAACAGGGCCAACAAGGCGTCCCGGGCCGAACAGCACTTTTTTAATTTTATACAAGAGAGTTTTTGTTTGAACAAGAACTCAGAGAGGCCCATATTTGCTCTCTATGTCCCTGAGTGTAAATTATGTGTTTTATTTTGGCATTTTCATACTATGAAGTTAGTGTCATGGTATAATTTGTCACTCTTTGTGTTCAAAATTCACTAATTTGTATCCCTCTTTTCACTAATTGTGAGTCTGAAGGGTTCGCAGCTCTGGGTAAAGGGTTAAGTTGCAGAACGTTCAACAATTAGGATTTAATAAACTTTGGTTAAACTGTATTAGTGTTTAGTTTTAGAACAATTAATATTTAATTTGAAATGAGTAATTATGCCTACATGAATACATGTATGTTGACATTTTTGATCAGATTTTTTTACACACTGTATAAATACTGTTATAACTGGAATCATGAAAATTAGTTATGAGATACATGTTGATTAATATTACACCTTCGTCACAAAAGTGGGTCACTGTGACCTTTATTTCCAGATTCACTGACTTAGGTTAAAGCTTGTGGTTTAAGTTTATTTCTCAAGTTTGGTTCATCATAGTAGGATCATTAAATGAGAATTATATGCATCACTGTTAGAACCACATACCTTTAAAGGTCACTTCACTATGACCTATATTTCACATTTTACTGGTTTGGTCATGGTTTTGCATTTAGCTTATGACTATGTGACTATATGCATAAGATTTAGGCATGTTGTGTACATACTGTCCCATCTACAATAATTAAACTTGTGGATGTATCTTGATGAGCACAGCTTTTTTCAGTAGTAGGTCATTAGTCAGTATTTTATGCTTCACTGACTTTGGTCAACTTTTGTGTCATGTCCATTTCTCAGACACTGTTCATCCTAGAATCATGCAATTGATGATGATATCCATCTCTGTTACTACCACATATTTTTAACAAAAGAATTACATTCTTTTTGCAAAAAGAGGTATCTGTGACCTATATTTCATGCTTCATTTACTAGGTTGAAATATTGTGTTAAGAAATTTATTGAATACTATTTATGTTTATCATGAAATTTGATAATGACATGCCTCTCTTACTTACTACAACACTCTTCAAATGGAAGGTCATTGTGAACTATATTTTATGCTTTACTGATGTGAGTTATGTATTTATGTTCATACTCATTTTGATACATTAATATTTAAGCTTTATACATCATAGCCTACTCAGAATGCTATTAATGTCTAATGCAGTTGTAAGTAGGAACTTAAGTTTAGTCAGTGGTAAATCTTCCATATCCATGACCGTGCATGTATCTCGTGATACGCTACTCTCAGCAGGTTAACAGTATGGGAATTTGATGTGTGGACTGTATACTGCTTGCTTTTCATGTGAGGTCTCAAAAGAAATGGTTAATCGAGGTAATTACTGATGCATTACCACTTCTGGCTGTCACTCCAAGATTACTCAGAACCTATAACTTTCACCAGGTAGAATCTGGACAGTTAGTAATAGCTTGTCAAGCAGATTTTAAAAATGGCAGTTATAAAGGGAAATAACATTCATCTCTGTCTTGATAAACTTATTATCTTACCTCTTGCTTTGATATGATACAACCAAAATGTTCTTTTATTGTTTCATGTGTTCTATGCCCAGTCAGAGCAATATACATGTTGACTGGTAAGTTGTTGGATTGGTTGATAAGTAGATGGTTTCGTAATATGTCAGGGCAATGCTGACAGTAATACCAATTAAAAATTAAAATTCTAAATTTTAAAATGATTATAAATTCTGATCTTAGGTTAATCATTTGCTAAATAATCATTGGCTAGAAAAGGAAACAAGATCACTTTAGATTTTTTTTCTGCATGAAGATGTTTATAGTGACAGCTGAAATCAAGTAGAAGTAGAGGCGAGCTGTGTAATAATGGATAAAACTCTGGTTACATTCTGTTCTTAAATTTTAAATCTGTTATTTTGCCTTGTTGTATTACAGCAGTTAAAAAAAATCTATTTATAGCTTGCCAAACAGTATCATCCAGACGTATGCAAGGATGACCCAAATGCTGCCAAGAAGTTTCAAGAGGTGTCAGAGGCATATGAAGTAAGCAGTAATAAAATATTGTAATTTTTTTAAAATTAACGGTAATACTGTGTCTTAATGATTGGAAAGTAAGCAGTAATACCATATCCTAATTCTTTAAAAGTAAATGGTAATACTGTGTCCTAATGTTTGGAAAGTAAGCAGTAATACCATATCCTAATTCTTTAAAAGTAAATGGTAATACTGTGTCCTAATGTTTGGAAAGTAAGCAGTAATACCATATCCTAATTCTTTAAAAGTAAATGGTAATACTGTGTCCTAATGTTTGGAAAGTAAGCAGTAATACCATATCCTAATTCTTTAAAAGTAAATGGTAATACTGTGTCCTAATGTTTGGAAAGTAAGCAGTAATACCATATCCTAATTCTTTAAAAGTAAACGGTAATACTGTGTCCTAATGATTGGAAAGTAAGCAGTAATACCATATTGTCCTTCTTATAAAGTAAACGGTAATACTGTGTCTTAATGCTTTGAAGTAAACACAATTTATTAATGTTTGAAAACTTCGCATTAATACCATGTCTTAATACTTTAAAAGTAAGTATTAACATTATCTCATAATACTTTAAAAGGAAGCAGTAAATGCTATCTCTAAATACTTTAAAAGAATTGGAATGGTCTCTATCCTTATAGCGAAATTCTTTTGAGATTGTGTTATTTTTCTGGTAATGCAGTTGAACATCAGATAGCTGATGGAGTGTCTGGTTATCTGCTGATGTAAAGTTGAACACCTGACACTGTATCTTTCTAATGTAGAGTTGGACACCAGATAGCTTACGAGCACATCATTTTGATGAACTTATTGCCAATTTGATTCTCTATTTAAATTCTGAATATCTGGCTATCAACAGATAATTGTAAAAGGCAAGACTTTGGACAAAAGTAAATTCAAGCAAGATCCTGGTGTAAAAGTTGTTAGCATGAGATTCTAGTTCTAGTGCTCAACTAATCTTCATGCATTTAAATTATTAAAGATAGTTGTGTGGCACATATCATTATATGATATGTAAATTATAAATTCATGAGTTAACTGCAGAAAAGCTTGTTTCCCTTGCATATGCCAGTGTACATTATTATCATAATTTTTATCACATTCTTATCATGCTTTATTATATCCGTGATTTGGTCCTTCATTTTATGGCTGAACAGTACTAGTAGGTTTTTTGGTGCCAAGACAAAGTGGCTTGGGTAAAGACACACATCTGTAATCAGCCCAGGCTGAACCAGTGGTAAATTTAAAATCTGCACCCTTTTGGTCATGAGTTTGGCATGCTAACCTCTGAGCCACCACTATCCCTGCCTCCATAAATCAACTGTTATGACATACTAGGGATTGCATTAGACCTTGTATTCAAAGTAGTTGTTTTTTCATGTTGAGCTCCTCAGGAGAGAATTCTGAATTATAAGTGAGTTACTCTCTTGTAATAAAGTTTTATTATAACTAAAATTGGTTCTTGCGATGGTAAACTTTAAGATAAATAACCCAAATTTATATTGTTGTTGTTGTGGGGTTTAACGCCCTATTTCAGCACAGGATAGGCTATATATGGCGGCCAGTATTAATGGTGGAGGAAGAACCCGGGAAAACCTCAGAAAGAACCACCAACCCACGAGAAGCTACTGGCAAGCTTTCTCACTTACCCACATTGGCTGAATCTGAGACTCGAACCGCCGCAGGCAGCGGTGAGATGGCAGTGATCTGTAACGGAGAGCGCTTTAGACCACTCGGCCACTCGGGCCCCCCCCCCCCCCAATTTATATAGAAAGAATATAATTTTGAGATAGCTTTCATTGCATTGATATGTACAAGTGGTCAGTGTTGGAATTGTTGCCCCGTGGTTGCAGTACAATCATAGACCTGCCTACCTTTATGCTTAAGGAGTTTCCTATTGGCTTATTGAAATAGCTCTGAATTAACAGACATGCAGAACAATAACTAAAGGAAAATATGATCATTGTGGTTAAATCCAGATATTGGCTTGTCTGGAAATGTCTTCTGGCAAACGAAAACAAAAAGTGAAAGTGGACAATCAGCCTTTTAACATGACCAAACTATCAACACGAAACTATAAAATAGAATATTTGGATACTTGGCCATATTTGGTAAAAATGCAGGAAAAGGTGACAGTTGCATTTATTGGACATAATGTTGTATCGATTTGAGTATTGAAATGCTAACCTGTACCTTGAAACTTAAATCCTATAAAAACTATGTCTAGCTGATAGATCTGGCAAAGAGTCGCTTCCTTTATGGGGTTTCATAAACTAGTTTGAGAAACTGTAATGAAGATCATTAAGGGCAAAATTGACCCTAAATTTTTACTGGAATATAATGGTGCCTTCATGCATCAGACAACATTTCTAAGTTGTTTTCAGTGTTGACAGTACCAGAAAATGCACATACCAACCATTACACCTTTTTTTTCCTTAGTTAATTGTGTTTTATGCTCATCCGTATATAGATATCCCTTTCAGCAATAAAAAGTTGCATTTGTCATTTTTATCATTGTCTCTTTAATCCCACACAACATATAAATTGAAGAATATTCTTAAAGCGAGAAGACTGCTGCATGAGAATAGAACAAGAGCGTATTTGTCTGTTGTAGACCTATATGTACTTTCCTTATTTTAGCACCTGTATGTGCACATTTTGAAGAAAACACAGGTTCAGTAGTGGATCAGGCTATGCTTTAAAAAATGGCACCTGATGTTAAGTGAAACCGACTTTTAAAAAAATGGCACCTTATGTTAAGTGAAACAGACTTTAAAAAATGGCACCTGATGTTAAGTGAAACAGACTTTAAAAAATGGCACCTGATGTGAAACAGACATTATTAATGTGACTCATGGATGTTATACAGCTGAAATGATTTAGAGGAGAGGTATCTTTTTAAAATTTAAAACATGTCAGATCAGAAAAAGACAAATCAGTAGTTCTTTTGAGATTTATCAAGAAGAATATGAGAGTGATGTGATACAGCACTTAGATTGAATACATTGCAGAATTTATACACTTGACTTTATGATCATACAGCGAAAGTTAAACATGTAGACTAGGTAACGTGAATGCTGTATATAAATAATTTGTCAGTATGTTTTGTTTGTATTCTGGTACTAATCCTACATGGATTTTGTCCATTTGTGACATGAAGTTTACCAAGCTGCATATCCAGATAGTAGCAAAAAAAAATGTACATTTTTCATACAGTTTTCTGTAATTACATCATTGTAATACATATATTACAATATTTATACATAGATTATACTTTTGTTGCTGCTTATATTAATAATAATTACACTCATACCTCTCTAAAGGTAGGCATTATAAGAGCACATGATTTATTTCTAAACCTTACTGATAAGTGGATTTACATATGTCAAAATATTTACTGTTTTACTGAAAAGGTCTTTCAGTGTTGGCAGGTCAGCTTGAAGTATGGCAGAAAAGTGATAGGTCTGTAAATTAATTGATGGTCTGTTTAATTAACAAGCAAAACTTTGTGTAGAATGTTATTATCAGTGATATGTAGATTTTAATCTTTCACTTTATAGGTTTTGGGCGATGCCCAGAAGAGGCGTGACTATGATACTTTTGGAATGTCAGGAGCAAGACCAGGTGCTCAGGGATTCCCTGGTGGACAAGGTGGATTTGGAGGTATGTTATATTTGGAACAGAGTTTCAGATAAGAATTTAATAAATTGGGTAATTTATACACTGGTTTATTACTAATTGCATTGTTTAAAATTTATGGGGTATTTCAAGAAAAAGAAAAAAATTCAAGATTTAACACTGACACCACAAATATGTGATATCAGACTGAGTCTTAATCATCAGGACATTAATTATGGGGTCCCTGGGTGGCCAACTGGTCTAAGGCACTCAACTGTATAGATCACTGACATTTTACTTCCGTCTGAGACTAAGGTTTGGCCAATGTGGGTAAGTGAGAAAGCTTTCCCGTAGCTTCCCATGGGTAGATGGTTCTTCCCTGTGTTTTCCTGGAGTCTTCCTCCACCAGATATATTGGGTTCCATATATCATGTGCTGTAAAATGGCATTAAACCCACAACAACCACATAGTTAATTAGGCCTTTTAGAGTGTGGCAAATGGTTTAGTGACTGAGGTGTGTTCAGTCATATAAACCTGTTTAAGAATTCTCAGAGTGATCAAGTAGGGTCATATCAAACACTCGTAGAACAAACAGAACTTGTCTTGATAGCACAGTTTACTTGATCAAATGGTGGCTGAGTCAAGGGTTGCAGGACTCTTTTGGAGGAATGATACCAAAAATTGTATGCTCTAAAGGTGTCTAATTTTTAATGGAAACTTTTCAGTCTGGTTTTGGTATTTTTGTCTTACCTGCTGTAGCATTGGCTAGTCATAGATATTTCTCATTCCAGGGGCATTGTCATAATCATCAGTGTTGTTTAAGGTTTTAGTTAGATTTTTCTGTTTGTTGCAAGTCCCATATACATTAAGGGATAGAACTTGACTGCTAAAGCAGAAACCTCTGATCTTCCATATACATGCATCTCAGGCAAGGTCAAGGGTATTGTATTAACTTTTTGTTGAAAGTCTTTCTTTATTGTCATAGGTCCCAAGCCCGTGTAACAATGTCTGTCTATGCAGGGAATGAAATTTAATGAGCATTTATCTTTAAGATTAATGCATTGCCACTTTCCTCACCTCCCATGTAAGGTCAAGGTATTTTGAAAGACTTTGTTAGTTTTTGATTAATGTTTATTCTGCAGGGACATAATTCCCAAACCATTACAGGGATAGTTGTTATATTTGGATTGTAGAATCAGGATGTTCTGCCCTTTGTATCTGTGCAGCCCCATACTTTTGACAAGGTCTTATGGAATTGATGGTGAAGTTTTTGGTTAAAGTATTTCTGTATGGCTGTAAGTTCACAATACTACTAGGGGTGGCTATAATTCTTGGATTGTAGAATCGGTAAGTACAGCACTTTCACGTTCATGCACCCTTGCTTTGATCCTCAGGCAGGGTAATGGTAATTTAAAAGTCAAAGCATATCTTCATTTGGCAGGGAAGCAACCACAGTATATAATTAGATTTACATTCTTTTGTTTTTACCTAATTTTTTGCATCTAAAAATGAATTTCAGTTAAGAAGTAAATTTGACACAGATTCATTGAGAATTTATCAAATTTGTCACACTTTTGAAGATGAAATTGCAATTGGAAAGGCTTCTGTATAATTTTATAAAAATGTTGATGAGAAAAACAATTCTTTCTTATTCTTTCCAGGCTTTGAGAATTTCAGAAGCAATGTCGATCCAGAGGAGTTGTTCCGCAACATTTTTGGAGATGCTTTCCGAATGTCTGGATTTACAGATGTGAATGACTTTGAAGAATCCAAATTTGGTTTTGCTCCCGCTTCAAGTGTAAGAATGATACACACATGTAAATTGTATGCTTAAATCATTTTCCTCTGATCCCACTTTAGCATTATGAGGCAGTCACTGTCATCAGCATTATTCATGATAAGTCAAAATCATATCAGCATTGGTTTTCATTACAAGACTGGTTATGATATCTAGTTGGTTATAAATCAAACTGGTGCTAAACCCATATCCAGAATGATGCTACATGCCATCTTCAAATCTTCTTTATTGTTTTACCACTTCTAAATGGATAATCATGTTAAAGCAGGGATTTCACAGAAAAATGTCTTATTTTATCTAGTTAATCCTAAATGAAAATGATTCTCATCTTAAATCAAGATGGCAATGGTTTTTGGCTGATGACTTGACCAGAAAATATCATTGTTGCAAAGTTTCAGATGGACATTGTTTGACTTCAGTTTCATCCGTTTCTAACAATTTACCAGTTCTACCAAATGGATGTAAAATTTAGTTCTAATGGAATGACAGCATGGATTTCTCTAGTTTTCATCACAAATATTAGCATATTCTGTATCAAGCTCCTCTTCACATGATACATGCTTCCACTCATCATTCATTAATTGATTGCTAATCTTGACCAATGAAATGTTCTGATTCTGAAATGTGAATTAACACCAATGATCGGAAAATTCATTCTGAGATAAAATGAGAACCGCATGTTGGATAGAACAGCTTAACAACCGGGTGTCAATCAAGAACATATTTACCACATAATAAACCAAATAGCAGAAAGGGTCAAAAGGCACACAATACTGAACAATAGTTTTAAAAAAATAATTATAGTATCAATCAGTTGGTGACTTTGAATTGATTTGTATGTCAGTCTTATTGATAAACAAAAAGATAACCATTTTCTTTCAGCAACAGTATCCACATGTGAAAGTTAACAGAAAATTCTTTTTTGTGCCTGGTGCTGTTATCTATTATTGTTGAATTTGGCCATATTTTCTATGATGAAAGACATTGACACTGAATGTACTGGATATAAATGAATTAATTACTAAATTAATTAAAATGAATAATCATCAGCAGATCAAAGAAGAAAAAAGTAGTCTTTGCTATATTGCTGTGGCACAACTGTCTCAGAATGATGTTTTATGTGATAATTTGAAAAATCACTGCCTGATTTTGTAAACTTCAATTTTAATTGAAAAAGTAAACATTGATATAAACAAATAGTTATAAAAATGCGCAAGACAAATTAAAATGTGGATGAAATTTTTTTAAATTCACTCATAAATGATGAATATACAGAGTATGATCTGTTGATAAAGCAGTTTATAACTTAACATTTTTGACTGATTTTCCATTAAAATATTCAGGACTTATTACCTCAGTTATTACCAGGCACATGGTTCTGAATGTTGGCCCTCAGAGTTTTGAAGCCTGCAGGCACAAAAAACCCAAACCAATCTGAAGCACCCTTATCAGACTGGCAGATAGGTCCTAATTGACAGTCCTGGCTGTTGATGCTGTTTGACACTACCCTGGCTGTTGGTGCTAACTGACAGTATCCCGGCTTTTTTTAACTTGACGAATAGAACGGCAAATTTCATGATGGATAAATTTATATATGGAACTTTATAAACTGTCTGCAAAAGTCCTTTTCATTGTTTTTGCTATTATTTTTGGGTGCAGGGCCCCGAGTGGCCGAGTGGTCTAAAGCGCTCTTCGTTATGGATCACTGCCATCTCACCTCTGTCTGCGGCGGTTCGAGTCTAAGATTCAGCCAATGTGGGCATGTGAGAAAGCTTGCCAGTAGCTTCTCGTGGGTCGGTGGTTCTTTCCGGGGTTTTCCGGGTTCTTCCTCCACCATTATTACTGGCCGCCATGTATAGCCCATCGTGCTGAAAAATGGCGTTAAACCCCACAACAACAACAACAACAACAATTTTTGGGTGCTATAAGTTGGCTGAGGTCTTTGGAGGACGTTTTTTGTACCTTTTAATTCACTTGGCCCTTAGGTCAAGTGTACTTATGGTTGGCTTAATATCCATTCTTTATTTAGTATCATTCTGTTTTTCAACATCTTTTCCAAAACCAATGGTACATCTAGGGTAGGTAGGCATTCAACAAAGTTCTTTTCTTTGTGGCACATGGCTCCCATTTCCTCTGCACGATAAAGCCAGTAATGTATGTGCAGTTAAAACCAACAAAAACAAAACAAATTATCATAATGACGACAGTCCTGTTTCAGACATTACTAAAATTAGATGAAGCTTTAAACTAGTTGTCATAAACTGCTTCATTACAAACTGAACAGAATTTAACAGAAAGCATCCTGGTAGCATAGGGAGATTTCAAATGATGTAAATTCTTTGTTAAATATGGCCACCATAACTAAACATATAAAAAACATTAATCTAAAAACAAAGAGTTTTGTAGAATTTAACCATATTTGGTTTCTGGCCTTGAGGTATAGGTCATGTAGCCATAATTGTTAGTATGTTGGTGAGACTTAATGAGGCAGTACTCAGAATAATGTAGTAATAATAAAAAAAATAGTAATATTCATTTGGTCCTGAACAGAATCTGTTCTTATACTCACAATTGTGTGATTTATGTTCATTTCAGATTGTACTGAAAAATTGACCAAATGTGTAAAAATTGTGCATTATTTTTTTGCAAGTACTGTTTACTCCCTCTTTAGCTTTAAGACATGTATATAAACCCCTATTCAAGCAGATTATACTGCATATCTCTTGCACCCAAATCTTCACAGACATATATGTTTGTATAAAATAGTTTTGCAATAAACTGGAGGAATGTACTAGCTGAAGGTATGTGGAGGTGTTCCCTCCCATATGCTGGAGTGGTGTAGTCACCACTGGTCCCCTTTATCCTTGAATTCATCAGAGGGGAGAGTTTTTACTGAATCATTTGTTCAAGTGATCAATGTATCTTGTCAGTGAAGTTTATATACCCCCAGTCTCAGATGCAGCCAGCACTGCTGCTTTTTGGGCTATATGACATTAGCACTCATGGTTTATGGTGGTCAGTAATATCACAACCTAAGATTCACAGCCGTTGCACTTGGTTTGAATGACATTATTGTTTAATGCAACAGGGATTTGAATGACATCGTTTAATGCAGCTAGGATTCTACTTTCATTTGTGGGAGCCCCGAGTGGTCTACAGCGCTCTCCGTTACGGATCACTGCCATCTCACCTCTGTCTGCGTAGGTTTGAGTCTCAGATTCAGCCAGTGTGGGTATGTGAGAAATCTTGCCAGTAGCATTCATGGGTCAGTAGTTCTTTCTGGGGTTTTCCCGGTTCTTCCTCCACCTTTAATACTGGCTGCCATGTGCTGAAAAATGGCAGTAAACCTTACAACAAAAACAACTTTAATTTGTGGCAAAAACAAAAAACAAAATTCATTTTTATTTGGAAATGTAAGTAAAAGAAGAGGTGGCTAACAACTCCTTCAAATTAGTTATTAAATAATCACAAAGAATTTATATTGTGTTTTGTGTAAACATGCTGTAGCAGCCAACCAGGCCTGGCCATGTGCGGGTTTCAAACCTGCTGCCTTTGGATTATGAGTCTGATACTTTACCAACTTGACTGCCATAGCTCCCTCATAAAAAAATAATTATATAATAAATATGCAAATGCAAAATCGAAGGATAAAGTTCAATGATATGACAGAAGATGAAGATGTCTAAGTAAGATGTAATACAGCTTTTAAAAGCAAGCAGATTATATGAATGATAATGATCTTGTGTGCGATTTAAAATATTTATGACGACAAGTTAAAAATGTTGTGTGTTTATATATTAATTCAATACGCATGTTATTCCAAATAATGGCTTGAGATATTGAAAACATTTGTTGAAAAGTACCTTTTTTTTGTTTGTAGATTATTTAGTAATTGAGTGAAATAGCTCTTGTAGTTGGAATGTGGTCAGATTGATTATGATGACATAAGGGGCATTGGATATCTTACCCATTAATCTCACCTTTCTTAATTAATTCTGTTTCAAGGTTGTAAAATCTTCTAGGTTGTCAGAGTTTTCCTGTAACAGCTACATGTATTTATAAGTCTACAAACTATTTATTGAAGATGCATAATCTTTTACAAGTTCCTTTAATGTGTATTGCCCTAAGTAGAATTAAAAACTCCAAATATGGTAGTGTGTTAGCATACTACAAGGTATCAGTGCCCGACTTAAAATCATATTTTGCCAGTCCTGAAGCAGTTATTTCATTAATAGAACTTATTGACAGCCAACACCCCAAATATATTATCATCGATGAGCAGCTGCAGATTAATGTCCTATAAAATTTCACATCAGTGTCCAAGTTATTTCTTTCTGCTGAGTAGTGATTAGAATTAATTTTGGTTTATTCCTGTTTAAAATTTTCAGTTACTTTATCCACTTAACCAGATTGTACGAGCCAAATTTCTCGTTTACGTGGGGAGTTATAAATGTCAGATAATGTTGTATTATCAACATGAGTATTAGTTTAAGAAACTGAGTTTCTCAGTGTAATTAATAATTGTAATTGATAAATTATTTATGAATAACAAAAATAACAAGCTGCCACATACTGCCCCTGGATGGAGCTTGTACCTGATTTCTTTCGCTTAGAATCAACTCCATTGCATGTTTTCCTGCAGATGTAAACAGTTGAATTCTATCGCCAACACACTGGTAGACTTACTTTTTGATAAGAAATTTGGATCCATGAAGCCAGAAGATTTTGTTAAAAGTTGCAGACAGCACCTGTTAATTTATCCTGAATAAAGGCATTCATCCATTTATCAATCTCTTGGTAGTATTCTAAAATGTGGAGAGGAAATAGGTCTGTTGTGAGAAATGTACTAACACTTAAAAAGACCCAAATATTCATTGCATCTTGGTAGTTTTCAAATGACATTGCCATAGGTAGGAGCAGTTTTAATGTTGACTTGGTTGTTTTTTTTTTTTTTGTTGCCCAAGCCTTTATTTACAATCACTAGATGATCTATTATTGTACATGTGTGTTATGTAGATAATCATGGATTTGACATTTGAGGAGGCAGCCAGGGGTGTGAACAAAGACGTAAATGTTAATGCCAAGGAGACATGTCCTAGATGTGATGGTCGCAAAGCTGAGCCAGGGACAAAGGCTGTACGCTGTGAGCAATGTAATGGTACTGGATATGTAAGTATTTATCTTTCTGAAGATTTGTGTTATTAAACCAATGACTCGTTTTGGGAAAATACAGTTATGCTAATGAGGTTTTCTTATTTAGTTTTTGCAGAGATATAATGTTTATATTTATAAAGCATTTATTTAAAATAAACTTTCTTTTTATTTGATAACAGTAAAAAATTAAAATTTGTTATTAGTTTCTTTGTGTGGTTAACTATAAAGAAATTGTGACATTTTGTAAGGTTCACTCTTACAGAGTGATGGACCATAATTAGTTAAATTATGTGATATGGTAGTTGATTGCCAAGTCAAGTCCAATTAAACATTTGTAATTGGCACAAAATATCCCACAAAAGAAGGTAATTATAGAGAGAAAATTGAAATGAATTGTTCTTGCATACACTGACATTTTTAATTGGGTTTGAGAACAGATGAGCATGTCCCAAAATAATTGCCATATTATAGATGTTCATTTTGCAGAAAGCTCTGTTGATCTGGTTAAAATTTCATTGTCTTACAGCCTGTATTTTTGTTATTTTATGCAGGAAACAATTAGCACTGGCCCATTTGTAATGCGATCCACTTGTCGGAAGTGTTATGGGAAGCGTCAGGTTATTAAGGTGCCATGCATAGACTGTCAGGGGAAGGGCAAAATTATTCTTAGGAAGAAGATAGTGGTTCCTGTTCCAGCAGGTAGGCTTGTTAAGGTGTACTTTTAGAGGCACTACCTGTACCTTTTATAGTTCAAATAATAGTTAAATATGTTGTTGTTGTTGGGTTTAACGCCATTTTTCAGCACACGATAGGCTATACATGGCGGCCAGTATTAATGGTGGAGGAAGAACCTGGGAAAACCCCGGAAAGAACCACCGACCCTCGAGAAGCTACTGGCAAGCTTTCTCACATATCCACATTGGCCGAATCCGAGACTCGAACCTACGCAGACAGAGGTGAGATGGCAGTGATCCGTAACGGAGAGCGGATTATAGCACTCGGCCACTCGGGGCCCCGTTAAATATGTTCATTTACCTCTTAATCTACACAATAAGTACATTTTTATGATTACACCTCATTGTTATTTAATAGGAAAATCCTGAAGTTGCTAATGTGGCTATACAATCCATCTTACTGTTGATGAAGTCAGGATGGCCTTAAAGGAAAGCATGTTTGACCATACAGTGAATGTATTCTGTAATCAGCCAGACTCTTGATTACAGATTTCATTGGCTTGTTAGCTCTGCTGTTCAAAGACCAGAAGAGACAGTGCAATGGCCTGTCATCTGGCTTTCATCAGTTTGTTGGGATAAGTTTCATTTTGCTAGTTCTCTCAAACCACTTTAAGGAAATTCATAAATATTTGAACATAGTATTGCCATGAGGTATAGTTGGGCATAAATAGAAATGGTGCCCCTGAAACGACCAGTGGTGGCACCTTGAAAATACTGTTATCACTGCTCCACCAGAATGGATGTTAAGATTATGATGGACTTTTCATTGAAAGACAGATCTAGATGGTCCAAAAGTGAATATTAAGCATCTAATGCTCAGCATGTCTACCATTGCAGCCTTGTTGAAAATCTCATTATCACTACTCATCCTGAATGGATACAATATATGTAGTTGGTCCCAGATAAAATATATACTGGTTTGACCTTCAACATGTTGGATGTGATAGCCATCTTGTAAATCTTCCTATTACTGTTCCTACTTAATGGATGGTCATATTTTCATAGCATTTTCTCTGTCAAATATGTTACCTGAGCAGCAGAGGGGGCGAATCGGACATTTTGTCCAATCGTTATTTTGCTTAATTATTACTTTCTGCACTCAACGATCTAGTGTCGTCAGCGCCTGGTAAAAGAAAAACGACAACGTCGTTGGGGGATCGTCGCGTCGTCATTTGGTTTAATTAACACCTTCTGCGCGCCGATCCCCAGCGTCGTCAGCGTCCGGTAAGCACATCGACGACTGCGTCGATGTCATCGCCCCCTCTGCTGCTAAGTGGTTATTTACAATGATCTTACAAACAGAGTGATCACTAACTCCTCCTCTTGCAGATCAATTAGGTTATTTGACTGATCGGTAATTCTAAAATTAATTCTCGTTAAAAACCGATCATGGCATCGCATATAGACCGGATTAATCGGACTCTCAACGATTAAAAATCCCGGAGGGGCTGTTGGTGAAAATGAATAAAGGATATATCCCTGTTGAGCCTGATTTGATTGCTTGGTATCCACCTGGTAACTTCCTTCGATAGCATCACACACTAGATTAATCGCTATCACCGATGCGATATTTACGTTGTACGGGGCAATATGCCTACCATCATCTCCGTTATCGTGTCTGAGGATATAAGTTGATGGGGGGGCATCCGCGGGTGGATTCTTAGGCCATCCTAGTATGGTTCTTATTGAACTGTTATAAATATCAACCATATACCCCGGTGTGCTTATTTCAATCGTCGACGATAACGTCGGTTCATGAACCGTAATAGCGATTTTTGATTCCTTTCCTGTGATCGATTTTATTCTGCGTTGAAATTCTTTATTGATTTGCTCTATTTGGTATGACCCAGTTGGTATTGTAACCTCCTTCCAGTCTGGGGTTCCATCGGGTTTATTTTTCCGTGCAAAAACCAGCGAGTTATTAGGTTGTTGTCCGTTAAATGCGTCCGCTCGGATATTAGGCCAACTGTGATATACTCGCAATTTTGCCAGCGCTATTTCCTTTACTGGAACCGGTGATGGAAAGTTTACACTGAATTCGGGTTTCGTTGATGTTATCGATATCATATTTGTTTGTACCGGAGTGGTATTCTCCGCGATCCGCTGAAGTAATTGAGACCCTTCGGGGTTCAGCGACATTATTATTATTCGTTGTTTTTAGTGTCTAATTTTAACAACCAGGTGGTTTCGGCTTCCAGTTGAAAATCCTCGATTTTTGACATCGCGGAGCTATATAACTGGACCATCGTGGAGAATTCAACATCGGATACGAACAAATTATCAATCGATAACGAGATCAACCCGGATAATTTCGAGTATGCGTCGGATACTATTTAATGTTTTACTGTATACTCGTTGAGTTTTTTCTGAAAACACGATGATATCTTCCTAGTGATTGCGTTGGCAACTCCAGCAACTGTTGTCATTGCGGAGACAGCGATTGGAACAGCGATCGGGGCTATCGTGGTCACCGTGGATAAAATAACACCGGCGCCAGCTACTATACCCGATACCGAGTACACGACCGCGTCGATGGCGGTTATTTTTCTGCGGTATTTTTTTATTTTTGCACGGTATTGTTCGGAAAGCGTTTTCAAGTTCGCGGAAAATTCTTTTGCGGTATCGAATCGATATTGATGTGACGTCGGTGATACCTCTGATTCAATTTCCTTGGTGGTCATTTTTATTTTAAAAGAGCTAGTGTTTTTAATTACTTAGATTCGCTGCAAATTCCACATACCATGTAATGTTTGCCCGGGCTAGATTTCTATCAACGGCATAAATTGTAAACTGTTCAGTTGCGTTCCTGTCTATAATTGTTGATATTGTATTGTTAAACCCGGATGAACTCGACGATAATATATTAAACTGCATCATTGAAACCAGTGTCAATCGATAAATACCCTTAACAGTTGCGGTAATATTTACTGTATTCTGTGTAGGAGTCCAATCGAATGATCCATGCCGAATTGTGTATACTGTGTTGATGATGTTCTCATGAGGGATTTTTATTTTTTCGAATTGCTCTGCTACTCTCGGTAGTCCGTCTTTAATCGCTTCAACATCAGTTTTAATCGTTCCTATTTCCTGTATATGCGTGTCCACATCTTTTTTGTTCGCTGCAACCCTAGTAATGAGTGTATTTATTTCCTGTATATGCGTGTCTATACTTTTTTTGTTCGCTATAACATTAATTTTGAGTACTTCTATTTCCCCTTCATGCACGTCTATACTTTTTTTGCTCGCTATAGCATTAGTGTTAATTGTTTCTATTCTCTGTCCATGCGCGTCTACATTATTTATGATCGTTACAACATTAGTTTTGATTGTTTCTATTTCCCGTGTATTCTCGGTCATACTTTTTTTGTTCGCTGCAACATCAAGTTTGATTGTTCCTATTTCATATGTATGCACGTCTATGCTTTTTTTGTTCGCTGCAACATCAGTTTTGATTATTCCTATTCCCCGCCAATACGCGTCTACATTTTTTTTGTTCGCTTCAACATCAGTTTTGATTGTTCCTATTTCCTGTGTATGCGCGTCCACACTCTTTTTGTTCGCTTCAATATCAGTTTTGATTGTTCCTATTTCCTGTGTATGTGCGTCCATATTATTTATGATCGTTGTAACATCAGTTTTGATTGTTTCTATTTTCCGTCCATGCGAGTCTACATTATTTATGATCGTTGCAACATTAGCGCCGATTGTTTCTATTTCCCGTTCATGCGAGTCTACACTCTTTTTGTTCGTTGCAACATTAGTTTTGATTGTTTCTATTTCCTGTCTATACGCAGTGATATCATTTATAGTTATTGTGATCTCATCCGGCTTGGTATTTTTTTTACCAAAGAATTTATCAAAGTTGTCATCGATCCTGTTAACATTTTTTCGTAACGAGGTAAATTGGCCCGGCAGCGTCATAAGATCCGAAATAGCATTTGTTATTATTATAAAATTCGGTTCGGTTGCCGTCGGGGGCCCCCGAAAAAAACTATCGACAATGTGTCGCACATCGTCGAAATGCGTTAGCGTCAACACGATCCGTTCTTCATACGATTTAATTTCACTACGTAAACCTTTTAACGAATTTGACATGGTTATATAATTGTCGCCAAGTGTACTTATTTTTCCATTTATCGTCAAGATGGATTCACCCGGTTTGAGTCGTCCGTCGCTGTTATACAGCGCGATAGTGTCCTCGGCGGCATCACGCTGTCGTATTAAAACGTCATTCAGTGACACATTACCGGATTTCAATTTACCCTGGCGGTCTTGAAATACAACTATTTCGCCCGGGTCAACACTTGTTAGATTCAACATATCAGCGATTTCATCCTCAATTAGTTTTTTTATGTCGGCGGCGGCCGTTTCCATGGATTCTTTCAGCGCCGAAACCGATCGCCCCCAGATATCAATCATTATTATTGTAAATGTTATTCTCTAAAATCCGTTGAGCTTCTACGACCCCACTAGTGTATTCGTTTACAACCACATGAGGTGGTTTCCGCGATGATGAAATCGCCGCAAGTACGTTCAATACCTCACGGCCACATATCGGTGGGTCACTTAATCGCTGTGTTGGCAGCGTGGAATAAAAAACCCGGGCTGAACACGCCGGGGCTGAACACGCCCGGATATACCGCATGAACTCTTTCGGCGGAGCTAACCCGTATGAATCAAAATAGACGATCGCACGCGGATCAATCGCGTACGCAACCCAATGAGTTCCCGCTCCGGAGGACCCATCGAGGTTAATTATGCCGGTTTCAATATTTCCTGGTGCCGCCGGTAATTGATCTCTCATAAAAACACCTCTGAAGTTTTTTATCGCTAGCGCGTTTGCGGCGTCTATTAAATCAAAATTAGACATTGGAGTCATAGACTCAGGAGTCATTGACTCCCGAGTCAATAAACGGTTCCCGGTAGTCTTAGACCCTTTCCCGAGTACCATGAATACGGGGTTCCCGGTAGTCTTAGACCCTTTCCGGCCACGGGTCGTTTTTTTTTGTAGCCTTTCCCGGTTGCCTTCTTCAATGCCATCCCCGCCGCGGTACCAACGGCTCCTAACGCCGCCGCCTTAGCCACTGCTGGTGCGGCCGCGGCAATCAATGCCGGAATCGCAGCTAACAGCGGAAATATTCCACCGGTCTTTTCCATGTTTTTAATTGCTGCGGCTGAAAAATCTATTTGAACACCCTTTTTATTCTTCATCGCATCATTGAAATGTTTTATTTGACGCGCCGTCAACGATATCTTATGATTACCACCCGCCATCTGCGACGGCTTCAGCGTTATTGTGGTCCCGCATTGTTTAGCCGACTTTGATCGTAATTTCTTGACTTGACCATCAGTCAACTCTACACTGACGACACTATACGACATTTTATTGTAAACGCGTTTTGTGCTTTCAATTACATGTTTTCCACTGGCGCATCAACGATTCTCATTCGTCCACCAACACCTTCTAGCAGCATTGATTTATCGCTGAGAATGACAGCAACCGCTCTATAATTGTCACCACCCGGGGGGATTATACGAGCTCGGAAGTGTATATCAACGACGGATTGTCTCGTTAAATCAAGATGTTCCAGCGAAAAATAATAAATCGGATACAGGTTTTTAAAATCAAGTTGTGATATTTGCAAACCGGTGTCGACGTTTTGATCACGACCCATATATGACAGCAATCGATGATACACACGTGCGATATGGTTTTGACCGTAATTAAGTTGTATATCCTCAGATGGTTCCTGCTGGCCGTTTATTCTCAGCGAGACGTCAGTAACGCCTAATTGATCAAATATCATATGGCTGGATAATTGATTATCAACTCTCGTCATATCCTGCAACGCAACAAATATATGACGCGGAGCCGAAATACCTTGTTGTGATGCCAGGTTCCATGTGAATATACCATTGATATTTGATTGCTTAGTATCTGTTGTTGTTGTTAGCCAACTTAGTAATGATTTTCCTCCCTGCTCCATGAAGGATAGCAATCGTGCCTCTGTGGTAATGGATGGAGTCAACACCGGCATCCACAATGACATTTTAGTTAAAACGACTTTACCAGGGTCATTATTTGGATTTGCAGTATCCGCTGGAATTCTCCAAATTGCATTTCTATCATCACCTTTTCGCACAAGTACCACGGTATGCTTGGCTCCGTAGATAACTTTTCGCACGTTCCTACAAAATCCAAATATATGATGCAGTGGAATCGCGCATGAGAAAGATCTACGCGGTCCTGTTAACATTGATATGCGTGTTACGGCTCCGATGTTGAAATTAGGATCGCTGTTTATAATCATATTCTCAATATCAGCATCAGCGTCACCAGCATTTTTTTTTGGTCGTCTTACCACAAATTGCGAGTTTCCGGCAGTGTTTCTAGTATCCTTTGCAAACATCATAGATGGACCCGCTGATCTTGTGTAATCGTCGGAATATCTTGCTAGCCCGATTATTGTTGTAGCAACATCAACATCGCGTTCTATAGACTCGATCTCTCGCCCGTCAATGAGATATTTTGCGCTCTCAAACAGCGCCATTACGCCGTTATTGACTAAGCCAACTTTGGTACCATCTGGATACGGTGCTGGTACAGCAGGAGTATCGGCCTCTGTTACAAGTTCTCCTTCGATTTCAATAAACGCTTCACACGGTAAAAAGTATTTACTGGTATCATGGACTTGAAGTTCAATTCGCGATCGTATGTCGGGTTGTACTGCATAATAGGAATAAAATTGATAATTACGGACGGAATCATCCTTGTGCACTGGTGCGTCCATATCAAACGCCGGGTCAGCTGTTCGTTTAAACATTTTATTTAATAATACGCTGATGCATCTAAATCATCGTCGTCGTTTTAAACCACTCCCCGCTATTATGTTTGCGGTGTCATCTTGATTACTGTTTACCAACGACTCTAGTTTTTCTTCCACGGCGTTATTTATTACTTTACTGACATTCGCAGGCATCACTGTCGTTGATGGCATCTGTTTTTTTCTTGAAAATCTCTTGGATTTCACCAACGACATTAGTTTGTCCCGCGCGGCTGAAAGCGCCTTTCCGGCAACATCTCCAATAGCACTAATTCCCTTATCACGAATAACATCAATAGCCTTCATTCCTAATTGTTTGGCTAACGGCGCTACTTTTGGAGCCATTCTTGTAAATAACCCCGCAATGGTGCTACCGAGACCATCTCCATAGTACGCACGGTAAACAGGCAATCGCGAGTTTACCACGTAGACGAGTACTGGTTTATCGTGATTGTAGTGTATGATCATCCTTATTAAAAACACCAGTTTTCCAATTAATCATCCACGAGTTCGTCTATGAGCGTTCGATATGTATTAATGTCTATGATACCGCCTGCAAATAACCGCTTGCAAATATCAGCAGCCTCATTGATTATTTCCGTAGAATTATTTCCGGCTCGTTTTCCTCCAATTAATACCTCTAGCCGTGATATATCACTGAGAACACTATTAGGGCAGGTAACACTAGCGTTTTCAACTAGACCACTACCACTTGGATACCCCTCTCCGCTTGTTTTTTTAGAACCAGCTTTTTTTTGACGTTTTTCTCGGACTTCTTCTTTTTGCTGTCGTAGTATTTCTTGTTGTTGTCGTATATCATAATCATCAATTCCTTTTTTAAATTCTTTATATCCCAATTCTTTTGTATCCAAGCGATCAATCTCTTTATTCGTTTTATACAACCAATTAACCCAGTCATCTCGTTTTATATTACTGTTTTTATACTCGTCTTTTAAAAAGTTTTTTCTTGAATAATAGCTTTGAGCGGCAAAATTACCAAAAACCCTATACTCGTCGGATTTCAGTAATTGAGGTCGTTTTATTTGTGCTATAGCCCCTTCAGTGAGTTTATCTATAAAGGGAATTCCTTTTTGAGTGGAAATTTTTTGAAGTTCACCAACATCACCCTGTTCAGAATCATCAATATCAGCTAATCGTTCATACTCTCGTTGGGTTTTTATATCACTGGAAAGTTGTTTTATCCGTTGCTGTGTTTGTTCTGTCTCTGCTGCTATCTTTTCAAGTACAGGAAGAAGAGGCGCCTCTTTCCGTTCGCCCTCCTTAGGAATATCCCCGTATATTGCTCGTTCTGTTGCAGCTGTAACATCCTTAGTCGCTTTAGTTACCGGGGCAAATAACTGTTCGCTTCCAACAGTAAAATCGGTTTGCATTTGTTGTCGCGTTTGAAGTTTCTCTCTCACTCTGTCTCGTAACGGTATAAACTTTTTAAGCGCTGCTAGCCGCTCTCTGGCTAGCCGAGTAGTAAGTGATTCACCTACCATTATTGTAAATTGATCCGCAATTTTCTAATTTTCCGCCGAGTGTACCATCGGGAGCTCCACGGAGTTTTCGTCTATAATCCTTCTAATGTTTTTGATCTTACTAGAAATCTCCCGGCGTCGTTCATAAACACGTCCGAGTTTTTTTCGTATTATTTCAACGGCAGTAAATAGTCCAATGAATGCATTTGCGTCATTGTGGTACAGGTTCTCATTAATCGTATGTTGTAATCGTTTTATAAAAAAATACTCGCGGGCCAGGGTAAAACGCCCCCGTTTCGACTGTTCGTTAATAATCTCATAATCGGATAATATTTTTTCACTGTCGAGACCATCAGATAATTCAATTCCTTGATTTTTTAATTTTGAAATCTCAGTTAATATATTATTGATGTCTTCGATATTCATTATTCTTATAAAACATCTTATTTCTAATATCAAAAATTTTAATAAAATTATTGGGGCCATTTTTGACCCCGTTTTTTGTATGGACAGTACAATGCCGTAGATCTCCACTCGAGTGTTGTGGCAGATTGCAGGCATACATGGACAGTACAATGCCGTAGATCTCCACTCGAGTGTTGTGGCAGATTGCAGGCATACATGGACAGTACAATGCCGTAGATCTCCACTCGAGTGTTGTGGCAGATTACAGGCATATACATATACTTAATTAAGGACATTCACATCTTGGAACCCCAAAGCATACATCTCCGGGAGGGAGGCCTAGGGTGACAAACGTCATCGTAGACCGCCCAGAAGATATGCTTGGGGGACATCACTACATGTACTTAATTAAGGATGAATATATTTACAATGAAATGATTGATGGATGATGGGACGGCACAAGACAGCACAAACATAAAACGGCGGGGCGGAACTCTACGGCCAATTCAACCAATCAAAAGCAACCCAATTAAATTAACCCGGTTGCATGATTGTGAACAAAAGACAACCACACGCCCGGGTCAAGAGCGTGGGTTAGTTTTGATTAGTTGAATTGGCTTTCGAAAGCCCCAGGCTTATAACGAGTCATCTTATATATAAAGTGACTAATACAGCGGCGTCAGTCACAAGGTGTGTGTTAATTTGAATTCCCTTGAATCGTTTGAATCCTTAAATACTTATTAATGGTGTTTCACGGCATTTAAATGAAACCAAATACTCAAATAAAACATTAAAAAAAAGAATACAGCTGTTAGATAATAGCGTGTATTTCATTAGTTTTCATCATAAAATGATTAATTAATCGCAACATTAATTGGACTTCAAGGGACGCAACATTAATTAGACTTCAAGGGACGTAACTCTTGTCATGCGACGCTATCACAAAACGAGTTATCTCCCTTTGATGTTATATATGAAAATCGAATTCTATGACCCGTCTTTTTTGAGATCGCTGTTTGATATATTCGTTCTGCAACAAATTGTATTGAGGCGATACAAATGTCAAAATATTTTCCTGCCTCATTCATCGACTGAAATATTTTTTCCTCGTGAGTTGTTGTATCAAATGACTTTACGGGTTTTGCTTTCTTTGAGTATTTACCAGTTTGGCCTTTTTTACTATTTTCACTCTGAGAGATGGCTTGCAGATTACACAGTCTATTATTTTGATAATTAGAATCAATGTGATCAATAACGAGACTATCTTTGATCAATCCGTGGAAACATTCATAGATGATTCTGTGACAGAGATATTTTTTCCCTCCAGCAGTAAACATTAAATACCCGTGATTGTTTTTCCATCCAACCGGCTTCTTCAGTCTACGATTTCTAACAATACCGTCGCGAGATGCCTCGTAATTGACGAGCAGGGGATGCGGCTGAAATTCTTGGTCCATTTGTATAATAATACTACTTGTCTAATTTATTATTTGGTTTAATTATGAATCTTTCAATGTAGTCTTGGGGGGTTTTGATGACGAAGTCGGCGGTGGGGTTGATGACGGCGTTTTTAATTCGCTTGTCATAATAGCGTTTTAGTTCCCTGTATCGCTTTCCGCCACAATTGATACACAACTGTGATTTTCCTCTTACACCGACGTGGCAAACCAAGCACGGGAGGGGGCCAAGAGAACCATTACGAACGCTTTGTAAATGATACCCGCAGAATTCACCTCTACATGATTTATTGCACGGGGTTGTCGACCCAATCATCAACCATTTGCAGTGATTCATTATACTATATTCTTTCATTTAAATACTTGTTTTAATTATATGGATGAGTTCGAGAGATTGGCAGCAATTAAGCCCCGGAAAAATATTAGGTTTAATCTCGATAGAGTCCTCAAGGACACACCAAAAGCGTTAATAAACGATAAAACCCTGTTGAGTAAAATACGCGATTGTATCAATGAATTCAAGCGTGATGGCGCATCTCACAGTTGGTCAACATTTCGAATTGATGGCATTGTTGATGCTACCATGAACGACAACCGCGCAGCAATGATAATATCACAACTTGACGGTAAAAGGTATTTCTTCAGAGTAAAATTCATTGTCCGGGTGGAATCAGGCGATTGGATCATGCGTGATAAATTTGAACCAGTTCTCAGCGACAAGAAAACAGTCACTGTCAGCCGCGACTCCAAGCCCGGGTTGTTAACCGGAATTGACAAACCATACTATGAACGAGCGTATCCTGAAACAGCAGTTGTTTATGGAATATACCGGTTAAATAAGAAACCTGATATCGGAAAACTGAAACCGATGAAACAGTCAACTGGGATAAATTGTGTAGCAGAACGAATAATAGAGCATTTTACAAATGCATGTCGAGGAAACAAATTGACTGATTTACGATGTAGCAAAATCAACCAGTGGGAACTAACCGTAAAAGAGCGTGGAGCAACCATCAGCGACATAGCGAGATTAGAAACATCGCTGAGATTTCCAATAACCGTTACAACGATAACCGGTGAAGTATTATACGAATCGAAGTATAAATCGAAGGGAGCCCCAATCAAAATTATTGATCATAACGAACACGCATGGACGCCCGTGATCACAATATTTCCACGGGATAGAACAGTAAAGTATATACCCGAAGAATTCCTGGGAGAACAATTCTCCAAGGACGGTTTTCTCGCGGAGAGGAAACTATTTGATGCTATTGCCTACTTGTGTAAAAACGACCCTGTATCAATGTGGTTACTTCGCAGCGCTGAAAACGATGCGGATACCTTTGATCAGTTTGTAAGACCAAACGGTGAATTATATCGCACTGAAGCATTTCACAACAGGATGAAAAAAACCGCCATAGAATTTGAGGAGCATGATGAACAACTGCTAACAAATTGTTTTACGATTCCATCGGTTGTAGCTCATGTTGCAGCAAGGAAAAATGCGTGGAGACCAACGCGCAGGGAATTTCTACCGGATGTACAATCCAGTTGTTTGGAATACTATCACGGTGGACTATGGAACACTGAATACAACCGCGACGCTATGATCTCGGTTGATATGGTTGCCTGTTATCCAGCGAGTTTTCTCGGGTATGGATCCGCCGCTGAGTACTTTAGACGATTTGGACACCCCAGTCATGAAATGACTCGTGTTGCTATTAATGGACCACTGCCTGATTTTGATTTAACCGGATTCGCTCGCATAGTATCATTTGAATTCGCGGCAGGACTCCATCGCTGTTGCTATATTTGGATCGGTAGACACATGGCTGAAAAGAGATGGCTGCCAATAGCGCTGCTACGGTATATGATTGATTGTAGCATGCTAGTTTCGTTGATTGTCAGTGACGCGATTATATCATACCGGGCACAGACTGAAGTCTGGTTACCAGAACCGGAGCGTCTAGATAGCATAATTGACGAGTCCAGAAAAAACATTGATGCCGACGAGGAATATATCATCGAATGGTCCAGGAGGATATTTAACCAACGAAACCGCGAGGCAAAAGATCTCGGTAGAAGAATAATTGGTAAGTTCACACAAGGTGGAAAAAACCACGACTACAAACGATATTGCTCACGGCTGATTATAGATGACGCAGAATATGATTTCGTAATCAAGGACACAGTGGCAAAAAATAGATACGTGAACTGCAAAACAGCTTTCTTGTCCAATGGAACGAGGTTGGGTACAGTTGTTACCTACAGCGATGGAGACAGCCCGGCGTATCCACATTTGAGGGCGTCTATGCTGGGATATTCCGCTATCAATTTATTCTCGATGATAAATAGATTCCCCGATACCGCGGTTAGAGTAGCCGTTGATTCGTTTTATGTTGACGTAGCGTATAAGGGAAACGTAGCCGAGTTTACTAGTCCGGACGAGAGTTGGGGTACATGGAGAATTAAAAATGAAATACGACGCGATTATTCCCCGTCAGCAGATGTCACCGTTGAGAACAACTACTTACGCGGTGATAAATTGTCAGAATGGTCTAATGCACCATCGTGTTCTGATCCAATTTGTAGACACAAGACGGTTTATTTAAGCGGCTGTGGCGGGTCAGGAAAGACGACTCGGGCAATTGAATTATTTCGAACGCGGGCAAGTATAATCGTGCTTACACTGACTCATAGACTAGCGCGAGAGATAAAACAACGAAATGTTGACGCCGTTACTTATCACAGCTTCTTTCGATACAGCGGCGGTGAGTGGACTCCTGATCGAATGGGTGAAAAATTTATTCCCGACATTATCATCTGGGATGAGATATGTACTGTTTCGTTAGATACTTTACAAATGTTTCTTGAGTGGTTGCTGCGCGCGAATACAGCGGTAATCATGTGTGGGGACCATGGCCAACCACCACCATTTGTCGGCGAGGGTCCACATGATTGGTTAAGGGGTTTTGTGGACTATTATGAAGAAACCGATACTGATTACCGAGCACTTGATGAACAACTGCGCGAGGTTAAGAAATTAATCAGATTACAGCCGGATAGAATTCAATGTGAAATAATTCGCGAGGTGATTCCGGAAACGCCGTTAAATGAATTCTGGGAAACATGGAGACCAAACGATTTGATTGTAGCGAGTAGAAAGATAGTCAGAGACACACTTCAGCGGAAGTTGTTTACGTTGCATAAGGAAAAGTTTCCAACGCGTCCAGTGCCGTTATGTTATAGACCCGCGGACACACGGCGGCAGAACATTGAAGTTGAAATTCCAGGCCGGAAAGAAAAACAAATTCTCGTGCTGAATGATATCGTGCTCGTTGATATCAGCGTTGTCGAGGACGCGCTACGTGCTGATAAATCCCCGTGGACGCTAGGATACGCAACAACAATACATTCCTCGCAGGGACTAACCATCACGGACACAATTGTTTGGATAGTTGATAATCGCATCGAATGGTCGAATCTAGCCTATCTTGCAGTGTCCAGAGTACGAAGGATAAATCAGCTTCGAAGAATTGTTATTGACGAAGCCACCGACGAAGCCGGCGACAAAGTCACCATCGATGCAAGCGTCATTGATAGAAAACTCTCGGGTTACCGCCAACAGGATAAAAAAAAACAGCGGCGTTTTGATATTGATGCCGAATTAATAATCTCGCTACGACAACAACAGAATAATCACTGCGCGAGTTGCAATTGTATAATGAGTTGGCGTTATTCGGATAAAGACACTCGCCAATTTACCGTGGATAGGATCGATAACAGTCTCGGTCATGTCAAAAACAATGTGAGGTTGACCTGTCTTGAGTGCAATAGACGCAACGCCGCTAGTTAAGACCACGTGGGGGCAATTGAGTATCGTTAGGTATCACTTGTAGTTGCTCGCGTGTAAATCCGCGCTGAGGAGCAGTTGAATCCAGTCTATAGATCGGTGGTCTACCAGTTGATCGTGTTATCGTTGATATGTTATGTGTGGTAACACTCCAAATAGGATCGGTAGCCCTTTTTTTACCGCCTTCAAGCTCTCCTGGTTCATATAGATATCTAACAGTGACATCGCCAAGAATCGGCTTAGAAACGCTATTTATTTTTAATTTTCCGGGTATATACTCGTATTTAATCGCGTCGCTGGGCTTCATGTTGATTACTCGGGTAATCTCGTTATTTAACGCTGCAATTACACCTGGCAACCTTTTAACCCATTCACGAGATCGTTTTTCTTGGATGAATTCCTTCGCGTATTGATATCCAAATAACCGTTCAGCGAGAGTCCGATTGAATCGTTCAACAATTGCCTGATCACGATGTAGCGCAGTATGACCTCGTCGTATCGCGACGCTATGATGTTTCAGCGTTGATAAAACAGCGCCGCGAAATTCACTACCAGGATCAACTTGTAATAGATTTGGCCAGCGCAGAGGACCTCTTCGATAAATCCGCTCAAACGCATCGGCTACTTCAGTTGCTGACTTTGTTTTCAACGGTTCCGCTTGTTTGTATCGACTCGCAACATCAACTACGGTTAGCGCGTATTTGTAACCGTTGTCATGCGGTAGAAATAGTATATCAGCCTGATGAACTTCATTAGGTACGCTGACATCAAAGCGCGAGAAGTTGATTTGTTTAGGCGGTGGTAGATAGATTTGCCATATAGCCTGTTTGGATAACCAATTAGCCGCAGTGGTCTTTGTTACCTTTGCAGCGCTTGCAAGCTTACCAATTGCGGCCTTCCCCTTCCAGTATCCTCTCGGAGAATGATAGATGGAATCCATCGTTTTTCTTGGATGATTGTTATTAATTACCAGCGCCAATCATTAATTTACCTTTCATAGCCGATTTTACCAACCATGAGGCCAATTTTTCTTTGACGGATTTATCAGGAATAGCATTTAGCGCGTGAATTAATTTTACATCCGCGATATGACGCTGTTGCAGATCGCTACTTTTGTAAGCAACATCATGAGCATGACACGCCTTATCGATAGCGTTTATTGGATACTCACCGGGTTTGGGCTGATTTTGATCATCGAGTCTAATATCTAATCGTGTTCCGGGGCCACAGTAGTTATATCCTGGGAGGTGTTTTTCTCCTGGATACTTTGCCCACGGTGTTCCGGGGAGTTTTGCCAATTTGGCTGCGATGTCACCTCCTCGCTTTTTTTTAAAACATCTCCGGGTCTAATAGAAATAAATCTAAATTTCTTTGTACCGCATTGTACACACTTACCAGTAAGCGCCGATCTGTTATTTCTTGTCGTAACGGTTGTCATATCATTTGTGCCAGTACGCACTCTACACTTCACACAATATAGATCCATAATTTATGTATAGAGATATGAATATAATTGATTTTTCGGCGACTAAAACAAGAGAACCAGTTAAGCATGTTGCAGCGTTACCAAACTCGATCCGGATGATTATCATCGGACCATCTGGATCCGGCAAGATGCAATTGTTACTCAATTTAATAATGAGATGGATGAAGTGGGATAAGTTGTATTTGGTTGCTCCTAGCGTAGATGATCAACGATGCTACGAGGTGTTGAAAGATTTCAACGAGAATGCATCAGCGATCGCTAAAAAGAATGTTATTGAGTTTATTACGGATATCAATGATGCACCGGGTATTGATGATATTGATGGCGACGTTAACAATCTAGTCGTGTACGATGATGTTATGTTAGACAATCAAAAGAACCCAGCTAGGATATTTTCCAGAGGCAGGCATAAAAACACTGACGTGATATATGTCACTCAACGATACACTCAGATTCCAAAAGTAATCAGAGATAACTGCAATATTCTTGCTGTATTCAACGGCGTTGATACACACACGCTACGAAATATTTGGCAGACATGGTGCGGCGGTGACATGGACTTTAATGTTTTTCGAAACTTTTTTAGTCATGCTCAGTCGACCCCACATGGATTCATAACGATAAATTTACATGATCCTCGGACACGATATCGTATCGGACTTGACCAAATATTCGGTTAGTTGTAAATAATTTTCATTGTAAATAACCACTTAGCAGCAGAGGGGGCGATGACATCGACGCGGTCGTCGATGTGCTTACCGGACGCTGACGACGCTGGGGATCGGCGCGCAGAAGGTGTTAATTAAACCAAATGACGACGCGACGATCCCCCAACGACGTCGTCGTTTTTTTTTTTACCAGGCGCTGACGACACTAGATCGTTGAGTGCAGAAAGTAATAATTAAGCAAAATAACGATTGGACAAAATGTCCGATTCGCCCCCTCTGCTGCTACCTGATCTTATCAACTTTTTGAATTAACTTCCTCTTCCATCAGAATCCAGTCTTCCAGAATGAAAGAAAATAATCTTTTCTGTCTACGGACAATATAGAATATAGAAATAGTGTCTGTGGGATGCAAATCTTCCAAGATACTCATAATTACCTCCACTAGACAATGAGGCTATGTGGCAGCCACTGTACTGGATGTTCTTAACTTATTGCTGGACATGGGAAACATTCAACAGCTTTCACTAGAAATATCACCCTTCCATTGGCAAAGTTGGTTTTGTTTTATTTCATTATCTTTGCTTGAAGTATTGGTAAATTTTGGTTTTCAGCAGTAATTTTGCATATTATTCCGTTGTTGTGAATCTTGTCAGTCACCATGCCTTTATTTTCACATTTTCACTGTATACTTTTCTTAATGACATTTACATAGAGTGCTAATAACATTTATTACAGTGTATACTTTCCTTAATGACATTTACATAGAGTGCTAATAACATTTATTACAGTGTATACTTTCCTTAATGACATTTACATAGAGTGCTAATAACATTTATTACAGTGTATTTCTTTCCATAATGACATTTACATAGAGTGCTAATAACATTTATTACAGTGTATTTTTTTCCTTAATGACATTTACATAGAGTACTAATAACATTTATTATAGTGTATACTTTCTTTAAATTTTTATGTTAATTTGAATGCAGTTTACATTTATTCATTGCATTACTTAGTCGTTTGTTGTTAAGGTGAGTTATGCTTCAGGTGTCCGCATATGATCAATTACAGCTCATTATCTGATTTCTTCTCTTTGAGGTGATGAAAAAGTTTAAATTTTGCTGTTGCATAGTATAAAAATGGAGACTTTAGTCATTGTTTTAGTTTTCAACTTTTCGCTAAATACCTGATTTCATGTCTGGGTGTACTCTATATATTTCATCTGATACAGGCAGTAACTGCACAAGTTGATTTGAAGGGGCTTGGTCTGTTTTTACAGAAACAAATGGAAAATAAATAATGTAAAAAGCAGGCATGGATTGAGTTGTCTGTCACGTTGTGACAACTGAAGCAGGAAGGACAGGATATTGTGCATTTGAATGTATTGCCATATTTTCATTCACTGCTTTAGTCTCGGAAAAGGAGAATGATCCAGAAGACCATGGCTTGCTTTAGGGAGTTTTCTTTCTTGCCCATTTTCTTACCTCTCAGTGGCTGATATGGACTGATGAGAAGACTTGTCCCTGTTTTTTTTGGCATCTCATTGGGTACAAGTCCTTCTGTATACTGGAGCAGGGATGGTGTACAAAATGTTTCAGTTCATCTGGTTTTCAGCTGACCTCAGAGGATGTTAACACTAACCACACCAGCCATCTATTTATGCCTGCTATTGTATTGGCTCCCAGCCATCCAACCAGCTGACTGTCCATTATTATGTTATTTTTATCAGAGGACAGTTGTAACAGAGTCTGCCTGCAAACTGGCCATTTGTTCTGGCATTTGTGGCTGGTTCCCACATTCAGCTCATCAGTCCATCTACATCGCCATCCACCTGGTCCTGCCAGCATCCTTGACAGTCCAAGCTCTGCTGGTTGCCTGACCATCAGTCAGTTCAGGCAATTTGGTTCTCAGTTTATTGCTTGCCATATGGGCATGTACCAAAGTATTAATTTTAATTTGCTCTATCGTTCCTTCGTCACTGTATGATTTACAAGGCTGTGGTAAGCTTATCAGTCAAGGACACTCATCCCCACCAGTGTGTGTAGTAATAACCTGGATTAACTTATGAACCCAGATCCAGCTATAAAGAGGACCGAGTTTAGCATTAAAACTGACTGAAGACATCTAAAGGATATTGTCTCTGGTTGAATGCCTGCTACTGCCACTTAAGAGTCAGGTGTACCAGGTCAGGACCATTGTGGACATGGATGATAAGAACAGTCATCCCTCCTTCCATCTACTCACAAATTCGTAATATCTCATTGTCCAAAGCTGTCTTCTCATAGAGCCAAATTATTGCATCATCCAACTGCTGGTACAGAATGCACTTTGATAACTATCATAAATAAATTCTGAGCTTGGACAAAGATATAGAGGGGTAAATATATCTGTTTTTCTTTTCTATAAAATATACCGTCATGTGTTTCAATCAGAAATGAAGCTGGTTATGTAGCAAGCATCATAATGCTCTGCTTTGTCTAAAGAGGGATGTCTTCACTAAAAGTTACAACTTGATGAATGCCTACTTTCATATCCCAATTCTTTGATCGGTACACAAATTCCTACAGCTCCTGTTCTATTTAACATGGTATCAGTTTATAGCAATCCTCTTTGGAATCAGTCTCAGTCATTTCACCATGACAAGTGACTGCACCATCACCATTCAGGTGAACAAAAGCAACTGTGGCACACATGGACAACATCTCACAGAAACACTTGTTAAGTTCTGAACAGGAAACTCTTTCCTCTCTTTTAACTTGGCTTTCTTGTGAACAGGGTGAAATGCCCCCTTTCCAGTATTTCATTTCTCTTGGTATGGAATTTCTGACTCATCTCAAGTTAGGTCACCCTCACATCAAGCACATTGCATAGATTGTCTTGCATTGACATGAATTTAAACCTTATATTTACATGCATAAATATTCATCATTCATCATTCACTTCTCTGCAAGCCTATTGTAAACCTTTACTAAGTTTGCTCTTTTAAATTACACTTAACAATTGACAAGATCAGATTTGGGTTGTGTAAAAGGTGTAAATAGTCCAAATATAATCACTCCAGTTGCATAACCTGTGTTGGATGTCTCTCAGACAGATACATTGTAAGAACTTTGCTCATTGGCTGAAGGATTGATGGGTAATGGTGTTTGCACACAGTTGTCATGGGCTAGGAAGAGAATCAGGAAGTATTCTTCAAAGGATATGGTTACTGCCAGTTGTTCCACAAATGCTGACTCAGGAGCAAACTTTCTAATTGTTACAGTAACATGATGCCATGAAATTGCAAATGAAGAAAAGAGCCAGGTATTCTTTGCCATAAAGGCCCACAAATGACAGCAGCATCTTTGCTGTTCAACTTTGCCACTGGCTGAGTGGTCTAAAGCGCTCACCGTTCCGGATCACTGCCATCTCACCTCTGTCTGCGTGGGTTCGAGTCCAAGTCTCGGCTAGCGTGGGTACATGGGAAAGCCTGCCAGTAGCTTCTCGAGGGTCGGTTGTTCTTCCCTGGGTTTTCCAGGGTTCTTCCTCCACCAGTTATACTGGCCACCATGTATAGCCTATCTTGTGCTGAAAAATGGCGTTAAACCCTAAACCAACAACAACAACAACAACAACAACTTTGCCACCACTCTTCCAGTCATGCATGCACTGAACAGATTGTAAGGCCAATACTGATACAGTATTGTGGCCCACATGGACCACCCATCACTACACATACACCCTGGTACTGGCAGTGTTAAAATCAGTCTTGCATTTTTTTAAATAGCTGTCTTCATTGGCCCTTTCTTCCCAAAGCCATTGTCAGGATCCCATCAAGTAATATTTGAAACATGCCGAGTCATTCAGAAGAGGGCCAGTTCACTTGTTCTTACCTCTCAAAGTACATTCTATATTTTTGCTCCATGTGAATTTCTTGCATAGGTCAGTTGATGAGGTTAGGGCAGTCATTACAAGCTTAAAGGGCATTGCCTAAGTGCTAGTAGGCAGGTAATTTACCAAGGTCCCTGGTGGTCCAGTGGTCTTAGATACTTGCCTTTATAGATCACAGACATCTCACCTCCATCTGCATCGGTTAGAATCTTGGGCTGAGCCAATATGGACATGTGAGAAAGTTTGTCAGTAGCTTCCTGTAGCTCAGTGGCTTTTCACAGGCTCTTTTTCACCAAATATACTGGCTGCCATGTTTAGCCTATCGTGCTGAAAAATGGCATTAAACCCATACCAACCAACCAAGTAATTTATCTTCCTAAATTTTCCTATATATGTGAAGGGTGTCCAGAAGTAATGTTCCTTTCACTTTTGACATTAAGAATCAAACTATACATCTTTTCTGTATACGCCATCAAATTTTCAGGACTGAATGCTCTCAGTTCTGTTTTTATTATCATTGTTTTGCCATAAAGGATGCACGTGCAAAATGTGGTCATTCTTACCAAATGAGATAGCTGAGTTGCAAACATGTAACTAACATAACTAAATGTTTATGTACACTGATTTCTGATGGCAGTATATGTACACAAGCAAAAAGAAAAACAAACACTTGAACTGCAACCAGTGTTTTTTATTTGCATGCATGACTTGAATTTGACCATAGTTTACCTAAGCTAATTTCGAGTGGTAATGAACATGGCAGGTGCATTAGTATACAGTAGAGGTTATAATCTTCCAGACAGGGTATTCAGGGGAAAGTGATAATTTTGATTTGTACACAAATTATATGGTCAGCAAGAAATGTAATGTTTGAAAAGTTGCACAAATGATGAACTTTTGCTGGAGTTGCAGGAGTTAAATGCTTTATTTCATAACTGCCTTTCTGTTGATCTACACTGCTCCTATGTCTCAGCTGATTTACATACAGTAGGAGATCACAGTTAAACCATCTCTGGGGAAAGAGGATCTCTCTCCACTTCTTATCCATATTCCTAACATTATAATCAAGAAATATGTTTGAAGAAGAAACCAGTTTTACAAGTAAAATATATTTCTTCAATTATTCCTACCTAATAATTATAATAAGATCGACACTAAGTTCCATTAGTAACATTGCTGGTAGAGTGTGCACTTCAGCTCCATTGATGATTGATGAATGGCAGGATTTGGCACCTATCTTTCTGTCTAAGAGGAGACCACTCCTGTCTGACTTCCTTCTCCAGAAACAAATAGTTGAGCATTTCTGTTGCTAGAACAAGACAGAAGGATTAGTTAACATCCTTTTTGCATGTACTGAATATTCCAAAATAATTGGAAAAGGATTATTTAAGAAACTCTTTTGGCTCCAAATTTTTTGTTATTGAAACTCTTTAAGTTCAAAACATTTTGTAAGCAAGCAAAATAGTTACGGATTCTTTTCAGTAGTCTGAACTATATAATAATGCCTCATAAAGTATGTATTAAATATTTCATTTGGGGCGTAGTGGGGGGGGGATTAATATATCTCAAAAGATTCATTGTATGTCCTGGGTTGCCAGATGTGGATTTTTTTTGCAGCCCTGATATTTTAGCTTTATTCATGCTCAGTACATTTCAGCATATTTATGGCAGAAAATGTTTGCTGTTTGCATAAATATTGCATAAACTATACATCTAGGAAAGTGAAATGAATTATGACAAATTACCTTGCAAAAGTTATATTTTGTAACATTTGCTGCTTTGGTGATTTACTTGTCATAGGTTTATGATTTATTGTTGTTGTTGTTGTTGTGGGGTTTAACGCCATTTTTCAGCACGCGATAGGCTATGCATGGTGGCCAGTATTAATGGTGGAGGAAGAACCCGGGAAAACCCCGAGAAGAACCACCGACCCACGAGAAGCTACTGGCAAACTTTCTCACATACCCACATTGGCCGAATCCTAGACTCGAACCCACACAGACAGTGGTGAGATGGCACTGGTCCGTAACAGAGTGCTTTAGACCACTCGGCCACTTTGGGCCCCTATGATTTATTGATTTAGTTACCGAACCTAACATATTCTATGTACTTGGCCAAATATGTTACTTGAAAACTCCACAAATAAGCTTCAAAACATCAAAACACATCAATGGAAATGGCATCCCTCATATGGAAGAAGTCACAGAAATAAGGTGGCATTGTGGTCATCACATATAGGACCTGATCCATGCATACCTCCCAAAGAATGCATCTTGACCATAGTGCATACATTGGTAATGTCTGCTGACGTATTAGTGTTGAAAGTAGCAACTTCAGTGATATGAGACATGTTTTTTATTTGAACTCACTTAACAAGCTTCATGAAGATGTACCTCAAGAGGATATCTTGGACTTTTTAAAGGACCCTTTATTTGGAGGATTTTTTATTTTTACCTATGTTTTATGTAACTTTGAAATAATTTTATCATCTTTACCTTTATGTTTTACCCTGTAGTTAATACAGTTTCCTTTTTTTGAAGTGTTTATCTTCAGTTTTCTGCAGTATTTTTTTACCATAACATATTTAAAACTTTTAACTGGCACTATTTAGCCAATTGTATGAAGACCTACTGCTATAAATGCATACATTGACACTGTGTTCACTGTTGATGTCTCTCATTCACACATGTATGTCTGTCCACACATTAGATTAAAGTAAGTGTTAAATCATATAAACATCTGTTTATTTACAAACTAGATTTAAGTAAATATTTTAGATGTCTCTTATTCACATACATGCATGTCTGTTCATTCACATTATTAAGGTAAGTGTTAATTTTTTTTGTAACATGATATTTACTTTGAAATGGTATTAACAGCTGCCTCACTAGGCGCTCAGCATTAAGAGGTTAGTGTTAGGACTGTTCGGCCTGGTGTCGGGATAATGTGACTGGGTGGAACATCATGGTACATGTCTGTGGCATGATGCCCTAGTTCTAGACATCACTAAAAACTGCTACACTGCATACATCGTAGTGATATGACTGAAAAATTGTTAAAGCTACGTTAAAAATCCTAATCACACCCACACATATTTACTTTGAATTGTTATGACTCTATGGTCTTAAACATAAAAGAATGCAAACCAACAAGTTTTGTAAAGTTCAACAAATAATTATTTCCCTAGAATATAAAGTGAAAATTAAAAAGAACTTACAGTATTGTGAATTAAATAGATTTAAAAGTTCTATTACAAGTCCAAAAGTACATAGTACTGAATGAATTCCAATTTTGAATATGCTGATATGCCATTAGTCTCAAATGTGCTAATGCACCAACAGTCTTAATGTATCACAATGGTATAATCAGAATGTTCTTGAATGAATTGACACTAATCCCAACATAGTTATTTAGTCTGAAAATATTGAGCACTTTGTAATTCCAGTGAATAATTTAAATTAATAAATCCTCAAATTAGAAACTGAACACATTTAAAAGACCAATTCCACTTTGAATGTTAAAGTAAGAATAAGTTATTTTTAAGTAAACAATAATTAATATAGAATCCATAACAAAGCCCGGATGAGGGCCATCTTTCCATCAAATTCATAACTTCTAGAACATTCTTAATTTCTAACAGAAATTTACCCTAGACCTTAAACTCCACATTTATAAACCTGTTTACCTCCAATTAATAATGATCATAATATATAATCTAAAATCATTGAGAAATATTAGTTATATATTATGTTATTTACAAAATAAGAAGATGTTAGTCTGGTAGTCCCTAAACTCAATTACTGACCAAGGTTAATAGCACAATATAAATACACGTAACATATAAGCATAGAGAGAATCCAGCACGCAGTGCAAGTTAAATTTACGTAACACAAGCTAAATAAAAGGCACATTTGAGAAAAAGAGTGTCTTGTATGATACATACATCCCGAACTCTTATTTTCTTCTCCATATTTCTCATAATTTACATATTGCATTTATTTTGGTGCCATGTATATTTTTAACCAGATAGAGCTACTGCCTTTGTGCTGTTAGGCTATAATATCACATACATTTTATGTAGTGTAGGCTTTGTGTTTCTGACTGAACTATATTCAAATTTTACACCAAGGATTAACATTAGATTGAATTGATTGAATTTGATCCTCATTTTTTAGCATGCTGGTACATTTGAATTTATGATTTTAGATCACTTGTCGACAGTGATGATCTTTGATTTTTCATTGACAGGTGTAGAGGATGGTCAGTCAGTAAGAGTGCCAGTAAATGAAGAAGAATTATTCATCACATTTAGGGTATGTATTTCCTTTTTATTCCCACATTTTTTAAAGCAAAGGTTGGGATTAGCAGTCTTTTTTCCAGGACACATAATTGTGCAAATCCCAACAAAATTGAACAAATCCCCTCCCCTCCAAATGAGTGGGTGCTGACAACATTGTACAGTTGATTTAGTATGAATTTAACAAAACCTATAATTTTCATCAATATCATCACAGTTGAATCTAATCAATGTAAGCAATGGACTTAAAGCTCCATTACCACAATCAAGCACTTGCTTTGTGACTTTTGCAATTGAGCAAAGAATTGCTTTCATTGTCGAGAGTAAAATGCATTTTACCAGTTGCACCTTTATAATGGCGGATATGCATTTTTTGTATTCATTGGTAATGCATTTGATGCTACATGCAGTTCTAACGCATGTCATATTGTGCCATTGTGCCATTGTCACTGTCTCTGTGCTTAAAACAAAGAGGAACAACTGCCAGTTTGAGTGACAATTCTTGTTAAAATTGATATTGTGCATGAATGTTTGCAGAAACTAGACAGTCTTCGGCAAGAAGATTAATACATGCGGATTCCTTGCAATGTGCCATGTACTTTAGTCACAGCCTTATGCAAGACATTTGGAAAATAAGGAAAGCAGAAGGAAAAACTTAACCTGAAATTATATGGCAGCTATTCTGGTTATGACATATTATACTGGCTTTGAGAATTCATTGACACTTGATTAGGAGCAAAATGCTCATCTGTTCATTTGTTGTTGTTGGGTTTAACGCCATTTTTCAGCACACGATAGGTTTTACATGGCGGCTAGTATTAATGGTGGAGGAAGAACCCGGGAAAACCCTGGAAAGAACCACTGACCCACGAGAAGCTACTGGCAAGCTTTCTCACATACCCACATTGGCTGAATCCGAGACTCGAACCCACACAGACAGAGGTGAGATGGCAGTGATCTGTAACAGAGATCACTTTAGACCACTCTGCCACTGGTGGCCCCCTGTTCATTTGTAGAGGTGTGTCTAATGTTATAAAACTTGCACATCATTCAAGATGAAGATTTTAGCCATTGAGATTTTGTTTGCCAATTGGCCTTTAGATGTGCACCATGTCATCAGAATTTTGATCCATCCTCTAGGGGCTGAAAATGCTGTTAATAAACTATTTCCTTTTCAAATACATTACCTGATCATAACACTTTGGGAGTGCTACCACTACATTGTAAATACAGCCCTCCCAGCTCAGATGTATAGCTATGGGAGCTAAATGTTGTTTAGCACATATATGGTAGTCAGACAGATCTCCATTCGATACCGGGATTAGTGCCAAATCCCACATATATCTCAGTTATTACTTCCTCTCGTGTCTAGTAGCATGCTCTCTCCAGTAAATACCTTGCAAAACATCTTAAAGAATTTTGAAAGATATTCCACACCATAATCAGTATTAGCTTTAACGTCCAAGAAGGGAATGTCTTATCCAGTATGTCTACCTGACACCAGAACACTCATGGATCAGCATACCCACTATAGTGTCAGAAGAAACTCAGGGCATCCTTTTTCCAGTTCAATACTGCAGCACCCATATCATGTGGAATGTACTTGTCAACATGCCATTCATAGGGACAATTTGTTCAGTGATTGTCTGGGAGTTATTATGTCCCATTCAGGATGATCTGTTATTGGCCACTACTTGAGACAGTCTAAACTAGTTACATCTCAGAATGTACAAGGGGCATTGACATTGCCACATTAGATTGTCTAGAATCCTGGTTGGGGCAGTCTGCTAGTATATTTGGCTACCACTTCACAAAATCTTTACCAGTTATATTTCAGATTGTACGGGTGATGTTGGCATTGCCACATTGTTATAGAGATGACAAGGAATTATCTCAAGCTGCATAGTCTTTACTAGGCTCAGTGATGACAAAAGAAGACTTTTCCTTCTGAGTAACAATAAAACAAGTGTTTTGCTTATTACCACTTTAGATTTGTTCTCTACCATCAACATCTTGGTCTAATGTTCCAGTATCTGTGGGGGGTTCTTCCTCCACCATTAATACTGGCCGCCATGTATAGCCTATCGTGTGCTGAAAAGTGGCGTTAAACCCCACAACAACAACAACCAGTATCTGTGGGGGCCCTGAGTGGCCGAGTGGTCTTAAGCGCTCACCATTCCGGATCACTGCCATCTCACCTCTGTCTGTGTGGGTTTGAGTCCAAGGCTCGGCTAGCATGGGTACGTGGGAAAGCCTGCCAGTAGCTTCTTGTGGGTCGGTGGTTCTTCCCTTGAGTTTCCAGGGTTCTTCCTCCACCAGTTATACTGGCTGCCATGTATAGCCTATCTTGTGCTGAAAAATGGCATTAAACCCTAGAACAACAACAACATCAACCAGTATCTGTTGTCATGGTAATCAAGAAATACAAACTTGTTTAATGTTACCAAAATCAGGTAGAGTCCTTATCTTAATAGGGCATTCTACTAGACCTGGAGTAGACAGGTACAAAGCATTCATAGGAATGATGCCCACATCAGTAAGCACCTCTAATATTGTCCTGCATAGTGCAGGTAGTAACAGGTTATGTTGATCACAAATCTCTTAACCCATTCTGGCACAGTAGCTTCTTATGAGTTGGTGGTTTTTCACTACGTATTCCTGGATTCTTCCTTCACCAGTTATAGTCTATTGTATGCTGAAAAATGGTATTAATCCCTTAACAAAAAGTACCCATTATTGTGACACAAAGAACCCAGCTTACTCAGTGGCTAGTTTAATGCTACAGTACCTAGGTGATGGGGACTCTTCTCAGGTGAGCAAAGCAAAGAGAAGAGAAGGGGGTAATTTCTATCACATTTTTTTCTCCATGCCATCAGATATAGGTTGTTTATGTCGATACCAAATCTGATTAGTTTTAGATATGCCCAGAATGTCTGATTACAGTGATCTAATATCTACATACCTACATCTCTGTGCACTCAGAAGAAACACGATGGTTCAATGCCACCCTGTGGCAGCTTAGTGCTTTTATGCCCATTTGCTATTACGAACCATGGGCAGCCTATGGCCAGGATTGGTCCATGTATATTATGCATCCCTGTTGGCCTATTACTTTATGGATCGATCTCGGTTTGATGACATAACCGACCAATGTCAGATGGATATATGACTCTCGGTCACAACATATTTTCGCTACTGGCTATGGCAGTGTTTCAGTCCATGATGCCCAGATCGTAAATGACACAGTTACTGATAAGTATTAAAAATTTGGCTCTGAAAAAAGAAATGTTGGCTCTGTTTCAACAAAAAGGATTTTTTCCATCTGATGTGGATCACACACAGCACCACAGGTTCTGATATATCCTTTTCATATGTCTAAGGTGACAGGGATCCAATGTCCTCTACCTTTTCCCAGCATCATGATACAGTCTTCAACATCACAAACAAAGGGTCTTTACCCAATATAGGACCTATTCCAGTTTGTGGCCAGTATTTTACCCTATCTAAGTGCCAATTATTTTGGAGCTGGTTTCAGTTCATGCAAGAATTCATATCAGCCAGAGAATTCTTTCTGAACAGAGTAAGTCTCCCACAGGAACATGCATTTAAATAATTTCAACAGGGGCATCAGTTGTTATGAAGTACAGTCTCTCAGCCAGAGAATTCCTTTGCCTTCTGCATATACTTAATGTTGCAGTGGATCTCATTGTCATGGGTCACCTAGTTAGGAGAGTATAGTCTGAAACTTTGCCTATTGGAACAAACAATACCAGTCTCTATTCACATCAGGTCCCATCTCAGAAAATGGGAGAACCTCACTTGGCCTATGTCTGATGTTTCCTTGCAGGTATGACCCCTAACGATAAAAGTTTGTGTAGATGCAAGCACAGCAGGCTGGGCTGCACATCTCCTTCCATCATTCCAGGAGGCCTGTGGAGAGTGGCCACATGGGATCGTCTATTTCATATCAATATCCTTGGGAGGAAATCCATATTGAAAGTGTATCATTGATGGCAGGAGAAGCTACATAGGAAGGGCATTCTCTTTCTTTCAGATGACTGTACTTGATGAACTATCTTGGCAAGGGGGATCCCCAGACCTCTGCAGTTTTGTTTGGGTGTTTCTCGGGTTGTGTAAAAAATGACAAGTCAGTGTACAAGTTCATCATATTTCTGGCAGACGAAATGTATTAGTGAACTCACTGCCACAAAAAGAATCAACTAATAATAACAGTGGTTGCTTCATATGTTGGTTTTCAGTCACATATGTACAACCCTCAAAAATCCCACTCGCAAGCTTGCTATTTATGAGTGGAAAAAAAGTCATTTGTTGACCGTTGTCGTCGTCTTTCCCCCTGCCCCCCCCCCCCCCCATTGTTGGCATTCTTGGCTAGCGAGTTGTCATAACAAATTGTGAGTTCATCATGGCTACAGTTTTTGAGGGTTGCATATGTACTCACTGGGATTTACT
This sequence comes from Sinohyriopsis cumingii, assembly GCA_028554795.2. Taxonomy (NCBI): domain Eukaryota; kingdom Metazoa; phylum Mollusca; class Bivalvia; order Unionida; family Unionidae; genus Sinohyriopsis; species Sinohyriopsis cumingii. The sequence continues at coordinate 55,749,898 of CM068829.1, forward strand.
GTTAGTGGATCTTTTTGCAACAGGATGGAATGCATAATTCAACCTTCGTCTCGCCTTTCGCAAATCTGAAGGCTAGTCAGTGCTCTTTTCATAGGTTGGGACTGCTTGGATGTATACATATACCGTCCAACACCTTGGATTTCAAAGGTGCTACAAAAAGCAAGAGAATCAGAGTGTTGCATAATCCTGTATGTTTCCCTCTAGTGGGAAATAATCATGGATAAGCAGCCTGAAGGGTCTTGCAGCAGAAACCCCAATGAAAATTGAGATATTTTCTCATCTGCACTTCACCCAAATACAGCTGATGAGCTTACACATCTGAATCATATTAAGTAATTTCTTGAGAACAAACAGTGGAGAAAATTATTAGAGTAGAGTATAAAGGCCCACCACTTTGAAAGCATATGATGGGAAGTAGTGAATTTTATCACAATTGTGTGAGCATGAACACATTTCTTAACTTTGGCCTAAATAGTCCAAACAGCTAACTTTTACTTTGGTTCTTTGAAGAAAAACAATTGGCTCCAATCATGGTAAAAGGCTACTGTCTCAGTCTCTGATGTGCTGTGTCGTCATTGAAGAGAGGATATAGATCCAGTCTGTTGCTGAAGTTTGATTGCACACAGCTAAAGATGCTGGCTTAGTGCCCAAAGTAGAATCTATCATAAGTGCTGACCTGGCTCAATAAGGCATCGTTTGATTTCATTGGTTTAACTCTCACATAAGACCTGCTTCATAATCGTATTAGCTGCTGCTAGTGAAACACATGCTTTGTTGGTTGACCCAGTTACAGTTCTGACAGGATGGGTCTGTGTCACTCATGATGGTCTCTGCTTTCATTGCTATAAACAGGCTTTTTAGCTTAGACCCTTCAATGCAAGGTCATCTACAGGACCCAGTGAGAGCTTTGAAGTGGTACCCGAACACAACCGAGGTAGTGTGAAGAGGACAGTATTTCAGTGCATGCTTTTTCATCTAGGATATTTTTACTGAATTAATCCAAAAATCAAATGAACTTGTTGAGCATTTAAGCTTGTAAGGACACAGTATGACAAATTCCTATTGATTTGCAAGAAGGAAAATTTTTCCTTTTATGCTAACTGTGTCGTTAGCATACAAAGTCTTTGTTGCAGCTGGGTTCTCAACTTAGCAGCTGCTGGATATCTTAGAGGATCAGAGAAAATCTCTCTGGGTTAACATGATGCATCTCCCTCCACCTCTTACCTATTTTCTTAAGGTATTATGGTTGGGTAACATATTGGAAGAAGAAACCAACTTTTGTAGTAAAATGTTTCTTTGATAATACTTACTTGATCTTATTACAGATACACACTCCCAGCCTCTTCAAAGTTACATCCTACTAGAAGAGTGAGCATTCCACTTAAGTAGTAACTTAGGGATATATGGAAATACAGTTGAACCCGGTTATGTCGCCGGCCTAGGGGTTTGCCAAAAAGCGTCGAGATAACCGATGATCACGATAAACGAAAACCAATATGGCGGCAATATATTAACATGTGCTTGAAATTTCTTTATGTACATGATGTGCGTTAATAAATGAGAATGTACATGCACGTGTTTTTGGAGGTTTTTTTACACAACAGCGTTGCCGCGATTTGTTTGATGAAGCGATCGGCATGCTATAAAAATGTACATACATGTTTGCTAACAACAAAAGGCATATGTGCACCAACTAACAGCAGAGATTTACCAGTATACAATACAAACCACCGTCGATTCTCGATACAAACCTTTATTATATTCTCCAACATTGCAAACACAAAGATCGCTCACAAAATCACAAAAAATGTGCGGGGTGTAGTTCGTTTTTACAAAAAGCTAACCAGTGTCAAAATTAAATTCGCAAGTCATTTCACTCTGACACAGCTCTGAAAAGTATCGTACACGCAGTTACTATCAAAAGACCGTGTTCTTGCAAAATAGGATCTCCATTCCCACAAAAGAAACTTACACAAGTCAACACCTGGCAATATTGGACCGTATATATTACTGTAGTCAACACCCAATGTAGGGATTCTTTCACTCCTGTATTTTGAGAAATAAATAATTATTTTTAATTATGCAAAACTTGTTTATTTGTTGTTTGCTATTTCTTCTTGCGGAGTTTAAGTCTCTGTAACCGTAACTTTTATCTGTTCTATTCGCGTCTTCAGAAGTCGGCCAGTTGTAGGTATAGTACGGTAGCATGATTGACTGTCACAGCATACAGTACTCGGCCCAGATGTCAGCATAAGCAGATTATGATGTAACAATGCACTGCTAAGATGGGGTTGTCGATACAAACAAAGCAATTGGTCATGGGGATCGAGATAACCGACGTTAAGTGGCATATTTGGCCTTCTTTTGTGCTCGAGATATTAGGGTTCGGCGACATAAAAGAATCGACATAACCGATGAGAAAATGCTAAGACAAAGAGAGAATTTGGCGGTTCCACTTCAAAAATGTCGACTTAATAGGGTTGGCGAGTTAACCGAGGTCGAGATAAGTGGGTTCGACTGTAGCACCAATCCATATATCAAGGGGATAAAACTCTGACTGCAACATATGCGACTGGACAAGCTTTTGGTCCTTTAGCTAAAAACTGTTGCTGGGATGGCTGTACTTGTGAGGTAGTGGAATTATGATCAGGAAATTATTATCAAAGAAACATATTTTACTCAAAATTTGGGTTTCTTTCAGGGTACCCATTCTTGTGGATTTTGTTGTTGTAGTAAATTACCAATTTAATGACACAGTTAATAGTAACCAGCACATGACAATGCTAGGACTCCTTTACAAATTAACAAATTAAAGTCATGAAAAAATGTTATCCTTACCCATGAAAACAAATGAATTTATATTAACTTAGGAAGGATGTAGTATTGAAATAGCATTTTCTCGTGAAACGAGATATGTAAATAACTTTCTGATTCAAAAGAATTTCTCTTAATACAAAAATTATTTTTATGTTAATACTTGTGGTATTAATGTGCAATAGTAGTATGTGTATTTTGGGTGATTTTAAATGTATATTCGTATAATTGTTTTATGGAACTGATATATAGATGTCCTCTCTTTACGAGCAACCTATAGAAATGAAGAAATTTGGCTGCAAAGTGAAGTGGCAGCTTATGATGTGTGTTCATGTGTAATGTTGCACAAGTCCTACACCATGTGGGGAAAGAGGGTGGGGGAGCTGAGGGGCTTGACAACACATTTATATTTTATAATTCTAAATTTAAAAAAAATTTGTAGTTTCATGTTTTCCAGATGTTGTGCAACCCCTGCATTGCTCATGATAGAGACATTACATTTTAAGTATGAAAATATGATTTTTGAAATGTAACCAGCAATGTCCACAAGGTCTGTCCTAACTCCCGAGGGGCATAGAGTGAGGAATGTGGGTAGAACAATGTACATTGGGCCCATGCATTTTATCGTGATATTATAATTTGAAGGGCAGTGTTTTACTAAATATTTCATACTGGTTTTCTTTTATACATTTTTAATTTTCCTCTTTTTTTTTTTGTTCCTTCCACAAGGTTGCTAAAAGTAAAATTTTCCGAAGAGAAGGTGCTGATATACATAGTGATGTTACTATAAGTCTTACACAGGCTGTTCTGGGAGGAACTATAAAAATACCTGGAATTTATGAAAATATTTTACTAAATGTAAGTATATTGTTATGTATATTTAACTTATATTTATACTTGACCTTTGTCTGTAATTGAGGATAGAGATTTTGTGTGTATCTGATTTTTGTCCTGTTGGTAAGTTATAAACAAGTTGTTTTCTGATATCTGAGTTCAAAGTCTGGCCTTTTTACAAACTTAGAATGTTTTGGAAGTGAACTTGTGACTCACATTTTATTGTGTTATTATTTTATTTATAAGTTTTTATATAAGATAATGGTAGACAAAATTATTCAAATTTTAAGTTTGGTCTGTGGAATCATTTACTTCTGTATTTAGATATAATTTTGAGAGAAATCATTTATTTAATTTATTTATAGGAATTACAAAGTGCTTATTCACTTTTTGGACTTAAACACTATTTCAGGATTATTGTAAATTTATTCAAAGATTTTCTGGATTATATCATTGTGATATATCAAGACTGTCATACATCCCACCTATTCAAGACTGCTGGCGCATCAGCACATTCAGTATTGGATTTCATTTGGAACGCTATACTTTTGGACTTGTGATAGAACATTTAGGATTATTTGGGGTTTAATTCACAATACTTAATAATTCCTCCTAATTTTCACTTTGTAAGTTAGGGAAATAAGTTTGTGTTGATTTTTTTTAAAAAAAAACTTGTTAGTTTTGCTTCTTTTCTGTTACTAAGTTGAAGACCATTGAGTTGTAATGACGTATCCTTACAGGCTTTGTTTTTATTAAAACTACAATTTTCAAAATAAAGGCAGGGAATTTTAGTATACTGACAGTTGTGTGTTTCAAGACAACAAGTGTAAAACACCTTCTGATACATGATCTCTTACATAAATATATAATTATAGACAAGGTTTGTAACTAGTAGCCATACTTCTTGACAACCATTTCTTAATTGGTTTTTTAAATATACTTTTTAGTAATCTTCTTGTCATTTTAATGTGGAGAAATTATCCCAAACCCAGGATATAATTTGAGATGGGTATGCTGGTACACATGTGGAGAAATTACACCAAACCCAGGATATAATTTGAGATGGGTTTGCTGGTACACATGTGGAGAAATTACACCAAACCCAGGATATAATTTGAGATGGGTTTGCTGGTACACATGTGGAGAAATTACCCCAAACCCAGGATATAATTTGAGATGGGGTTTGCTGGTACACATGTGGAGAAATTACCCCAAACCCAGGATATAATTTGAGATGGGTTTGCTGGTTCACATGTGGAGAAATTACACCAAACCCAGGATATAATTTGAGATGGGTTTGTTGGTACACATGTGGAGAAATTGCCCCAAACCCAGGATATAATTTGAGATGGGTTTGCTGGTACATATGTGGATAAATTACCCCAAACCCAGGATATAATTTGAGATGGATTTGCTGGTACACATGTAGTTATGAGCCAGATAATGTCAGAATTGTTTGATCTTGTTTGTTGCTTTGGCCATAACCTATTTTGTTCTACCATGACCACAGTTTTATTGATATATTGTTATGTTAAATTGTACATGACAGCAGATATTCTGTAAGTATTAAATTGTCCCCAGTATGTTGCTAACTTACATTTGAATGAAGAATTCCTAGCATCTTTTTGCATTTTTCTCTAATTTTTGTATGTAGTAATTAATTTCAATCAAAACTTCACTTGTAGAATACTCAGGAGTGCTTGTCAGAATCAAGATTCCTGATTAGTCAAAAGTGTTGGAAGGTTATTGCTTTAATGGAGATCGCCTGGCTGTTGTCTCAACATTTTGTTTCTCTGAATAGGTTACAGTGGCATGCAATGTGTGAAACTTTGTTGAAATCTGCGAGACTGTTAATGCTTCTTTTGATTGCAAGTTAACACCATTTTTTGGGTGAAAAGTAACTACATACTTGTAGAAATATCTGCTTGTGTCATCACTTTGCTGTGACAGTGTATCAATAGAGTTGTAGTCTTAAAAATTCTGGTGACCTCTGGCAAGAATAATGCCATCTGAGGAGGCAAATATCACAATTTTGATATTTTTTGGCTCTTAACATAGCACGGGTCTAACTCATCAAGAAGTGTCAGTCTGCTTTGGTGACCTAAGTGGTTAAAGCATCTGCCTCAGATGCGGGAGGTTGTGGGTTCGAACTCCGGCCGAGTCATGCCAAAGACTTATAAAAATGGTACTTGCAGCTTCCTTGCTTGGTGCTCAGCGTTAAGAGGTTGGTGGTGGGCCTGGTGTCACGATAATGTGACTGGGTGGCACATGATGCCACATGTCTGCAGCAAGATGCCCCAGTACTAGACATCACTATAAACTGCCGCACTGCAGATGTTGTAGTGATGTGATTTAATTTTTTTCAAGCTACATTAAAAATCCAAATTAAGCACATGCACACTCAAGAAGTGTCATAGATCATTGAGAAAGTTTCTCTACAGTTAAATAATGCTTAGATTACCCACAAGTGTCACTGCAAAAGCAAATTCATTTAGAAATTTGGGGCTGCATGTGAAAATGCAATTTCTCAATTTAGTATACAAACCTTGTGTCTACTTATATATTTAAATTAGGAGCCTTACTTGAGAAGTTTGTAGAACTGATACCAATATTTTCAAGATTTGGGCACATTTTATTATCAAGTTTATGTTGAGGTACCTGAATGGAAAGAAAAGCCAGCTTCCTTTGCAACATGTTCTGGACAAACAATAAGTAGGATGTTGTTTCTAGTTGATTTCTGTTGGTTTGTTGCTTTAGAGCACGGAAGCACAAGTAGCTTATTTAGTACTGAGGTGATTGGAATAAAGTGCCTTACCCATGGATGCAAAACAGTAGGTTCATCCTAGTGTTAGGATTCGAACTCGTAATCTTTCAGATGTGATTCTACCATACTAACCTCTGAACCATCCTGGCTTCAGATAACAAGTAGTCAAAATAGGCAAAAGTAATTGATAAGTGATTCATGCTGTATGTTAAACAATATTGAACTTGGGTGATTGTTAATGGAATCAAATGCACACAGGTTTGTTGTCATGGTGCATGGCTGTATCAGCTTGGTCCAGGGATAATTAAGTAGTGAAGTTTTCCATTTCATAGTCAGGTTTTACCCGATCAGGATGAGAGGATGAGTTGTTTTCCTGACCCATGCTTATGGATTCATGTCTAGTTTGCATGTTTATATTTTTTTTGTAGATCCCAGCGGGCTCCCAATCACATGACAGGATGCGTTTAGCAGGAAAAGGAATAAGTAGAGTAAATAGCTATGGCTATGGAGATCATTATGTCCATTTAAAAATAAAAATCCCTTTGTAAGTATTATGTATCTAGGTTTGTATACGTTTTTGTTAACATCTTTCATGTTGATGTTGCATTATTAAAATGCATTTTCTTAAAACTTGCTGTAGTCCATTTCAAATTGATAAGAAACTTTAGAACTTGCTTTGGATAGGCTTTGAAAAATAGCATTTATGGTCTTTGTTTTGTTTATGGAATTTTTCTGTTTTAGTGTGCTAAATTGTGCTCTGAAGCTGTTTGTAAGACATTATAGTACTGAATGTTATTGAGCATAATCTGTCATTGATCCATACTAGTTTGCTTTGATGCTTATTGACAGATGATAATAATTCCATTATTAACCTAACAGCCAGGCACAGAGGATGCATGGAAAGCCATCTCAAAATTAATTTTTTTATCCATTTTATCAATTCATAAGTTGTTCCGATTGCATGGAAGTTTTCTAATCAGTCTCAGATTTCTCATAGCCCTGTCCTATCCATTTATGTCTTCCATGGAACTATCAAGATAAATTTATCATTTAAGGTAGCACTTTTCTGCACAGTTGAAATGATGTGTCATTACATTGTCACTTTTTTACCATAATTGGAGAGATTTTGTAGGTAGAATGATGTGGTTATAACTTACGTCTCTTATTAAATTATGAAAAAGTTAATTTCGTGTAAAATTTAAATGATCACAATAGCAATCGTTTGAAAGAAAATTATAAACAAAAACTTAACGAGACTTTTGGAAAGTTTTAGTGACTTATTACCTCCCATAAATCAGCCTCACAATTTGTCATGGAAAACCCATGTGATCTCAGTAATTATGTCATACTGAAATAGTCCACTCATCAATGTATCCATTTCTTCATATTTTAAAAATTCATCCAATTTGCACTATTTCTTGTGTCACTTAAATGATTACTTGTGCTGGCAATATCATTTCAATCTGTGATATTCTTGGCTAAAATTCACAGATTACAGTTGAAAAAGTGAGTGAAATACCATCCATTTGAAGCTCAGTCACAAGCAAATTATTACTTTATGGCAGTTCATGGACCGTTGATTGCTGTGAACAACCTAAATTCTGATCACTCAACACCCTCTGTTCTGTATTTTCCCACCAATTCACACTTTTCTTATTCAAAATGCAAAATCACTTCAAACAAACTGTACTGTCCTGCATGGATTGATTATCAGTTATTAAAATTATTACCAGATGCACATGGTGAGGTTGTACAGTGTCTGAAATTCAGTTTTCCATATTTGGTTGCAGTGTCTCTGCAGTTAAAAGCATTTCAAATGCCTATGATATAGTGCCTTTGTTGTAAGACAGTACAGTGCCATTAATGAATCATTATTCCTTACAAGTTATTTATGACATATTTTTTTCAAAAATAATTTAAAGGGTCTATTCAACCTGATGTATGGAGGAAAAAAAAACTTCCTTCATAAAATTTGAAAATCACCCCATTTCTAGCATGTGGAAACTAATAAGTTGCCTCACTTGTGTTGGTGGTCATGAGCACAAAAAAAATCCAAGAGAAATCACTGAATTATTTTAATTTAAAAGTTTTTAATATGAAATCCCTCGAAAAAGCACTGAATTATTATAACTTAAAAGTTTTTAGTATGAATGTCCTGGAGAAATCACTGAATTATTATAACCAATCAGTGATGAGTTTACAAAAACAGTGGTACAGAAATGGATGGTTGCAAATGGAAGTGACCATATTCAATTATTCAATGGATTTTCCAATTGTAAGGTAGGTACTAGAAGGAGGTTCTGCAAATGGGAAACAAAATGTCAGTCATTTGAAGTTACTCTAGAAGTTTTAATTCTGTTGAGTGGACAAGGTTTTTATTTTGCTCTAATCACATGTGGTTTGTTCTGATTGTCACAGCTGACTAATTTGCCCAATCTAAATGGAAAGCTGATGGAGTTTGCTTTTGTATACAGCAAAACCATCATGTGACCAGTCTTGATTTCTGTATCTAGTTTAAATGTAATGAAGTGGGTTGTTTACCATATGGGGAACTTGTTTTTTATTTAGGGTTTGTCTGGGTTCATCATTAGTTGACAGTAGTCATACGGAAGTTAAAATTTAATGTTTCTGTTGAAGCACTGCAAATTCAGGTGACCAGTCCAGCAGTCATTTTATGTTGCCTGTGCTAGTTGGGCATATGAATTGTCATCCCCTGATTTTACACTTCAGTACTGTCTAATTTGCATATATGCATGATAGATGACTGTGTAATAAATTAATATGATATAGACACTTTACGGGTTAAGGTCCAATATTGCTCCTGCTTTGGCCTATAATTCAGTCTGTATTCAGTTCTTTCTAGCAGATTTTTCAATATACTCTCTTTGGTCTGCATGTTTTTGTCAAGGAGTACTTGTAAAAAAATACTTAGCATTTGTTGGGCGACTTCCTGTGTGCCATATGCTGAAAGCTGGACTCAAACCTGACATCACGGTGCTTCAAAAAGATGTTACCTTTTTGCTATCCTGATTGGCAGAGTTCAGTGTACATTTCAGACACATTGGGACAGGTTATGTTACCTTTGTGCTATCCTGATTGGCAGACCTCAGTGTACATTTCAGACCTAGTGGGACAGGTTATGTTACCTTTGTGCTATCCTGATTGACAGGTTATGAACATGACTCATATTTTACTATTGCAGGAGATTAACACCTGAGCAAAAAGCTCTGATACTTCAGTTTGCAGAGCTGGAGAAAAATGTGGATGGTACTGTCAGTGGAGTAGTGGAGACCAAATCAGGTCAGTTGATTACTTGCACACAATAACAATAGTCAGAGGCTTGGTTTTTTTTTTGTTGTCTTGTGTTAATTAGGGTGGTGAGACATTATCACTTTTACAACAGAGATCATGGCAGCAGGTATGGCATTATGAACATTGTTAGTGGTGTGTTAAGGGTTTGCATAGCATATGGGGAGGGGTCAAAATCTATACATGGATGCAGGTATGAAACGGGTTTCTGCTAAGCAATGTGATTTTTTTGTTTGTTTAATTTATAGCACACTTTAAAATCCTGCACACATGTACAATAGGTACTTTGTGTTTCTCATTTGTTTCCTGCACTGTTTTACTTATTTCGAAATTATTTAAATAAACTAAAAATTATTCATTTTAAAAGAGCAGAAAAAGGTCATTCCTGTTTTATGAATCATGATGAATTACTTGTGATGCACGAAAGAGAATGTTTTATTTAAAGACGGGGGGGGTAAAAAAATGATTGGGTCAGTGTTTGGGCTATAGACAGCAATGTAATTTCCATCTTTTGTGACAAAAAAATGTTTTCATTTTGAATGTTTCTTTGTTCTAGAAGGCTTCAGGTCTGTCATTAACAGTATATTCATGGTTTGAAATGAAGAAGCAATATAATATAGAAATATAGAACCCTGTGATTATTTAAAAGAAGCCATTGTAAGAAGATCATTGGGGCAAGGGAAATGACTGAGATGAATTGTTTCCAACGCGATCCAGATCTGAAAGTTACTGTGGCCTTATGATTAAGATAACTTGCATAAATCACATTGGATTGAACTGGTCAGTTATCACATTGGATTGAACTGGTCAGTTATAAACTGGAACCCAACCAAGTAGGATTTAAGTGCCCTTCTCAAGGACACTTCGAGGCCCAGACTGGCCTGAGCAAGGTACACGTGATTATTAGCGGATTCTTTACTCCCTTAACTATCACAGAGCCCTCTACCAAATAGCATTTATTCCAACATAGCACGTAGTTTTCTTCTGTGGGAGGACTGTTTTGACAGATGTGATACATGTGTAAAAAGTATGTAAAATTACTCCTCTCTTGTAGGTGGAAGAGCAAAAGATGAGGGAGAGAAACTTACTGGGGAAACTATTTCTGATGCTCCGGAGGAAGAGTCAGAATCTTTCTTAAATAAACTCAAACGCAAGATATTTGGTTGACACAGGAGCCTTCTAGAACCATCATTAGGTCAGACTGCATTTTACTTGTTCAGGTTTTATTTTCAAAGTTAAAGAGTCTAAAACAAGTGATGATAAGCTTGTAGTTTAATTTTCATGTACAGTCAGATTTGTTTTAAATGACCACAGAGAGATTAGGTTGATATTGTTATTATAAACAGTGGTCCTGTTGGAAGGTACCTAGCTATTAATCGATTTGATTTGCTGTTTAATAGGTACTAATTAACTTGACCTTCATGTGTATGGTAAATATATTAAACAAGCTGAATATTTTAAAAAAGATTGTTACATTCATTAGTGAGCAAAGGAATTTTTTTTATAGAAATTTGACTAAAGATTGAAATACAAATGAAAAGTCTTTTTAACATATGCAAAAAATTAGCTATTTTCATTTAAAATGTTTGTATACAGTGCAGTGCAGTGGTGTCACATACAGCCTGGTAGAGGCCTTTTTGTTTTAGTGTTGTATTACATTGTGTCTTCAATATCCTGCTACCTATGCACAAGTAGGATGATGGCAAGAATTTTAAGTTTCACATGAATATAGTTTTGTGCTGTATGCACATGTATTACAGTAAAAAGTACCATATATACATGTATTACAGTAAGAAGTACCATATATACATGTATTACAGTAAGAAGTACCATATATACATGTATTACAGCAAGTACCATATATACATGTATTACAGCAAGAAGTACCATATATTCATTACAGTAAGAAGTACCATATATACATGTATTACAGTAGGAAGTACCATATATACATGTATTACAGTAAGAAGTACCATATATACATGTATTACAGCAAGAAGTACCATATATTCATTACAGTAAGAAGTACCATATATACATGTATTACAGCAAGAAGTACCATATATACATGTATTACAGCAAGAAGTACCATATATTCATTACAGTAAGAAGTACCATATATACATGTATTACAGTAAGAAGTACCATATATACATGTATTACAGCAAGAAGTACCATATATTCATTACAGTAAGAAGTACCATATATACATGTATTACAGTAAGAAGTACCATATATACATGTATTACAGCAAGAAGTACCATATATTCATTACAGTAAGAAGTACCATATATACATGTATTACAGTAAGAAGTACCATATATACATGTATTACAGCAAGAAGTACCATATATGTATTACGGTAAGAAGTACCATAATTACATGTATTACAGTAAGAAGTACCATATATACATGTATTACAGCAAGAAGTACCATATATGTATTACAGTAAGAAGTACCATATATACATGTATTACAGCAAGAAGTACCATATATTCATTACAGTAAGAAGTACCATATATACATGTATTACAGTAAGAAGTACCATATATACATGCATAAAAGTTAGATCCAATTATAAACTGAATAGATCCATAACTGCCACTGCAAAATGCACCAGCAGATGTTGGTCTCTGCAGTTTGTTAGGATTAATTAGTAGAACAAATGATATAGACCCAGATGAGCCAGCAGATTGAGGTCTGTGTTGCTTGCAGTTGGACCCAGCTTACAGCAAGTATATATGGTATGTTATTGATACATGTGTAATGTGGTGACAATCTTGTAAAACTTCTTATCACAGCTGCAGATTTGATGGTCATATGAACATTATCAGCATGGAGTTTTCAGTGTATGATTTACTTTAAATGAAAAAGTTGCCCATCTGACAGCCAGTATGGCAACCATTGGAGCCATCTTGACAATCTTTTATCATTACTTGTCCCAAATGGAAAGTTGTATCTAGATGGGGCTTTTGGCAGAAGACAACGATGTCTAGTTCAGCCTAAATTAAAATGGCTATTGCTACTCCCATCTAAATGGATTGTCATGTTAACTTGAGATGTTTGCTAATAGACTGTTTATGTTAATCCTGAGTAAAAACAGTGTGGTCACCATATAGGCATTCTAGAGCATCTTGTTATTGCTATTTCTGAATGGAAACATGCATTTTCACCGTAAGACTTCTGGTACTGATTTGACTTCCAATATGGCCACCAAGTGGCCATTTTGAAAATCATGTCATCTCTGTTCCTTCTGTTTTCACTGAAAGTATTTTTTTAAAATTATCTTTATTTGGACCTAATTGTAAGCAGTGCTAATCTGACATCCAGTATGGGCTGCAATGGCAGCTATCCTCAAAATCTTGTTATTCTACCCAACAGAAAGTCACATCAGCTTGGGCTTTTCACCAGAAGACATGTCATATCTAGTTGGTTCTAAATTTAAATGCTGCCAATCTGACTCCAATATAACCGTCTTTTGTTTTCACCAAAAAAAATCCAATCATGTTTAGTTCTAAACGAAATTGGTGCTGATATGACATTCATTATGGCCACCATCTTGAAATTCTTCTTGTCGCTACTCCTCATGAATGGATGGTCATATTCACACAGGGTTTTCACCAAAGGTTTTTAAATGATTTCTGATTGGTTCTAAATGAAAATGATATACATCTTACATCCAATATGACTGCCACAGTGGCTAATTTTAGAATCTTGTTATGCTAAAAAATATAAAAGATGGTTTCAGCACTCAGCAGCAGTGTTTCCCTTTACCCTCATTTGCGCTTCAGAGACCCCCAAATTTGTAATTTGACCCCAAGTTTTGATACCAAAGTTTGATTTTTACTCAGTCTGACTCCCAGTTTTGACACCAAGGGGATTTTTTACTCTCAGTCTTGCACCCCTAGGTGATTACACTGAGCAGTAGAATAGAAGAAATGAGAAACTCTTATTTCAAATTCCTGGATATAGAGTGTCAGTCCATTTGAGGGACTCTTCTTGTGCCTAAAACAAGTATGGTTGTCTTTGTGCATCACTTACAGCTAAAGCAGTGGATTTCATCAAATATATTTTTTTAAAATGAAGGAACAGTACAAAGAACTGAATGAAGTGATGCCTTATACCTGTTCTTTGGGGCCCCGAGTGGCCGAGTGGTCTAACGCGCTCTCCGTTACAGATCATTGCCATCTCACCACTGTCTGCGTGGGTTCGAGTCTCAGATTCAGCCAATGTGGGTATGTGAAAAAGCTTGCCAGTAGCTTCTCGTGGGTCAGTGGTTCTTTCCGGGGTTTTCTCGGGTTCTTCCTCCACCATTAATACTGGCCGCCATACATAGCCTATCGTGTGCTGAAAAATGGCGTAAACCCTACAACAACAACAACAACATACCTGTTCTTATGTAACAGTGGAGGTGTGTACCGATATTTGGTTGAACGTGTCTGTTGCTCGACTTTTTGAGCTGTCTTTTTGTAATGTGGTAGTTGCATTTAAGTCATTTCATTCATGTTATAATGAATATAATTAATGATCAGTCAGTTACAAGGAATCTATCCTTGATCTTGAATTACATCCAATTCCCAACATTAATATGGATTTGCCAAAGAGCCAGGAGCACCAGGTTGATGTGATCCAAGTAAAAAGTGATAGCCATATCAGCCTGGGAGTCCTAGCTCTTGCCCCACGGTAGTCCAACTATACAGGTAGCTATTGCTTTGATTTTTAACTTGAATACACATTTAGATCTTGAACTTGACATACCTTGGATCATGAAATTGAATAGGTCATACGCTAAAGAATAGTTAAAACCACTGATACATTTAGACAGGGAATCAGATTTTTTTTTTGTGTTATATCTTAAATATGAAATGGAAACGTATTGGCAACATAATTTGATTTTCGTTCCTATATCTTCACATGTGAAAAATATGTATTTTCACATGAGAGAATATAAGATTTACTATAATGCCATGCAACACTTGATTCTGTGTGTCTACAGAAGTTATACCTGCAGCAGTAAACATGAGCACTTTGTGAACTAAAACACATTAATAGAAACTGCATTTCATTTCTGGCATGGAAATTAATTTTTGCACAAGAAATTTGACATGATGCCTTTTGCATCTCTTTGAAGTCATTTTCCTTGACAACAGCAATAGTCCTGCTGTGATGCATTGCTGATTTGGACTTTATTTGTTTTCAGGTAGTCTACAAAATGCCAATAATGTAATATACTGTGACAGATTAGGTCAACCCAATCCTATCGCTCTATTAGGTCACTAATATTTATTTTATCAGCCTTTGAAAGTGATTTAAATTTACAAAATATGGGTGGGTGGTGTGTTTGTGTGTGCAGAAGAGTGAGTTTAATCTTGTCAACTTTGATTCTGGAACAAGTTTGGTATATAAAAAAAAGAAATTTTCTTTTCCTTCGTAAATAGCAGATATATTTGATCTTTTGGTACCAAAAGCAATATATCTTAATCCTGCCTTTAACAGTAATTAAAATATCACATTTTTTTTACCACATGATGAAACATATCCAGCATCAGTGTCGCAAAAGAAATGTCCTCTGTATATATATACAGTAGACAGATAAATTTAAAAGGGGTTGAGATTTGAAAGAATTTATGTTACAGGTATAGTCAAAGTGAATACTTTATGCATATGCAGGCCCAGATAAAATGATTTGAAAAATTACAAGTTTACATGCACATTTCATTGTGGTTAATAGTTTATTGTCACATTTGACATGAAACTACACTAAATTTTCTTTCTTTTCTCCACTAAAATTAATGTGTGCATGTTGTTTACAAATAGCTCTCACCATATTATTGCAAGCCTTCTGATAAGTGGGCTTGGTAACTTCATTATGCGGGCAGATAACTGGTACAACTGGTATAATAACATTGTTACAATTATTTATTTCATTGCTGTTATTTCGTACATTTGATTTATGTTGGGCAGATTGCAAAGGTGATTGATAAATGGGGCTATTAAAGGGACAAAACATTTTCAAACAATGACTTTTGGGTGAAGATAAGGTTGGTAAAACATTGAGGTGCATTGGATATGAAATACTGGTGACATCATCATGTGCCTTTGGATACAATTTACATGCTTATACCATACTGTACTTTTGTCGTGTACTAATTGGTTCTTCTTCTCATCACATATTTCCATTTTCTTTGCAGGTAAAAGAGCAGTTGATGAGGATGGTTTAGTTTCCCAGATTCGTGAAATTTTACGAGACTTTCCTACGGAGGATGAAAATAAAAAGGGATCCAAATCAACTTGAATGCAGTATATGAGCTCATGACATAAATCTACCAGAGAGCTTCCTTTCAGTGAATGATCTATATGTTACTGGGTCAGGGGCATTGTTTGCAGAATGTTTTGTGTCAGTGCACTAGCCAATAGACATCACAACTGGTGGAAAATGCCCCTTACAATGGATCTTTCTTGAAAGATCTCCAAAAACTGAGGCACTTTAAGGCAGATTAGATGGAGAAATATTCACAAAGCAAACATTTCTTATACAAAGCTAATTTCTTATCTTTCCTAAGGTTATTCTGAAAGATTGGTTTGACTGTAATCCCAAGTATCAGTATGAGCAACTTTGTATAAACTTAGTGCATCATTTATGCATGGTACATTATCATTGGTTGCCAATATGTTTGTTGCAAGGAATTTGAAAAGCCACAAATAAATTTGTTTTGAGATTTTATTGCATTGCTTTGCTTCAGATGTTCACCAGTCATCTATGTCACCCAGAAAGGAATAGGATTTAAACATAGCTGTGGGAATTGGGAATATAATAATACTGTGTTTGTGCTAGTGAAATCTGCAAAGGCAGTGGCGGTTCATTTCACTAAATACATTGAATGTATTTAGTGATTGAAAATTTAGGACTTTTGCTGTTGTCTGCAGATTCATGCCTTCAAGTTGCCATCACTATGGTAGCATATTTTCTATGTTGGATAATGATGTAAGACACTAAATTTCTTTTAAAAAATAACATTTAACCATGTATGATGATTTAGCAATAAATCTTTTATTTAAAAATAATTTTTTGGTAAAAAAGATGCTGTTATAAACAAACTAGTAAATAATGGATAATAGCTTAATTTGTACAGGAAACAGATCTGGAATGGACAGTCTTATGGTTCAGACCTATTCCGGTTCACTAGATAATTAAAGATGCTGGTATGTTCCTTGATATATCTTCACGACTACTTGACCAATTCTAGTGGAAACCAAGGAAGCTTGTCGTTTACATTTTTTTTAAATGTCTGTGTAAAGGTATCAAAAGGTTGTATACAATACATGGATACTTGTTGCATATTACTAATGTGACCTCACTACAAGAAATTGTGTTGTATAATGCTAATCTACTTAAGTAAGCCCTTTGAATTGTTTATTAACTGTTTATCTGAAACAAACAATTGTTAGTCATGGCAAACAGTTGAAATTTATGTCATTTGTAATAAAATACAGGTTGAGGTCTTTTTTTTTACAGATTAGCCAAGTCCTTGCCAATTAGTTATTGAGGCATAGCATTTGTTTTAACTACAACATTCATTTCTCCTGCACATCAAAGTATTTTTCTTATGGTACGGGCTGTTCCAGTATAATGTACATGGGAGCCAGTAAGGTGTGTTCTAAGAGTAGTAGTCATCCTCAGATGCAAGTTAGAATTTTGTGTTGTTTTCATATGAACTATGTCAGTAATCAGAGTATAGTGTGACCCCGCTATAATGCGAATTCGGATATAACGCGATCATAGTGTGGTTCCTGAAATTTTGTATATTCATTCGCAGATGAATATTTTGTTTTCAACGTACGTGAAATATTGTTTAAAAAAATTATTATCATTATGGGGAAGAGATCGTGTATGAATTCGAATTTAATATGATTGTGGTATTGTTCCTGAAATTTTAAATACATGTATGTTTATTTTTCTCTTACCTAGAACATTTTTTTTTAAGTATGAGAAATAGTGTGTAAAATGTTTATTATCATTTTGGGGAAGGGTTCGCGTACAAATTTTAATATAATACGATCGTGGCATAGCTTCTGAAATTTAACGATATCACCAGGTTCTTGAAGTGTTATGCCAAAATAAACATTATCGGAAATGTTACTTATTACTGGTCCATGAGTAAAGCCAGTAAGTCATCCTTGTGATTGTCTTCAACTAAATTTGTATACAATCATTGCCCAAACAATAGCCAACATGTGTTTCTTCTTTAACTGCATAGACAACCAAGCAGCAGACAATACGGTGGTTGATGAAAGATTCTCAGAGTTTAATAAACATCAAAAAAACAAAAGCTGCCAACATGTTTGCTGGGCTTGGTGGTGTTATTAGACACAATCAGCTGACCAGTAAATAATGTCCACTTTATTAGCTGGAAATTGAAAGGATATGAAATTGTACATGCATTCAGCTTCAATTTTTTTTGTTATAAAAGTGACTCGTGACCATTGCAGGCCTACTGTACTTAGCTCTCTGGTTTCATATGGGTATGGTGCTTGTCAATGAACTCATTATTAATTTCCTATTTTTTATTTTAAAAATATTTTACCGTTATGTAAAAGCAAGTTCACAAATGAAAGTCATTCTCTGCACTTCACGCAATGATTAGTATAGTAGTTTTCACACAAATAGGCGTACAAGTGTTAATTATTGGAAATTTGCAATGGATAAATGTACAAGGAAACGCACATGAGAAAATTTTAGCAGTATGTGTTCATAGACCCTGGAACGTAATGAACCATACATGTGCTTCGTCTTTCTTAACCTAATTTTGATGTTAATTTTTCCTTTAATGATGTGGGACAAAATTATTTAATAGTTTAAATATATATGCAATTTTTGCAATGGAATTACATATCTTATGGAATAATTGCAAGCCCAGACAGTACGATATCAGACAGCATGTAAATGGTGTTGATACTCTGTATATTATATGTTGAATTCAGACACAACGATCTGGGAAAAATTATTGAATATTGTAAATTTGTGTGCAGTTTTTCAGTGGAATTACATGCATTATAGATGAACTGCATGCCACGACGGCACAATACTAAACTGTGTTGATACCCTATTCATCATATACATGAGACATGAATACACATATATGTGCCAATGAGTTGATCCCTGAAAAAAGTAAAATACTGTAAAATCCCGCATTAACGCGATCAAAATTTTTGGGACCCCAATTATCGCGCTATAGAAGGGTTCCACTGTACTCAAGCATATATTTAAAGGAGATCATGCCTTCCCAGGGTACCAAATATGTTTAAGTGGAACAGACCTACCCTCATTGTTAGGATTTGATTAAAACAAATGGGGTGGTGAACAGGATTATCAGCAGACTTTAAAAAAAATTGTTTTCCTAAGTTCTGTCAGAGTGGGATGTAAATTTTATTGCAGAAAGAGTGTGTGGCTGTATGTGGATAATTATTAATTTCAGGAAAAAAGAAATTGACTTGCAAAATTGAACACAGCAACGGGATGGATAAAGTTTTCCACAATCCCTTCCCAATTCAGAACACAAGTTTTGATAACGTTTCCTGACGTCAAGACATTTCACATTGGTATTGAACACATGATATTCTTGCTGCTTTTTTTCTCAATGAGAGAACAAAAGCTATGAATGATAATATACACTTATTTTTCTCAGTTTTGTTCAACAATGATAGCTCAAAGAAACAGTGGTTGAAAAACATAGCTAAATTTTGTACATTTGTACATCTATTTTTAATGGAATTGTATCCACTATGCCTTCATGATGGAAAAATGTTGTTTGTTTACTGAAATTGTAGTTAAATATTTTGTTCATATTAGCACTTAGAAACATTGCCTTATTTCAACTATTTACAGTGATATTGTTGTTCCATGAATAAGTTAAAAGTGCATGAAGATCAGTAGATAACCATACACAGTTTAAACATTATACAGATAGCATGGAGTCTGTGTATACAAAATTATGAGTTTGAAATTAATGTATGATGCTCATATAAAATGAAAATAACTGTGGTTAGGCAATTATTTACAGCCACCTTTTATTGTGTAGAAATTATACTTGAATCCTTGTTGATTTTACATACATGTACAGACGGTTTTACTGGTAAGTTTGGAATGTCCAGGTTCATTGTTGCCAGGTTTCGACACTTAACAGTAATTATAAACAAATGGTGTGATATGGCAAGGATTGTGTTTCATGCTGCTTGAACTCTCTAATAAGATAAATGCATGGTAGACTGTGCATCCATTTTAAAGACCTGCCAGACTCGTACAGTTTGTCTTACTGAAATGACCATTAAACTTCCAAGTAATAGAAATGTTATGAAAGTTCCATCATTGTGGTCAAATCCTTTTTGTTTGTATTGGTTTTCTTCCAGTATGGATTTTCATGTAGATTTAGTGGAATCAGACTAACTTGACAGGGGTACCTCAGGTGATTTAATCTGCCAATCTTTTTCATACAAAATTCCTGCATAATCAGTCTTTACTTTAAAGCATTTTCTATAAAGTCGTCAAACAAACAAAAGCACATTGAATGTGAAAGAGACTATCAGACTCTTATAAATTTCAAATGGCACAGAAATATTTGGATACTTCAAGGACAAATCTGGAAATGCAACATTCTTTGATGTATTGTCTCAATTTTAGTACACTTTCTGGTAGGAAAGATGATTACTCCTTCATAAACTTTTTAGTCAAACATGATGCTTACCACTGCATCAGATCTCTATGCTGAAGTCAACAACAGCAGTAAATGATTGTTTGTTTTACCTTAACGAAAAATTTGGTCCAACCTTTGGAAAAATATAAACTTTGAAAGCCATGTTAGAGTTGGAAGGTCTGTTGATGGAACTATGGGTATGGTACAGAAAAGATTACACCTATTGAATTCTTTAGCCAGGTAAATTGGACTGAGATCCAAGATGGCAATATTATGTATCACAGACCTAGTCTTATAAAATACATACAATAAACAACAATTCATCTGATGTTGAAGTGTTGTAATTCTGCCTGGTTTTCAATTATGCAGTTTGTACAATCTTTCAGAATTTAAGTTTATTGTCTTGCATGTTAGTGCAGCCAATAACAGTGAATTTACAATTTTGCACAGGAAAGATGATCACCAGAGAAATATTGAATGTCCAAATAGATACTGGAAATATCCTCAGTGAATTGGTAAAACTTGTAAAACACAGCTGTGATCATAGGCTATAAATATTACACTGAATTGTTTTAAATAAACATGTTTTAAAAGAGAAAATGTATTCCGACTTCTTGTAGATCCTTAGAAGCAGGCCCCCCTGCTAGCATATTTTGTGTTTAGTTTACTTTTCCCTTTTTTAAAAACAATCTAATAAAATAACATTTGTGTTATTAAAGTACTAACCAATGAAAATATATTTTCATGTTTTCCAGTGATACTTTTTATTTTGTAATCTGATAGAAAAAATGCCAGTGACAAAAAAAATTTCCAGGACAAATAATGACAGTCTCTGTTGTTAAAAGATTCTTTCTTTATAGGCTATAAAGATATTTCTTGAAAATTCTGTGGTGTTAATTTCATTAAAATAGTTTGGAGGTGTACATTATGCCTCATCAACAGTAAGCGGAACATTTGCTAGCCCTGGTATTTTCACACTTTTCTTTCTGTTGGTCATTGGAACATAGGGTCATAACCAAAACACTTTAGTTGTAAACTGTTATTAAAAATTGAGACATCATTCTTCTCATTATGACTGCAAAAATTTCATTCGCTGAGACAACGAGCATCTTTAATGTGAAAGATACTTTTTTATGGACACGGAAAATACTAGATGGGTTTGATCCTTCACTACATTAAATAGGTCTCTACAGATCAGAATTGGCCAAAAATGCTTTCTACATTATTATGACTAACTTTGATTAGAGTTGATAAAACTTGTTATGGCCTCTTACTGAAATGTAGGAATGAACCCTTGAGCTTTTATGACATCAGGTGTACTGAAACATCAGAATCTCACATGCTACAAGGCGACAGGGTTTTTAACTATTTAGCTGTGCATAGGACAATGCTCACTATGACGCTACCAAGATGACTGCCATGAAAATTTACACATGCATTCATCTAGTTGGTCCCAAGTGAAAACTGCCACTTGGACTCCAATATGGCTGCCATCTGGAGAATCTTGTTATCACTAGTACCTCTGAATGTCGTATAAACATAGGGTTTTCACTTAAGACTTCTGTGAAAATTAAAATAGTGCCAACCTGACAACCAAAATGACTACAGCGGCAGCCATCTTGAAAATCTTTTGTTACTCCTACTGAGCATGGAGTTGTATAGTCTTGTGGTTTTCATCAATTGGTCGTAAATGAAAATCATGCCAATCTGACCTCCAATATGGCCACCACAATGACCATTGGGGAAATTTCTGCTTCATGGTTGATAAAATCGACAGTTTTCACCAAAACACTTCTAATGTCTAGTTGGTCCTAAATGGACATGGCTTGCATCTGATACTCAACATGGCTACCATGACAGCCATTGTAAAAATCTTTTTGTTACTGTTTTCATAGGGTACTTTGAGCATGCATGGACAGCTTCCTCCAGGGCATGGGCCAGATAAGTGATTTTTATAGCCGTATCCTATTATGTAAATTGATGGATAAAACCATGTCACAAGCAGAATATAACATGGTGTCTCATCTTTGGATTCCCCGACACTCTACATCATAACATTTTAATGCAGAATTGTATGCTGATGTCGGCACTTTTCTGTTAAAATGATACTCAAGTCCAGCCATGAGTAGGCAAGACAGGAAAAAAGATTGTCAGCAATAAACATCACATTTATTGATGATCATCTAATAATGAACACAATTTGACATCAAAGCAGCTGTTCTGTAAGATAAATTTGCATGTCATATCTTGTCCTTGATAAACATAGTTATTTCCCTTGATCATCAAAGCTGCCTGTCTCCAGTGAGTTCTTGAATCAAGGGTACTAATTCTCAAGTTTTCATCAAGTATGAATTCAAACCAGTACACAAGAGCAGTGATTGAACCTGTATCCTGTATGTTCACGGTGACCTCTCTAGTTTGGTTGAGATAGCTTGGGAGCTCTTCAGCCTGCAGAGGTTCATTAAAATCCAAAGAAAACATTTGGAATGGCTCTGATAGTCTGGAATGCGGTAAAATGTCTAGGTCGATATCAACATGGGTCTGCAGCTACATAGATATTAAAAATGGTATTATTCTTCATGAAATAAAAAAAGCTTTAAGACAATCTTACTTTTTTAAATACTTTGGAATATAAATTTCATCAAAAACTTTTATATGCAATAGGTATGCTAAAATTTCAAGAGAATGAATATTGCTATTTACAAGCTAGATACATTTGGAACAAGCATACAATGAATGGCACAGTATATGTCTGCCTGATGTTAAATAGTCATCAATGTAAACAACTTAAATTTTGTGTGCAGAAAAAATACATTTTTCTTCTTCTTAGAGTGACTCTAACCTAGTACTAATATTAGTACCCTTACTCGTTCCTCGTGGACAGGGTACTAACATGAGCATATATGTGTTAATGGAGCAAGCCGGGTGTGATTCACACCCGGCACTCTTTTAGCCTAATAATAACACTTTCAACATATTCCTTGCATACAATCCAATAAAATGAGTAGTCCTCTTATTTAATACAGGAAGTATCGAAAATCATTGTAGAAATAGTTGTGAAATCTTGTTTACCTTTTTTAGCCGATATTTTCGTTTAGATCGTCCGCCATATTATTTCAAATAATGATTACTTCCGTTCTCAGCCTCGTTTGTTTGTGTGCCATATAAGGACATTGACGCCTTATTTGGAAATGTCAACAAATCCTAGTAAAAATTTGGCTCCGTTTGGGTCAGAAATTCTTTGCATTAAAAGTAAATACGGTTTATCAGCAACTTTGAAATTTCACCAAGAAGCGATTATTCGCACTTGATTGATAATAATATAGCGCAGAATATCCAAATATGATTTGGCAAGCTTTACGTAGAAAAGAGGTAACGGTGAGAGTCTCGCGTTATCTGTCATGGCAGACAGAAAGAGGTTAGTGTAACCATGCCAATTTATTTTATCGTGTAAGGGCTTAATAAATTCAAAATAAGCAAAACTTCTTTCACAACATGATTATACTTATGTAGTTGATTTCTACACTGTTTGTTTTTCTGACTTTAGTGATGATTTGTTTTGCTCCATTACATGATATGGGATCAGTTCGTAGCCTCAACCACAACAAATCAAGTTGAGGCTACGACATCGTAGCTAACTCTAACCTTTAGACTTGTTGGCCATGAAAGTTACAGGCTTCTTCCTTACTCTAAGTGTAAATCAAGGCCAGGTCTGTGGTGAAGAACCAATGTTATTGTGCAAATATCCTTTTGCTTCTTTCAATTAGTGACCCTGACCTTTCACTCCAAAGTTAATGGGCTTACTACTGACCCAAAGTGCAAGCCATCCACTAAGATTAGTTGATATACATCAGGTAGAACTAAAAAAACTTTTTTAACAAAATTCTTAGTGAATATGACCTTAACTTTGACCTTTTGACTCCGAAATCTATAGCCTTCTTCCTTGCACCAAGAGCAAACCATCCAAGTTTGGTAACTGTGAATGGCATATTTCCAGTTATTGTGCAGAAACCATATTTTTTCCTTCAGTGACTGTGGCATTTTACTTTTTTTTTTTATAGCCCAAAATCAATAAGGTTCTTCTTTACCCCAAGTCCAAGCCATCCATACAGTTGGTAACTGTAGACAATGAACAACTAAAGATATTGTGCAGAAACCAAATTTGAAATAAATCGATGGATAAACAGATTGACAGATGGATGAGCTGATATGATAACATTACATGCTCAGGCTTATAGTAGGCATATGACTAGAAAAAAAAAACTGGTATGTGGTCATGCTTGCAGCAAAAATCTTGGCATCATTTATAAGTACCATCAATCTGCATGCTGTGTAACCATATTGTCAATATTGCTCATATCACTACAGTCTCAGAAGGGGTCTTAAGAATAACATTCCAAACATAACAAAGTTTGCATCACTTGTAATGAATATTGTTGCCTGATAGATTTCAAATAAAATGATGGTGCCTTTCCCAATGACACACGAAAACATTCAACCC
Source organism: Sinohyriopsis cumingii (assembly GCA_028554795.2). Taxonomy (NCBI): domain Eukaryota; kingdom Metazoa; phylum Mollusca; class Bivalvia; order Unionida; family Unionidae; genus Sinohyriopsis; species Sinohyriopsis cumingii. The sequence goes on from CM068829.1 coordinate 55,774,811, forward strand.
TGGTTGACCTGCAAGCTGTTTCCTTATTTTCCATTCCAAGCATGAGTCCCTCCATGAGACAGATGCTCTACTGGCTGAAAAGAATTTTCAGGAATTTAAGATAGGACAATTTCATCCATTTAACTGCAGAGTATTGAAACCACCTTTGATATTCTTCAGTGATAACAACATTTTCAAATTAGCTGCTGTGGTTGACAAATGGAAGTCTGCTTCACACCATTGTCATTTAGAACCAACAAGGAATCAAGAGAAGTCTTCTTGTGGAAACCCCATGATTTTCCATTCTGGTGGAGCAATGACAAGATTTTCATGAGGGATGCCAATGTGGCAATATTCAATATCAGACTGGCACTATGTCTATTTAGTACCAAGTAGACATCATACGAAGTCTTGGTGAAAGTGCAATGTCGATGTGACCAGTCACCTATGTGATGTAGTGATAACAAGATTTTCAAGATGGCCATTGTGGCAGTCATATTAGAAATCAGACTGACACCATTTTCATTTATGATCAACTGGACACCATAGTAAGTCTTTCAGTGAAAACCCCTTGTTTATATGGCCATTTATTCAGGAAACCAAGATTTTCAGAATGGTGGCTGGCATACTAAATGTCTGAATGGCACCACTAGAATCAACTGGACATCATCAGAAGTTGTTGAGAAGAAAAAAAACATGTAGATATAATCATCCATTCAGAAGGAGTAATGACAACAATATTTTTAATATGGCTTCTATTGTGGCTATATTTGACATCAGTTCCACACTTTTTATTTTGGACCAACTAGAAAGTCTTCTAGCAATATTACTTTTCATTCAGAAGGATTACTAATAACATGATTTTCAAGTTAGTCACTGAGGCAGCCATACTGGACATCAGGTTGGAACCATTTTCATTTAAGACCAACTATACATAATAAGCAGTCTCATGAAACCCCATGGCAATATTACATTTCTTCCAAAAGAAAGGGGATAAGATTTTCAAGATGGCCAACATGGTATCCATATTGGATATCTGACATGCCCAATTCTCATCTAGGACCAGCCTGTAATCATAAAAAGTTTTGTATTGAAAACCCCATGTTGACCACCCATTCAGGATCAGTCACTATAACAAGATTTTCAAGATGGTCACTATGGTAGCCATACTGAATGTGTAAGCTGCACAATTTTCATCTAGGACCAACTAGACCATGGCATGAATGCATGTGTAAAGTTTCCTGGCAATCCTCCATGTAGTTTAGAAGGAGTAGCAATGAGTAACTTGTGCTAATGGATAGATGGATGACAGACAATGGACAACAGACCATCCTTGAACTCTTTTCATCTATGACCATTGCAGTGAAAAACCAGATTTATTGTTGTTGTTGTTGTGGGGTTTAGAGCCATTTTTCAGCACGATATGCTATACATGGCGGCCAGTATTAATGGTGGAGGAAGAACCCGGAAAACCCCGGAAAGAACCACCGACCCACGAGAAGCTACTGGCAAGCTTTCTCACATGCCCACATTGGCTGAATCTTAGACTCGAACCGCCGCAGACAGAGGTGAGATGGCAGTGATCCGTAACGAAGAGCGCTTTAGACCACACGGCCACTCGGGGCCCCTACCAGATTTATAGTAACAACTGTAAAGTAAGCTTCAAGGCACCATGACTAATATTACAAGTCACTAAAACAAAGGCCTTAAAAGAAAAGTTTGCACTGCATGCATACTGCTTACCCAATCACTAACACAACACATGTGTGACCTACAAGAACATATTGTGCTTGTAATAACTGAATGCCAACCCAAAGACACCAACAACACAAGTTACAAGAGACCTACAACAACATAACGTGTATCTAGTTATATATAGGGATAGCATGACTACTTGACTAATTTAAGTAGACTCTAATAAAATACCTGGAAGTAATTCATAAATTTGGCGATCTTCAGACCCAGGGTACTTTCATCACTAACCACACAGCTCAGGCTCTTAAGCTCCTCTGATTGGATGAAGACTCCATGAACTCTGACCTCACCAGGAATGACCTTACAATCTGCTGAGGAACACGTAACTCTAAAAATACAAGGAAGCAAGGAAAGAAAATATTAAAATTACTATGGTACCAAATATGGCACAAGCAGTTGTGAGCCAAATAAGAAATTGTTCAAGAGATATTAAATCATACTGTTCACATGTCAAATACTTTCAATCAGGGAAAATAATAAAGGCAGGGGGAAGGAAATTTAAATATCTTTTTAAAACCACAGTGCACACAAGGTAAGTCCAAGCAGTTCAAGGCATCTGTGGAAACCACTGATGTCATTCAAGAAAGAGAAATAGGACAGACAATTGTACCGATATGTCAGTCTGAGTCTCTAATGTCACTCCACAAATGTGCGACGTCAGAGACATTTATCTACTGAAAAGTCCATTATTTCCAACCCCAAACAGTAAGAGGGTATGAGTTGATTTATCTCCCTTGTGGCAGTCATATTATAATCAGACTGGCACCATTTTTATTATCTATGATCAACTGGACATCATAATAAGTTTCAGTGAAATATTCTAACATGGATAGGGAATTCCATCCCCTCAAAATAATCAAGGCAATAGTGACAGTTGATGTATTACTATTATTAATATTGAAGATTCTTCAACTCTTACCTATTGCATACATTAAAAAACTCAATTGTTTTTCTTTTGTGAATGAAATTTTCATTTTTTTAAAAAACCAATTATACTTTAAGTAACAATGCAGATTTTCCTGTACTCACCTTATCAAAGACAGATCCTCCAGTACCTGCTGCCGCAATGTTCCACAGGGCTCTACAAGGTCACAGAGAATCAAGTCTGCTTCACAACTTAATCTATGAATGCCAACTGGATCCATGAGCTCAAGGTTACAAGTGGAAATCTCATTCCGTTCAGCTGCTTTTCTGATGATTTCATGGTGACATTCTGATGTAACCATGACAACAGATTGGTACCCTATTTTCAGAGCCTGTATGCCAAGAAATGATAGCTGATTGCACTTGTAGAGCAGACTCAGTCTTTTTCTTTTTTCTTTCGTGAACTTTTCCAATATTTGGCACATGTAAGAGTTGATAAAAATATCATTCAGATAGCACAAATCCTCTCTGTCAGCTACATGCACAAATGTTTGTTTGCCACTCACTTCACTTGTACACATTTCTGACTTTGCTGCTGATACATCCTGCTCAGAACTAGAAGATAAAATCATAGCTTCTGTTACACCGTTGTTAGATATGTGTGAGACAATATGGCAATATTCATCCTTCAGTGAGTCTTCAGTCTCACCCAACGGATTACTTTTGCTCCACGGTACATCAAAATGAGTTAATACTGGCTGGTCAGGAGGAGAATTATTTAAATGAGCTGCTCTTGTTTCACATTCCAACAGCCTCAAACAGTCGTGAGAAAAGTGAAACTTCACCTTAAGTGTGTTCTCCATTTCCAACACAACTCCATCAACCCCTTCAAAAAATTAAAGTATAGAAAATTGAAAAATATCCATACAACTTTCACTATTAAAAAGAAATTAAAAGAATTTTTAATGTAAGAATGTAATATTCCTATTAGGGAGATTTCATGCACTAAAAGATCTGGGTAGGGTACAAAATATTTAAAACATATTATGTGTATAATGCTCAAAAGGTCAGTAAGATACATTTCATACTGGTAGGCCTTTGATTACTTTCTATAATGCTCAAAAGGTCGGCAAGATACCATTTATACTGGTCTGCCTAATTATTTTCTATAATGCTCAAAAGGTAGGCAAAATACCATTTGTACTGGTCAACCTTTAATTTCTAAAATGCTCAAAGGGTCAGTAAGATACCATTTGTACTGGTCAGCCTTTAATTACTTTCTAAAAAGCTCAAAGGGTCATTAAGATACGATTTGTACTGGTCAGCCTTTAATTACTTTCAACAAAGCTCAAAGGGTCACTATGATACCATTTGTGCTGGTCAGCCTTTAATTACTTTCTATAAAGCTCAAAGGGTCAGTAAGATACCATTTGTGTGTGTGCGTGTGATTTGGATTTTTAATATAGCTTTAACAATTTTTCAGTCGTATCGCTACGATGTCTGCAGTGTGGCAGTTTATAGTGATGTCCAGCACTGGGACATCATGCTGCAGACATGCAGCATGATGTCCCACCCAGCCACATTATCCTAACACCAGGCCGACCAATTCTAACACTAACCTCTTAATGCTGAGTGCCAAGCAAGGCAGCTGTTAGTACCATTTTCATAAGTCTTTGATATGACCTGAGCAGGGAATCGAAACTATGACTTCCTGCATCTGAGGCAGACGCTCTAACCACTAGGCCAGCGGAGCGGTGATACCATATGTACTGGTCATCCTTTAATATCTTTCTACAAAGCTCAAAGGGTCACTACGATACCATTTATACTGGTCAGCCTTTAATTACTTTCTACAAAGCTCAAAGGATCAGTAAGATACCATTTCTACTGGTCAGCCTTCAATTACTCTCTATGAGAATTTATGAAAACACTTAAATTTTGAGAGAATGCTATAATCTTAAACGTGCAAAAGATTTTTGCAAAAGATACTCAAGGGCAGGACCAATATTAGGAATACTATGTTTATATCTATTTTGGAGAATTAAGAAAGTTTGTAATCTACAAATTGGAGAGATTTCTTCTTTGTGAACCAAAAGTTTGTCAATGCCGTGTTAAACATACCAAATATAAACACATCTTTAAGATTTTATAAAACTTATTTCATCTAGTTTATGGATTATATGAAGTACTTCGTGATCAAGGAATCAGACTGGGTGCAGCTCTGAACATAGTCTTTTGCATATTATAAAGTTTTGTGATCAAGCAGTCTTGTCTCAAGTAGTCATTCTCTAAACTATACTCAAGTTTTTGGGCCTCCGGGTGGCCCAAGTGATCTAAAACACTGGCCTTACTGATCGCTGTCATCTCACTTCTGGTTGCGTGGATTCGGGTCTCAGACTCTGCCAATGTAGGTATGTTAGAAAGCTACCAGTAGCTTCCCATAGGTCAGGGGTTCTCACCTGGATTTGCCTGGGTTCTTCCTCCACCAGTTATACTGGGCACCATGTATAGCCCATTTTGCATTGAGAAATGTCGTTCAACCCAAAAACAACAAAAACAATACTGAGTTTTAGTTCTTTGTCATGATTCTCTTAAAGTTCTACATCCAGGATCCAAACAGCGACAACATTACAGGGTTAATAATATGACGGTCCTCATCTGTCTTTGAATTCACTTAAGCTATGTATTAACTGCCAGTGACTTGTAGACTGCATTCATTAATTCAATCCTATTTTGATTATCTGATCATTTTAATATCCTGACATGTGAATGAAGACAAATGATAGTGATGGTTACTTAAAATCATGAATATAATGATTTTTCCTCCACTGAAAATCGGTAGAGTCAATCTGGCTTTTAGAATACTGTTTGACAGTCTTTGTTGATTAAGCATCAAGAGCAAGGTGAAATACCTGGTTAATAAAGCAAAGACATTTGATAAAAAAACAAGAAAATGTCTATCAATCATGTATACAAATGAACAGCATCAACCACAAGTAGAAAATAAGCATGTAACCAATCTTTTCTTGTACAGCTTGTTTATTTATGAATAACTTGCCTTAAAAGCTGGCCCTTTTGAATAGCACAAAGATTTTAGATTAGCCTACTGTTAGCCTTAATCTTTGTTGGCACATGTCAAGTATTGTTTTAACTTTTCATGCCCTTGGGTCATTTTCAGGTTCTTTTGTCTCACAGAGAAATCTACAACAGTACTTGCAAACCATAAGTAATCTTTTCCACCAGGTCTGGAATTTAGCAGCTAAACTACATTTCCAAAACATTTTGGAATTCAAAGTTAAGAGGCTTCGGCTTACAGGGAAAATAATGATGGTACTAATGACGGAAAAATTCAGGACTTCAAAACAATTTCAATCTTGAGGGGACTCCTGTGTACTTAAGTTTTGGTTCTGAGAAGTTTCACTGTATATACGCAGTGCCATGAATTTTGAGATCAACCTTTGTATTGTTTCTGTGATCAGCATGGTTTCTTGGGTCTAGAATATAACATAAATTTTTCTGAAGCCAGAAGGACTAGCAGATTTACAAACTGACTGGTCCTGCTGAATCATCACTAGTCCTTCTTCACAAGATGACTGGTCTTGCTGAATCATCACAAGTCCTTCTTCACAAGATGACTGGTGACAACTGATACTATACTGAAATTAACAACTAGTATGACAGTAAATTTACTAGCCTTGGGCTACTTGGGCTATTGCTAATCATTGGTGCCCTGCTTCTATTAATACACAGCAACATTACAACAAGTGGATACATTATTTGTAGATGAGAATTCCTTAAACTATGCCAAAGCAAACTGAATTGGGTAAATAAATCAGGGTTAAACTGATTTTATTATAATATACATTTGCTTATAAAATGAATCCAACTGCAATCAACACAGACCCTGATGTGCCACTGCATAATGCACTAGCAGATCAGGGTCTATGTTGTTATTCTCCTGAATACTCATAACAAAATGCATAGACCCAGATTTGCTGGCACATTATGCGATGGCCAATCTTGGTCTGTGCAGTTTGCAGTTGGATTCGAATTATAAGTGAGTACATACAATAAATTATGAAAAAGTTCATTTCATTACCAAGGATTTAATTAATCACAGCAAGAGCTTTATTTTGTTGAATCAATGATCCTAAAGTGTCTACAAGATTTTATTAAACTACATGAATACATAATGGGATGCAAAGTTTTGATCATTTTACAGCCTTGTATAGTGTCTTCAATTCTTCAATTAAAGTGGACCCTATTAAAATGAATTTTGATTTAATATGTACTGGTATGTCTGAAAGAAACAATCAACTCTTATAAATTCAAAGTCAGACCTGTCTCATTTGAAATGTCCATATAAAGGACACCTGCTTATGAAGGACAACACATGAAACCTTTTCTAAATTTCTCCCTTGTGAGCTCTGGGAAACAGAATAGGTGAATTATGACCTCCAGCATGTAATGGAGATACCCTTTTTGATCAGTACTGAAAGGATTTTATCTGTTTTTATGTTCATTATGTATGTCATTTTGTGGGAGGATGCCTAAACTTAAACTTCACTATACAACCCAATACCTAATTTTGTCTTAATTATGCATGCTCTCTCTCTCTCTCTCTCTCTCTCTCACACACACACACACACACACACACACGCACCAGTATATGAAATATATTTATCAATAGAGAAAACAATTTGATAGTCACATGAGTGTCCTATATACAGATTTCACTGCACAAATAATTTATATGTTACTGTATACATAAACTAAATACTTACCACTGTATATGACACCAATATACTTATTACAGTATATAAAACCTATATACTTATTAGTTAACAGTTTGTTCCAAAAGGGTTCAGCTGTATTACATTTTTGTTTAAAGTCACCTTTAACAAGAGGGACACACAACCTGTATGTAACATCAGCATCAGATAAAAATAAAGCTAAATCTTTAGCTATGTGGTTATCTAGGGTGTGGACTGACAGACCTGCACATGGATGCCACAACTACTTCTATGTCCAGCTTCTATCAAGGCATCATGACATAAATGATGAATGAAAATAGACTATTTATAATGAAAAATATCATAAAACTTCAAAGTCTCAAATGCTGTAAGGGCTGTTGCAGTAAAACATATACCCTCCTGGATGGCACTTCAAAAAAACTGCTGTAGGTAGTTGTGTTTCAAACTATTTTGATTCTGATAGTGGAAGTTTAGTTAGAAAAATCACTCCTGTTGTGGGTTGTGTTAACAAAACGAGAAATCACTGGTGGAGTTGTCAGAAGAAGAAAAAAAGAATATATACTGAAAATCATATCAAACCCCTTCCTAGCAGTCTCCAGATGCTGAAAACATAAATATCAGCATTGAGGTCTTGCATGTAGGACTATAGGCCAATGGATCAGAAATGATGCCAGTACACACAAGTGCACCAAATCTGTATGAATTTGCGTACCTTTAAAGTAGTGATACGCATTCTGCAAATTAGTTCAACATCGCAGATATAAAACATGTACTTTGTGCAGTATGAAATTTTTATTCAACTTTTAACTTTAAAAGTGCATGTTGCAACATAATTCGAGCTGCCAGTAGCAGTCTCGCAGTGCTTGATGCGCAAACATTGAAATAGCTGGATACTTTGGTTCGACATGAATGGCTGTTAAACTTAATTAGTTCATCGGGTCCTGAAACAAGCATTTACGGTAGTTTTAACGATACTTTCATCATGGAAGTTTTACAAATGCGTGTTACAAATAAGGGCCACACAGGACAACAAAAAATGGCTGAATCACAACAGGGTCTGTCTTCAGATAATGTTTTCAGTTGGCAAATACTGGCTGGTGATAGCTATGATGACAATGAATTTCATGTATATCAGTCTGTTGGACATTGGGAAAATGTCACTGGAAATACCAGTGTGTGAATTGAAGCCCAAAACTGATGTTGAGTGCGAGTCTGATTTACAAGTTTGATGGACAGGATGCCTGTTAGGCCTAACCTACTATGCAGCGTTATTTCAAAACTACCAATCCTAAACACAGGCAATTTTAAAGTTCAGTGCAATTTTAGTTTCTTTTCTCCAGACATTCAGCACTGAGAGATTTTGTGCTAATTTAAATTGAGCAAATAAATAAGGATTTCACAAATTAAAAAGAGCATATTCAAGATACCCATGTCTATGGGAATGTAAAACCCTAATACAGCATTATGGAAGAGAAAAAAGCTGGTTTAAGAGGCAGCAAAGTACTGATTCAAGGAAGTGAAACTTTTGAAGAGTTAATGTTTGTGAAAACTTTTCTTTTTGGAAAAGAGATATCCAAGAGATTATCTGTGAGATGCTGAAAATTGCATAACCATAAAGAACAGTAACTTGTTCAAGCTAGTCATGCATATGCTTTTCAGACAGCAGGCAATGAAATGAGTTCTCAGCATGGAATAATATTCATACACAGAGGAGGAGGATCATATTAAATTCAGAAACAATTAACAGATTAATGATCATAGGGAACATCGGAGAATCTCCACACAACATAATTACGTGTGTGTAGATCACTAGTTGGCAGAAACACTATGGCAACAAAAGAATAATTAGACAAACTTTCATATCATGCAGATGCATTACCAAATGAAGTACATGCTCTCTATGTGCAAAAATTAAATGACATTAAGCATAAGAGACTGACTGATCTGTGTAAACTCAAAGCAAGATGGATAAAATTTGTCCTGTTTATGTTTGGTTATTCCTATGTATATTTTGAGCATGGTGATATTTTCTGCAGACCTTCTGGCAGTTCATTCCAAGCCATCATTTGGTATTTGTATTACAAATTGGATTACTATTATCTATTACACAACATTCTGAAGCAGTGTCATTAACTAACGATGACAATGATGAAAAAAGACAATGTCATTCTGACATATGGATTCTTTACTGCATTCATAATCTGTTTGTCCTGGTTCTTTTGTACCATCTCCTTTAGTTTTACTTTTAACAAAATTTTAACTTATTTTTTTCTTGTAATTTCAATATTTGTGATCATGTATTATTGTCAACAGGTACAATGTGCTTAGTTGTGTTGTGAAATCTAACACTATTAATTAACAAGGGACTAAGTGGGTCAACTTCATGTGTGCAAAAATTATTGTCATATTACAGAGTGTTGTTAGAAACAGCAGATTAGTTGTACAAGATGTATTTCGCAAAGTTTCAGAACCAGCACTTGTATTGTCACCACATATTCCATTTAAATAATAATATCATTATTTCTGCCTATTCCTATCATTATTTTCCCAGTGGTATTAATTTCCTGATCTGATGCTGTTCGTTTCTTGTGCAATTTTTACATATCAAAGAATTCTCACAGTATCACTAAAAAACAATGACCAAACTGAGTTGTTTGAGAAAAAAAAAATCACTGAAGCTATGTGTTCTGGCATTAAAATCTCACATTAAACAACATTTGAAGTTAACATGAAAGTAATTTAGGATGCAACTGTATTAATTTCACCTTTGATATATTCAAATCTTGAATTGATGGAGGAACATGGCTCCAAAATAAACACATCAATTTTAGAACCTGTTCATTGACTATGAATCAAGTATATAATCTGAGTCAAACTGAATTGTTAGAAATTTTTTAATTCTTTTGACAAAATCATAATTAGCTGTCAAATGTGGAGTAAGACTATGGTCTTTCTGCCATCCCAAGCAAGACCCCACCACAACCATCTGACCATGCCCAATGACATCAGAGTACTAATTGATATACAACTAGAGATGACATCTTTCTGAGTACATGTATTTTGATATCAGTAAGATTTGAGTAAAAAAAATCTTTTGCGAGCTTGTAACTGAAAAAAGTCAGGGACATTGTTTTATTAACATAATTTCCATCCCATTACAGCCATGAGTTGGAAGACTTGTTATTGAAATTAGCACCTGACTCTCTGGTGTAGTATCGAAAGCATACATTTCAAACTTGTTTAGATCCAGAAAATGGTGTGGCTGATATGGTTTTCTTTTAACAAAAGCTGTCATCATAGATGTGTCCTTACTGATAAAAATTTGATCATGATCACTTGGAAATTTTAAGTTATTAATTTTAATATCATGGTGTTTGCACAGGTTTACAATTGGAACTGAATTAGTACAGCGAGTCCTGAACTCCTGAGTTTTGTGCAGAAACAGAATCTAAGCAAGATGCATCCAAAAATGTAGAGGTTTTCTATCTTGGATTTAGTCTCCCATTGCATTTCACATTGATATACATATTCACAAGCAAATAGCATAGAAACAGGAAAAGTGACAAATTTAGATACATATCATAAACAAGACAAATAGTATGTGGGGGGACAAAATCATAAGAACAGGCTGGAATGGAGAAGTTTGATAACAACAATAATGAGTAGAAGTGTGTCTCTTTTCTGATGTGTGCAATATTATTTTCTCAACTTCAGTAAGAAATTGCATCAACGGGAAGACAATAATGGGTGTAGTTAACTAAACCAATGTGAATTTAGCTACTTAAAAGATGTATCAAATCAATTTTAACCTTCTGATTAATCTCTTCTGGTCTGTTCCTGTCCATTCTGGTGATTATGTCCACTGAATCAGTATGGTTGGAAAAAGTTTTGGCATATTTAAAGATTGAAAAATATTTTAGCAGATTATGATTATGCACCATAATTCTGCCTGAGAGATGTGAATAATTTCATTTCTTGGTTTGTTGACTCTGGTTGTTACTCAATTCAAATGCATCATTAAAAACCACTGATGCATTTTTACAGCTTGAGACACCCAACACCACCAATGTAGAACCACTGACCTTCCACAAGTAACTGGCAACATTCTCATGTACACATTGGAGGCAAGTAATCACATGACAAGCATCTTGTACCATTTTGCCTTGGAAGCCCCTCAGATCTGTATCACAAATCAAGCATCTTATACCACTCTGCCATGAAAGCCCCTCAGACCACAGGTATAAGTATCATATGAAAGACTAGAAGTAGCGAGAGAACCTGTGACAACTGGATTGAAAGTGCAGAATGTTACTGCTAGGCCATTAGTGATGATGATGATGATGCTGTTGACAATACAGTTAACTGCAATGACATTGACTTTAAGAGTACTCCGGGAAGAAAATTACTTTTTGACTTTCATCCATTTTTAAAATTCTAATTTATGTTTAACTTGCTATATCAGGGCTCGAAATTAGCGGTAGTCCGCTAGCCCGAGGCTAGCAGATTTCCAGTCGAACTAGTAACTTTCATAATGTCAACAGTCCGATGGGCTAGTAGGTTTCGGTTATCAACAGTTAGCGCTTGGTTTTTGCCATTCCCTAATAAAGATTTGACTTCAGCAGATGTTCTATAGAATCAAAGCATTGACCATTGTAAACACAGTCATAAAATATTAGCATGAAAAGATGATGTCAATTTCTGCTTCGAAAATGTGCATTAGAAGCCATCCGAATTTGTGTATTTCGCTTAACAGTGCCAATTATGGTCCCATCATTAACAATGGGACTTGGGTAATTGATCCTAATTAGTCTGATAACGAACTAAATGAAAAATGACGTGGTATCACACTTTATTCAATCGACCACAGTGACAAACTACAAATGGGTAAACCACACAAACGAACACGGCAAAAACTATTCAAAGAAATTAGTTTGCATGTTTGTTTGTGTAAGGTTTTTTTTTGTTCACTTGCCAAACACTCAAACAGTCACAAATGGAAAACTGCATATTCTACATTTGCATCGAAATAATTATAAGAATTAAACTGATTTATTACGATTACTTTATTGACACATCCTTTCCATACAACTACTTTTTCTATGATGATAAGAATAGTCTTTTTATTTTTTTTCCCTTACAAGAATGAACAAATAATTGGATACACGTGAAGATATCCAAGCAGAATGCCATATATTTGTTGGGAATTAAAATCTGAGCATGGGCATCTAAGATTTGAAAATTTTCCGCCTTATTATTAATTTCAGCAATACACTGAGGTCCGATTAATTAGGAAAAATTACCAAACTTACGCTATTAAAGATGAGACCGTAATTGGAGCTGTTAAATACAACGCGACGAGTCAAATGGATTTGTTTAATGGGAACACACCTTTTCCGAGCTGAAACTAATATTATCTTCTGATGCTAATATTTTATAACAGTGTTTACAATAGCCACTGCTTTGATCCTGCAGAACATCCACTTAAGTCAAGTCTTTATTAGGGAGAGGCCATTTAATTTTTGGGGAAGTTAGGGCATAGGCACATGTTTTGAAACATGTTTCTTGCTCTGACTTTATGATATAAAGGACACTGTGCCATTCCTTTCCTCACTTTAACTAATTCGCATCAGCTATACTACAACATCTCGTATTTCAACACGAGGCACAATTCCCTCCTTCTAAAACAGGCAAAATGTGGCGTTTTATAGAAAGTGTTTAGCCACCAGAAAAAAAAGCAAAAGTTGAATGAAAATGACATGAAAGACAGGACTAATTCTTATGATAGGGAAAAGCATAATCAAACGTTTCGAAGACATGGACAAAAAAGAGCAAATGGATGAATTATGATGAGGAAAAGAATGTCATGCAGTCTAACTGGTGTACGGAATTCGCAAAAACAAACATAGAAAACATCCAGTTTTTTAGCCGGTTGTTCGAACTTTAAAACTGAATCGGTAAACATACAAGAAAGCTGTGGGCAACACAATGAGAGTTCAGAGAGAAAAGCAGCTATGCAGATACCACCAGAAGAATCGACCGCTGGTAAGATCTTGGAAAGTTTAAATCAGAATGTGTTTGACCAGCGCGTTAATTTGTTTAAAATGCACATGCTATCATAAAGAACAAAAGACCCATCACTGATTTTGTATGAATGTGTCAGTTGGATGAGATGAAAGGGGTTGATGTTTGAGAGACTTACAGGAATGATAAACAGGTTGTTACATTTACTCACTACATGGTTGAAAGTAAAATGCAGAAATTTTTAAAAGGTGTGTAGTGTGCGACGGTTGTACTGAAACTCCAATTTAGGAGGAGGAAATTGTATGTATTAGAATTCGCAAAGGAGGAGAGATTAAATAATCGTTCCTGGCCATTGATATTGTAGAGAAGGCAGAAGGGATCCTAAAGGTGATCACCACTGCACTGCAATGTTTTACGGAGACGAGTAAGGAGACCAGAACAAACCCCATATGGACCCCCGAGTGCAGGTAGAGGACGAGAAAGGAACCTGGATCCCTTTCTGGAACTGGATCCAGGTTATCTTGAGAAACATGAAATGTGAATTGACTGATTGATGATTTGAAATAGGATTTATACTTCTGTACTTCTGCATTTCATATGATAATGATATTTATAAAATAAAATTTTTGTTAATTTCAATACAAGTGTGTGACATTGTTTAGTGGACAGGATTAGTTAAGATTTGGCAGGACTAGTAAATTTCTCAGTGTACTAGTCCTTCTGGCTACAAAGAAATTTGTGTTAAATTTGAGCCCTGTATATGTATTTATTAAAAACATATTACTCTTGCAACAAGGCATAAAAATAAAGACATCAGTAACTGAAATATATGTTCTTACAAGAAATGAAATAAAGTAAAAGTATGCAGAAAATATGCAACATCACTTCCACAGGCATTTATGTTTTTTTCTGACAAATCATGTATCATAAGTTTACCAAAACATTTATTGAAAAAAACAAAAACAAGGAATCATACCATCTGACCACACATTTAAAGCAATACAAGATTTAACTATTGTTCTAATCAAAAGCAGCCTGAGAACAAAGAAAAATAGCAAAACAGTGATCACTTTAGTGAACACAGTTTAGTAACGATACAAATTCATGATTTCTGTATTAGAACAGAAATATCTATCATAAAATATGTATTCATGGACATTAAATTAGTAGGTATTAAGGGACTGATCAATGACATCTACAAATAATAAGCCACCATGAAAATTTGTGATTTCACAGTATCAGAGACATACATGGCTGACAGACAAACAAACAAATGGACAAAAGACTGATTATAATGAATGAATACAAATAAAAATATGCATTAGATTATATGATCTATAAGAATTCAGATTACCTCCAGTCTGCTGTCATTTAAAACGTTTGTCCCCAACCTAATATTAAAATCACTTCTGCTGCCCACTAACCCATAGCCAGAAATTATGTAAAAAGAATATGCTTCTGTAGGGGGAAGTGTTTTTTTATACTAAAACATATCTGATGGTGGATCATTATTTTTTTAAACTGCTTCTGTTATGGGTTGGTTGAATTTGAAAGTGCCCACCCCCCACCCCTGGTATATGTTTTAATGGAACAGCCCAAAAATATATGGCATTGTGACAGTGTGACTTTTTTCACACTCACTTTACCTTTCACAGAGCTGTCTGAGGTTATGTGACATGGCAGAACTGGATAGATGGCTTGATCCCAACAATTTTCACAATCTGGTGAGGTGGATATGGTTACAGTGTCATCGAGGTGAAGGCCAAACCACAAAGCTATACAATCCAGCCTGCCCTGATGCTTCACTGTGAAATCTGCCACAAGATCCATGCCCGAGTCCAGTCTCCTCAATTCCTGCAAACAAATGATGGTGTTTATTTGAAAATAGGTGCGTCTATGATTCATTTATTTACAAAGTCAGGTTACACCCATATCTACTTAGAACTATGTGTAATGTTGTCAATGTATGGTTTTGTAAGAAACAGTGGAAATTTAAAAATGGTTTATTTTCATTCTGGCAAAATTCTTTAAAGAGGAGAAGACAAACCCCAAAACTAGGTTTCAAACTACAGATACACCATGGCAGAAAAAACCAGTACCAATAATACCAAACTCTCCAGGTTTTTTAAATCTTTATCCACAACACTTTCAAGAAAACAGCTGAAATTTATTTACCAAAAGAACATTCAGACATAAAGTTATGCATAGAGCTATTTAACATAATGCGGTGCTATGATCAATCAAAGTAATTAAAGACTGGTTAGAAAAGCCAACAACCAAGAATTCAATTATGATTTTCAATAAACAGTTATTAAAGATTTTAGTTTTTCTTTGGAAAATTTTGTTGTCATGCATTTAATTTTACGATTTTCACTGCATTTCAACCAAAAATGCTTTATAATAGACCATTCCCGACACATGTTATTCCTGTTCATTGATTTTTGCATGATAATCTGGTGACAATTCTGTGAATTTAGGGATTTAAAGCAACACTGCCAAGTTGCGAAATTAGACCTTGCCATGAAAGATATAGCAAATGTCTCCAACCAATTAATACTGATTTTTGAAATTTCAATAAATTCCCAACACTAATAAAAAGCAAGAGAGCTGAAAGAGAAGGATGATGCAATAGGCATATGTATTTGTTTATAACTTGGGTCCAACTGCAAACAACAAAGACTCTAAATTGCCATTACATAAGATCAGGTCTATGCTGTATGTTCTGGTGATTTCTCCTAACAAACTGCACTGACTGTCAGCAGTTTTGGGTCTATACAGTTTGTGGTTGGACAAAACTTATAAGAATACATAATAAACATTTTTGTTAAAACACAATTTATTTATTTGTTTTACTGCACTGACTTCTCCAAGAATATAATATTCTAAATTTTATATCTGATAGCTGTAGGTACATTAAGAACCTATCTTTTTTCTCTGCTGTGAATAGCCCATGCAAAGATCCTTACTAAGCGGAATCCCTAATGTCTTTGTAGATTATCAACTAACCAAAATAAATTTGCTTCTACATAAAGAACAGATTTTTTGTTCTGGTTGAAAAATGAATTAAAGAATAATGTATTAAAGTGATCTTTTGTGCCTCACTCAGATTCCTTAGTATTCTGTCATAAAAGAAGAAACAAACAAAATAGCTACTTCATTCTTATAACAAGACCTTCCTTTTTAAGTTTCATAAAAATCTGCTCAAGCCAGCACAATCTCTCAGCATGAAGTGTAACTTACTTTGAAGTGTTCATACAATACAGATTGCTGTTGTAGGGTTTAATGCCATTTTGCAGCACAAGATAGCCTATACTTGGCGGCCAGTATAAATGGTACAGGAAGAATCCAGGAAAAACGCCGAAAGAACCACTGACCCACGAGAAGCTACTGGCAAACTTTCTCATGTACCCAATTTGTCTGAGGCCAAGACTCGAACCAATGCAGACAGAGGTGAGATGGCAGTGATCCATAACATAAATGCTTTACACCACTCGGGGTCCCTAAAAAGATTGTATATAAAAACCAATCCTCATTCGGCCGTTTTTTCAGGATTCCACTTATATTATCAGTTGGAACTACTGAACAACTGATACAGCCAAACATTTTAGAAAACCATATATGTTGATTCTACTGAAATAAAATGCACCATTCATCCTGAACTGAGAGTAATGAATATGGTTCTTGTACTACAGTCAAACCTGTCCGTAGTGCCCACATATGTGAAAAGGCAAAAATGGCTTTTGTATACAGGTGACCTCTGAAGGAAGTTTCACTTCTCAAACTTGGTTCATAAAAAATGCATGTGCTATGTACCAAACAGCATTGCTATTATTATTTGTATTAGTATCACTGCTATTATTTGGTGTATATTACTATTACTTGCAGAAGTAGTATGCTAACAAGATACATGTATTTAGAGTAGCTATTTAGCAAACACAAAAATAACAAAATAATAAAATTAAAAGTTCCACACAAGGCTATTGTATCCTCACTCTAATCCCTCATGTACATTACATCATCAATGAGTCACTATCATTGTCACATGTGTCAAAGTTTTGATCAATTTTTTACAGCTCCTTTTATTTGCATCCGTACTTTACCTATGAGTGGGAAACGCAGGATTATTTGTTAGGCCAGCTGGGATAACACTGGACAACAAATTTTTACAAAAGTCATGTTACTGAAATAAAATTAGTCAATTCTTATCAATTTTTATGTGCTGAACACGAATATGACAGTCAAATTGCAAAATTGGCTCTAGTTTTTTTGTAATCTGCAAGAAATTAATGTTTACATAACGAAATGCATTCCAATAGTAAAAGGTCAACTGTAATAGCCTACCTATAAAAAATCAAGTCATTGACTACATCTTAGATTTCTTCGCCTGTCTCTTGTACAGCTGTTCGGGAGCATCTCTGAGGAGTGTCCAGCAGTAGTCAGCCAGCATTGTAGTGGACCATTTTCCCTGGTATCTTTGTTCCATTGTTGCGATATCTTGATGAAAACGTTCGCCGTGTTCATCACTAACAATACCACAGTTGCTAGGAAAGAAATCCAAATGGGAATGAAGGAAGTGAATCTTTAGAGACATATTGCAGCCAAGTTTCTTATACTTCATCAACATGTCTTCTACTAGTTCCTTATAGTTTTCTGCCCTAACATTTCCGAGGAAGTTTGTAGAAACTAGGCGAAAAGCATTCCATGCTTGTTTCGCGTCACCTTCCAGCAAGTTGTTGAACCGGTCATCTTTGAAAAGCTCTCGAATCTGAGGACCCACAAAAACTCCCTCTTTAATCTTTGCTTCGCTGAGTCGAGGGAATTTTTCATGCAGGTATCGGAATGCTGGCAAAGTCCGGTCAATGGCTTTCACGAAGTTCTTCATCAAACCTAGTTTGATGTGAAGGGGTGGTAGCAAGATTTTCTGAGCCTCAACCAGAGCTGGGTGTTGGATATTCTTCTCTCCAATGGCTACATTCTGCCTGTGAGTCCATTCCTTCCTCATGTAGTGCATTTCCCTTGCTCGGCTATCCCACTCGCATAAGAAACACATGTATTTTGTATATCCTTGCTGCAGTCCCATTAAAAGGGCAACTACCTTCAAATCACCACAGAGGTGCCAGCTGTACTTGTTATACTCAATGGAATTCAGTAGCTGCCTTAAGTTATCGTATGTCTCTTTCATGTGGACAGCATACGCTACTGGAATAGATGGAAGAATGTTTCCATTGTGCAAAAGCACAGCCTTGAGACTCAGTTTCGAAGAGTCCACAAATAGTCTCCATTCTTGTGGGTCATGAGTGATTTTTAAAGCATTCATGAGGCCCTCAATATCGGAACAGAATATCAGATTACTTTCCTTTCTGAAGAAAGGCTCCAATTGCTGGTGGCGCTTTCGATATGCAGTAATTGTGACATCTTCTTCTAGAAGATTCCATTGTTGGAGTCTTGATCCTAGCAATTCTGCCTTGTTCTTTGATAAGTCCAAATCACGAATCAGGTCATTTAGTTCTTCCTGTGTTATTCTGTGTGGGGTTGATGATGCACCACAGTGAAAATCTGGATCACTGCATGCTGATGGACCAGGAGAAGAACAGGTCGACTCACCTTTGTCTTCGTCAGATGAATCAAGAGAATATTCTGCTGGAGGTTCTGGAATAGGAAGTCCCTCACCATGTGGAACTGGTCTCAATGCAGACGGAATGTTTGGGTAGACTATTCTCGACTTCTTTCGCTTCGTTATTCCGCCGGAAAGAGGAGGAACCAAGCAGAAGTAACAGTCATTTAGGTGGTTGCTTGGCTCTCTCCACACCATTGGGACTGCAAACGGCATTGATGACCTTTTGCAATTCAACCACTGTGAAAGCTGTGTTGTACATGTAGCACAGCATATATGCGGAGCCCAAGGCTTGTCTTGGTCACCAACCTTGCATCCGAAGTAAAGATGATATGCCTTCTTCACTTGAGAATTGATACTTTTCTTCTGGTTGGCAAATGTCACTTCCCCACAAATATAGCAAAAATTGTCCGCGGTATTAACACACTTTCGAGGCATTACTGTTCTTTATTGTACGTAAATGGATAAAATAATAAGTTTTATGTAACAGTAGCTTGAACTGTCTCGCACAACGTCTAAAATATTTTAAATGCTGAACCTATCTGATTGGGCTTTATATAGTACACTGCTTACGTCAGCTTCAGCAGCCGCCTGGCATTAGTATAATAGGCCTACACATGTATAGTACACTGCTGACGTCAACTTACTTCAGCAGCCGCATGGCATTAGTATTGCATTGCATCAGAAAATGATGCAATCAAATGTGGATGATGTGAGCATGATGGTATTATGCAATGTTACATCATTATTCCGGATGTTGCTGCAGTCCTACTGGAGAAATTTACACAGTGAAACATAGAAAATGAGGTATATGAATATCTTCAAAACGAGAGCCAATACAAATTTTTCACGGTTATATTCGTGTTCGGCACACCAAAATACTACAGATTAGGGCCTTTTCAAGTCAGTAATGATTTCACTGTTGACCAGTGTAATTCAGCATGAAAACAAGTATTCATACAGGACTATTTGTTAGGCCAGCTGGGATAATTCAGCATGAAAACAAGTATTCACACAGGACTATTTGTTAGGCCAGCCGGGATAATTCAGCATGAAAACAAGTATTCACACAGGACTATTTGTTAGGCCAGCTGGGATAATTCAACATCAAAACAAGTATTCACACAGGACTATTTGTTAGGCCAGCTGGGCTAATTCAGCATGAAAACGAGTATTCACACAGGACTATTTGTTAGGCCAGCTGGGATAAATCAACATTAAAACAAGTGTTCACACTTCCAACAAATTATGGATTACACAGTTGCTCAAACTAAACAGAGATAAAAAAAAAAAACCAGCTTTTGTAAGAGACCTTTGATGATGATGAGGGAACGAAAAGAAGCTTCTTGTGGCAATCAATTCACATAATGTACCTTTAAATAGTCTATGCCTTATCTCATCAAACAAAACAAGTCTAATCTGCATACTTAGAGCGTTCACTGCTGATATGCTCCAGTGACTGCAGAAGGCAGGGTGAAACCACTGCTTGGTTGAGAAACACATAACTGCTTACCATGGAAGACAGATGACTACTTATTAAATGATATTTAAGCAGCAAATTTGCCAGGGGAAAATATAAAGACCATTGTGACCTGGTGACCATTGAACTCAAGTTTTGACTGGATTTAAAAGCATGTTACATCTACAATAATGTTATAACTCATAGTCACAAACTAAGCAACAGAAAAAAGGCAAAACCAACAAGTTTCATAAAACTTAACAATTTAATTATCTAAGTTATAAGTGAAAATATGAGAGGAACTTACAGTATTATGAAGTGAATCCAAACTAGTCGTTAAGATGGTCTATGAAAGTCATAAATGAATGAAACGTTCCTTATAAATTAAAAAACCGGAAATGTAATGGTCCTACAAGAACCATGAAGTTGTCAAGATGGCATTGTCCAGAATTCCTTCAAATAATTTATAACAGTTTGTTCCTGAATAATAGCAAAGTCCAAATAATGAGTACTTTCTATTTCCACTGAAAAGTCCAACAAATGGTTTTCCTTTCAAATGATATCTAACTACATCATAAAACATGCCTGCAAACTAACAACAGGAACACTTATTAGTGTAAATGACTAAAAACTCGGAATGAAACTGCTTTCTCTCCTTATATACACCATATATTGCAACTTTATTTCACAACTGCCCCCACATGACACAATATACTACTCCTTTGTGTCAAACTGGCCTTTTCATGTGACCTATCCCAACCAATAGGAAGTTACAGAATTATTCTAGAAATGCTGAAACCCCATAAGCCACTGAGAAGTTAAGCCAAAGTACCATTTAAGTCTTATTATTAAGATTATTATTAATGATTGTCAACACATATGTAAACATCTATTTATAGATCCTATGTAACTACTACACTTTTAAGATACTCGGGTCATGCAGGCAATGCTAACTTAAAATATTCTGTACAGTTTACAGCCATGAACAAAATTATAAAAATGAGATAAAATCATGTACCAAGAGTTACAAAAATATACATATACATAACATTAAATAACACCAACATATTAGTGAAAAGAGGCTAAACACCTAAAGACTACAACTATCAATAAAATGCACAATGAACAATTCTTACAATACACAAGCCTGCCACAATGTATCAGTATTATACAAAGTACATGTATACCTGAAGATTACAAAAGTTGACCTGAAGCAGTGTCACAACATCAGTCAGCTTTCTGTATCCTCCCTTAAGACGACCAAGGTTTTCAGTGGTGTATGGATCCTCAGGGATACTTCCTGTTGAACAAACAATCTGTATGCCAGTCAAGTCTAGACTTCGTAAACCTGGGTACAGGAACCTGTTAAGAAATAAAACACTAATCATATAAAGATTCTTTAGATTACTCCTGTTCAGTGGCTTTATCTAAAACTGACATATGTATTACTGTTGCTAAATCCAACAGCCAGTATTATAAAAAGAACTGATGAACTACCAGAACTAAGACAGCCATAACTGCTAATTAGCATACTATTTTCTGTAAAAATAAAAGTTTCATGTTTAAAATTGTTTTATTTTATTGGAGATGTCATGGGTTTAAGGCCATCTCTCACCACAAGATAGGCTATACATGGTTGCCAGTACAACTGGTGGAGGAAGAACCTGTGTAAACCCCAGTAAGAACCACCAACCCACTGGAAGGTCCAGGTAAGTTTTCTCACATACCCACAATTTGTTGGCCGAACCAGAGATTCAAACCCACATAGAAAGAGGTGAGATGGCAGTAATTAGTAAAGGTGAGTGCTTTTGACAACTCAGCCACCTGAGGACCCACTTTATTAGAAATGTATTTTCAGTTGATAGTGTAAATTAGACAGAAAATTTGAAAAAAAAAAAATAATTACATTGCAATCTATCCAAGTGTCAAACCAGTTAGTCACACAAGCCATGTACAGCAGATCTGGGTCTATGTAGTGTGCAGGGGTACCTGATTTATATGTGAAAATATTTGACATACAGAAAAATCAAAATATAATGATTAAACATAAGAGAGGGTTCCTGCATTATTTATTTGTTATTGTTATTTTGTTTTTCGAAAGATATTTCCTATCATTTTTTTTAGCCTTATTTAAGTGTGT
This sequence comes from Sinohyriopsis cumingii, assembly GCA_028554795.2. Lineage (NCBI taxonomy): Eukaryota > Metazoa > Mollusca > Bivalvia > Unionida > Unionidae > Sinohyriopsis > Sinohyriopsis cumingii. Next base: position 55,797,397 of record CM068829.1, read on the forward strand.
GATTTTTTGCTGAGGGCATCTGCTACACAGCTATTTATCAAACAGGGGATTCTCTATCTGCAACGTAATAGCTACGTCAATATCAAACAAATAATTCTACCAGTGGTAGGCGATCTAAGGTTTTGAACATTCCACAGCATGGTCTTAATCTTTTATCTAAATTGCCATGTGTAATCTGAGTAGAAGTTCAATATTCAAAACGAAGGATGTGTTATTTTGTTTGACATATGAATGACTCTTGCATTTTTTATTCTTATGAGTTAATTGTGAATTGGCTGAATCATTCTTGTCCAGACATGTGAGTAACCAATTTTCGTTTCTTTAAATCTATTTTCGTGAACATGAACAGTTTAGGCTACCTAAAGGGGCAACTCACAAATGAAATTAAGATTATCGGTAAATGATTATAGTGATGGGGGTCCAATAGTTAAACAGTACAAGACATCGACCATGACAGTTAGGATGATGGGTGACTAGCAGGATTTTTACCTACCCACCACATCAAAACTATGAAGATTGGCGTCTTATATTGTAGGACTGGTAATCCAATTGTTATGATAGTCTTTGAACCCCCCTCCTCCCAATCTCTATATTCATTTACCTACAGTTTTAAATTCATTTGTAACAATCTGCAGTGAAAGTGCTGTACAACATAACCCCCATGTTCTTCTTGGCAGATTTTGAGTTCCCATCTTCTTTTTTCAAATCTAATCAAGGCAAGAATTATTTGTGTTCAGAAAAATTATAAAGATTTGTTATTTGATTCTGTCAAATAAAATTTATTAAATTTTCTAAATAAATATAAACCTACCATTTTATTTTGTTTTAAAGACATGCAGTGTGGATGCCCTCTGATTCAGTGCTTACAATAGGTAATTTGCTGGTGACCCTATTTGTAGTAGTTAGTATAAAGTACTTCTCCGTACAGTTTATTCAGAAATAAATGCAACTGAGTATGATCACATGGTTATGTTCTGACCAATGGAAATCTTCCTTACATTTATCAACTGATGCAACTGCCAGTATTGTATTAAAAGTTGTCAATTAATATTATTGCCAGGTTTTTCCATAATCTTATCAAGGGAATAAGGATTCTTCCATACATGAAGATAAACCACACTCCATGTAAGAGAACAGCTCCATAGGCCTAATCAGTGAACCAGTAGACATGAAAGAAAAGTAGGAAGACAACGACCAGTAAATCATGGTTTAATCCAGTGAAAGCATGGTTCTATGCCTGTGATAGGACTGTGCTAACTTTATAGTTGTCTGGTCTGGGCTGCAGCCACTGGACCTACTTTATTCAGTTCTTGTCCCTGTGGAACTAGACCACACAGATATAAGCTTGAGATGGTTGACTATGCATGGCAGAGAACTGCCTCTATTATGTCCATTTTAATGCTTTGCTTGCCAAGAGGTGCACTTGTTCTACATAGAATCTATGTTAGGGTTTGGACTGAGACAAGGAAATCCCAGTTGCTGGTTTATATTATTTGTCTCCCCACGAGGCTTGTCTGAGTAGGGAGACAATTAATATAAACCTGCAACTGGGATTTCCTTGTCTCGGCCCAAACCCCAACATAGATTATTTTTCTCACCCAATATTTTCCTTTGAAGTAAAAAGAATTCTGCACTAGTGTTCATGTTCAATGTTTACATGTGGCGCATTAATATAAATATGTTAATGAGGGCTGTGGTGTGACCGTTACATCTGAAGTACAGTTTATACACGTGAGGAAAGAAAAATAACAACATAAAATGCTGCACAATAATGAGGCATTATCACATTTAATATATGGATGTTTTATATGAAATTGACAATACATAATTAATATTTATTACAAGAAACTGTTTTATTTTCATCAGTTCCAATTCTGAAAAGTTATATTGTAAATAATAAAATGATATTGGTTACTCAGCCCTACTGTAGTTATACTTAGTACAATCTGTAATGAAGAGTAACATCTTTCTTTAGATTATTCATGGGTAATTAGAGATCTGTGTCACTATCATACATAACTATTCTTTTCTTTGGAGGAGGTGAAACTGTGTGTGACATACTTGTGCTGTCCTTAATATTGATTGTAAAATTACCTCTGTGATTAATAGACCTCCAAAAACGGACTCTAGTGGATAACCGTATGCTAAACTTTCAAGTTCACGGATTCTTTGAAGATTTATTTTTCTGTCGTGGAAAAATGGCAATTGCTACAGTGAAATTTGCTTATGGAATTATGTGCTGATGGATAAATGATTCCTTCTGGCTGGTAAGTGTATTATTTGTCATTAAATATTGTAGGTATATTTTTGATTCAACTGGGGCACAATGGAGATGCTTAACAAAATTAGAAAAACATATGTTTTATATAACACTTTTCTGGCCATTACTAAGTTTTCCGTAGTTGTTATGAGAGTTGGGAGGGTATGAAGCGTATAGGGCTATGGTCTATATGCATGGAGCAGTGTTTTCTATTATACTGTTCATTTCACACAGCATTGAGAATTTTATCCTACCTGTAGCACAGTCATTTTCAGGTCAGCGTCATTAAATGTAGCTAACAGTATATACTTTGTTTCACACGAAGTATTTAAAACTAGTTAGGTAGCTTTAGCTACATTTAATGACGCTGATTTAAAGTTGTACTGAGCTAGGACTGCATATAGGATAAAACTGACCATGCTGTGTGGAACAAACAAGCATAATACCAAAAAGCTGGACATCATCTGTGTTTGTCTTTGTCTCTCTCAAAATGTTTTTGTATGATGTGTTCTCAAACATGGATTTAACTTAAGTTACTATGTTTTTGTTATATATTTGTTGCTGTTGTTGTTGTTTGATTTTAGTACAACTACATCAGGCTCACCAGAAGACAACAAGGGTTTCTTTTTTAAAAGTAGTTCTGAGCACACGGACACCTTGACTGAGACGACTGGTCTGAGATGACTAGACTGAGACAGGAAAAGTAAGGTTAGCAAAATAAGTAGATTTCTCTGTAACATGGGTGAGAAATTGAGATCTTGATGCACTCCGAGCATATTACCCGTTTTAGCCATGAAGATAAGGTTATGGTTATATATAGAAAGGTGCCCCCCACAATCTTCTGCGGCTTTATGCAGTGTTTTAGCATGCAGACTGGGCACTGCATCACTGCCTCCTTATATTTAGCAATGGAGAATCACCAAATCATCTGACCTGAGCTGAAAGGGCACGAAACTCGCTGACACTGCATGCTGAAGCCAGGGCTAACTGAAAAAATGCTTTGTACAACTCGTTAAAGGCTTGAAATGATCTGAATTGAACCATGTGAGCACCCAGAATAAATTCCACTTGGGAAATGGGATGAGTGATTTTGGTCTATTAAATTTGAAACTGGCTCAAAGGTCTGATGTGTCTGAGAACATCAAGCATAGCCTCTAATCATAACTGGTGCTAACTTTTTCTCCTTGAAGAGCCAGAAGAAAATGTTTTCCATTTCTTGGACTGAGACATTCAAAGGAACAATGCTGATGCTATCACACCAGTTCCTAAAGACCAACCATTTCCCCTCATGTACCTTCAAAGTGGATGGCCTTTCAGGTGGCCCCAAAGTGCACTGTTCATTGGGTGGATGGACCATTCTGTGATGGGTCTGGCTCGTTCTTAACAATTTACTGCCCATCATACTTAGCCTGTCCAGAATAGTTTTGACCTGGGCAAGTATATTCATCTGTGAGAACAAGCAGAGAACTTCCCAAACAAGTACACAAAGATCTTATGATTTCAGCACCACCCTGAGGAGATACACAACCACCACAGAATGAGTAATACCTTTCCATCAATTTGATTCTTCCCAGAATGAAACAGCTGTTTATTATGACTTTCATTTCTAGGATACTGATGTGGAAAGGCAAATCTTCTAGCCTCTTGCCACTGACCATACTCAAGCCGGGCGATTTATGCGCTCCCCAACTATACAATCTGGTATTGGTACTGACAGTAATTTCCAGTTGGGGCTTCTGTACAGGCATTCCTGCTGAAAGCCATTGTTTGGTATGCCATTGGTGCAGGAAAGACATGACTTTGTTCAAGATCATGCTTTGTATCTAGACACATCAAAATGGGATGCCATTTGGCTATCAGAGCCATCTGCAGAGGCCGCTGGGGAGAATGAAAAAAATCTGCCACCATCTGAGTAGTCTGAGAAGTTGTAGAAACTCTCTCATCAAGATCCATTCCATGCTGGAAATGAGCTCAAGAATCTGTGTTACATACAATAAAGGAATGCAAACAAGACTGCAAGAATCTGTGTCACACACAATAAAGGAATGCAACAAGACTGCAAGAATCTGTGTCACACACAATAAAGGAACACAAGACTGCAAGAATCTGTGTCACACAATAAAGGAACGCATACAAGACTGCAATAATTCCATGTCACTCATATAAAGGAATGCAAATAAGACTGCAATAATCCGTGTCACTCATATAAAGGAATGCAAACAAGACTGCAAGAATCTGTCACAGACAATAAAGGAATGCAAACAAGACTGCAAGAATCTGTGCCACACACAATAAAGGAATAAAAACAAGATTATAATAATCCTTGTCACCCACAATAGGGGAAGGCAAACAAGACTGAGGTTTGTAAAGAATTCCATACCAGTGTGGACAAAAGTCTGATTTGTCTCAGCTGATCAGAAATCCTAACTGACTCAAAATGAAAGATCATTTCTGTTCTTGACAAGAGATAAACTTATTTTTGGAGCATGTCATCAAAATATGCTGCCAAGTAGTGACAAGAATTCCTGTAAAATTTCTACCTTTTCATGATTTGGCTGACAAATCCACCATGGAGGGGGAAGTTTAAATGATGGGGTTTGGAAAAGCAACTCTGAAGTCAATACAAAACAACTTGGATTGCTCATTCACTGTTGGGAAATGGATCAATCCACATGGTTTGAAAATGAAGGAATGTGGCACCCACAGGAAGACTGTCTGCAAACAATCAATTTGGGTATCAAGTCAACATTGATTGTTTGTACACTTAGAGAGGAGAAACCTTGTTTCCTTTACCTTTTACCAAACAGTTTCTAAAACTGAGAATTTAGTTGCCACCTGAAATTGGAATGAGGATGAAAATGTCAGTGACTTTGCACAACACCACCATGGCATGAACAATGTTGGGAGTTGGTTTTCTGCAAAGAAAGCATTGGAATTGCCTGGGTCATCTATTTTATCAGCCAATAATTGGAAATTTCTTTCATCTTTGCTGACTGAAAGAAAATGGAAAGATACATGTTCTTCATCTTCCAAACCCACTGAAACCTTGACTGTAAAGGCCTGCCTTACAGCTGATGGGGCTGTACACTCAGAAATCAGCAATGCACTTTAAAACTGTATTCCATAAGGTCCATAGTAGGATCAGCATACAGTGAAACTTCAATGTTATCCCCACACTAACTGTGCGGGGTTGTCCTCATCAGGTATTCTGTCAGCATCAAAATTAAACATGCAGGAGGCAGAAATGGGGCTGTGCCTTTATCATTATGTACTCTGGGCATAAGCAGTAAAGATTTATTCCTGTGGTTGCACTGATGACCAGGCAAGTGCCACAGTTTGTTTTCCTAGTTAGAAATGCCAGTAATCATGATGGTCAGTAAAGCTGGCTCCTGTGTATTTGCTGGGAAGTTGGTTTGTTTCTCTATTGGATAGTCAGCCCAACTCTTGACTCGATAACTGGTAAGGTATTTGGCTGGATGGCAGATTGTGAAAATGCCAAGTTGGATTGTGCAGCTAAACAGACAGATTGGCTCACTGGATATCCATATAGCTCTGCTTAAACATTTATGACTGGCTGGTATACGGCAAGGTTCACTGAAGTGATTGATTTTCAGTCACTGATTATTGTGTATGGCTGATTTAGTTGCTTGAATGGCTGGACAACAGCCAGAATGGTGTTATATGGACTTGACTGATGGCCATACAGTTCATCCACATCCTGAAAATACTACATGTACCAAGACTTTGAGGCATAAGACCAAGATCCAACATGTGGACAGACTTATGGCCACTGTCCAGCCTAGAAAAGGGAAGACAATCTTCCATATATTCCAACTCAATACTGGAAGTAAGAGGGATGAGACAGAACAAATTCATCGAAGGCCATCAACTGTATCATAGTCTCTTGTATTAGTTGCTTTATTTACATCTTCAACAAAGCCTGCTGAGATGGTAAGTTTGCAACCATTTGTTCATCCATTTGCAGCTGTCTTATGTCATGGTAGTTTGTGGTACTGTGTTCACCACTCTGGGGTGGGGAGTTACCACCAACACATCCTTCAAATTGCTGGCTTGTGATGGAAACTTAAAGTGTTACATTCCACATCCCAGAACTTACTCCTTCTCTCTTTAGTCTGAAGGCCTTATCTTAGTACCATAACCAGCACGTTTTCTATCATACACACTGCATGTAGTCCATGCAAGACAAGTGACATGAGTGTCTTCATTACATTTTCTGTGATATGTCAATATCTCGGTAAATTCTCTGAAATAAAATAAGGACAAAATTTTGTGGGGAATTAACAACCTGAATTTTGTTATTGCAACAATGAAACAATGCTTTTTAATTAATAGGTAAATAATTTTAAAAAACAGGGTGCAAAAACAAACAACAATGGGTATTAACTATATTGTCTTGGAGTAAATTTTGTTTAAAAAAACAAAGTCCACAACCGACTTTCATATAAAAGTCAGTATCAGACTATTTGTTTTAAAAATGACTGCAATAGTTAGTATAAACCTTTATCATCAATACAATATCAAAAATGACAGATGGTTGTGAAATCCAAAAATCCAAAAGACTGATTTAGATTCCTTCAGAGGTGAACATGCATCAGTGAAAGCAAAACGTTAGTAAACAACTGTAGCCATCTAGTGGTTATAAGTGGAATTAAGGAGAAGGACTGCAAAGAATTTCTTCCATTCATTTATATTCCATACAGACAGGAACAACAATTTGTTTATCTTTCCTTCATTGCTAGATTTGAGAGGTAACAGAGCTCCCCAACATTAATATGATTAGGGAACATATTCAAAGAAGAAATGGACACACAACATACTGCTGATCTGAATGGTCTAACATCTAAATTCAGTCAGAATTTGGCAAAAGCTTTTTTTGCTTTGCATCTACTCACTTGTTCTTTGATCTGACAGCATCACATTCAATCCCAAGGACATAAACAGTGGCAGAAGCAGGAATGATACGGCCTTGAACCTAAACATAAAACAATGTAAGCAGATATGATACGGCCTTGAACCTAAACATAAAACAATATAAGCAGATATGATACGGCCTTGAACCTAAACATAAAACAATGTAAGCAGATATGATACAGCCTTGAATCAAAACATAAAACAATATAAGCAGGAATGATATGACCTTGAACCTAAATATAAAACGATATAAGCAGAAATGATATGGAATGAACCTAAGCATAACACAATATAAGCAGGAATGATACAGCCTTGAATTGTTCCATTAAAAAATACATGGGACCCAGGGAAAGCACTTTTAAAGTGAGGTACTCACCCATAGATGCAATTTAAAATTTTCTAATCATTTTAACATGAACTCTGTGAAGTCAAAGTATCCTGGTATATTATTTTTAAAAACTGCCTTCTCTGGGTACCATGTACACCACTGAGGCACTCCCTCGATAACTCGCACACAACAGGGTCCACAAACATAGACTGCACTATAAATGATGCACAAGTCACTGAAGGACTTACAAAAATTGGAAAAAAATCGCTTTGACATCGAGAAAACCTTATGGGGGAGGGGGACCAGCGTTAGCAAACTGGGCTTTTTAATGACTGAATCCTCATTTTACAATCATGTCGATAATAATTTTTATATAATGTGCTTTTTCTAATGAAGTTGTTCGTTATTCTGTTTAAATAACATTTTTTTCTTCAAAATATCCAACATATGAAAGATCATTCCAACTGGTTTGAACAACCATCACGTGTATGCGAAAAATCTGTGCATTATGTCACTGCTTTTTGTGTTCTTGATGAGTCTGGTTCACGTAGTGGTCTTTAATAGTATCTTGCCAAATTGGTAGTCCATAATTTGGGAACTAGACTAACTGTTGATACACCACCAAACAAGATTCTTTTTCAAAAACATGTGACATTTTTTTCGTGATATGTCTACGTCAAAATTTAATTTTTTATTGTTCAATTAGCACAATATTAATGTCATGATTTCAGTGGAAGTAATAACGACATTTCTTATCATCCCTGAGGATATCTCTAAATGCCAGTTCAAGAATTCTCTGAACCTCACTTGCCCACAATGGTCTGTATCTGTGAAATCAAGCTCGATATTTTACGAAGTATTCATTTAGCTCAGTTGCCTTGTTATCTTTGATCAGTTACGAAAGAGTCAGTTAATTTAAGGTAGCTTCTGTTACATACACAATAACGTTTATTAAAGTGTTCAACTGATCAAATGAAGTGAGTTCAACTGACATACGACCGAGGCTGCTAGATTTTAAGTTAGTCCAATTTTTGTGTCTTTTAACTTTTCATTTATTCCACCTCTTTTAATTCAGTGCAACAATACAACAAATACTTCTGCAATTCAGTTATCAAAAAACAGTCGGCACTTAATTAGGTTCTCAGAGAAACGCTCGCAGACATAACTGTTACAGCAGACTGACGCATTTTATGTTTAATTACAAGAGGACACATTGCATTTATGACGATTACACTTAAAAGGAACTAAAAGATGGAACTAGAACACAATTTTCAATTGATAATTTTTTTTATTTAATTTGTATTTATTTATTAAAGTACTGCCTCAACTTGGCGTGACATTTTCATTGATCGAAATTTCCTTACATATCATTAATTGAGGGGTAATAGGAATGTCGTTTGGAATGAAAATGTAAAAAATTGTACGAGCTATTTTTAAATTTGATATTTCATAGTGTTGATCAAAATTTCCAGGTCCTATCTACCCTTTTCAATGATAAAACGAGCGATACATAAAAGTTTCCGTTACCAATTTTGATCGCGATTTTCTTCAAGTTCAACAAATAGGGATCAATTTTCGGGTTTAAAAAATGGGATCCATGACGGATACCGCGTTATAAGCGGGTTTGCGAGTTATCAGGGCGCGAGTTATCGAGGGAGTGATGTATGTTTAAAAGGAATAACCCTAAACATAAAACAATGTAAGTAGGAATGATATGGCATTGAATCTGAACATAAAACTATATAAAGAGGAATGAACCTAAACATAAACCAATGGCAGCAGGAATGATATGGCCTTGAACCTAAACACAAAACGCTCTAAGCAGGAATGAACCTAAACATAAAACAATGACAGTAGAAATGATAAGGCCTTCAACTAAAACAAAATGATATAAGCAGTAATGATACGGCCTTGAACCTAAACACAAAATTATGTAAGCAGGAATGATATGGCCTTGAACCTAAACATAAAACGATGTTTGCCACAGTTTGGTCTATAATGTAACCATTTGCAATATTCACATTCTATCGACAACCAACAAAAAATAATCATAAAAATACCGTACCACCAAAATTTGTTTCATCTTTGAGACACTGTAAAAGCAACAACTAAAGAACTCCATGCAAATTTCACCGATTTCAATATATGTCGAGGGAAAAAATTGAAACACTGAAAAATATACCAATACTCATTGAACGTGTTCCAACGTGCTTAGAATATTCACTGATATTAATAACAGCACACAACCCATCTTTCGTTCCTTATTTACACTGGTACTTATTGGCACATCTGTCCTCACTCCCAGATGAGTCACACTGAAAACAGTGTGCACACTAAGTTACTTATAACTAATGAAAATAATATTATATTTGGGCCTACAGTACAAATGAAAAACCAGATAAATTTGGGTTATTTCGTTTCCTGTTTATCTTCAGACTCAGTACAAATATACATGTTCATTTTGTGTTGAAAAAGGAGAGTAAAGGACAGAAAATCAATTATCTATTCAGCAAAATGCAGGGACAATTTAAAAACTTCCTTTGGGAAGTGATTTAACTATGCTCAGAACAACACAGACATGTTGCCAATGTGACTAATTAAATCTGTATACACTGATTACAGGTTCCTGAAATTTGTCATAAAGGTATGTCTGAAATGTCATAAGGGACTGATTTTTTGACTGAATGCAAAATGCTCACACTGGACATTGGGGTTTTCTGCCAAGCCGTAAGGAAAGTATATTTAGACTTGATATAAAATTATTTTGGTGAAAACTCATTCACAGGTATTGACCTCATCTTAACGATAAGATGTTCATTGCTACAGGCATGAAATAGCCTTGTGGTTTATGTAAATAGTAAGCTGTAACCTCTGCCATGGCTTTCTACCCTGGACACAGTTCCTTGCCTCTACCAAGTCTCAGAGTTGACAACTTAATTTCTCAAGTAATGTGTGGTGTATGTGTGTGTCTGTTTTTTAAAATATTTTTAATGTAGCTTGAACAATCTGAGTCATATCACTATGATGTATGCAGTGTAGCAGTGTATAGTGATGTCTAGTACTGGGGCATCATGCTGTAAACATATTAGTAATTCCATTGCCGTGTAATGACTTGAATAAAAATTGAATAAAAAACCAAATCTGAACTATACTGGAGTTATCCATGGTACAGTGATTGGGTGATGGGGATTAATAATCATTTGTTGGATTAACAACAACTGCTTCTGACCGAACATTGTTCAACAATATTTCACAAATTTTTCAGGCATCTGATTTTATTGACTTTGATATGACCTCTATTCTATACCATGTTCATCACCAACATGCTGACATATTCTTTTAGTATCTATATCTTTCTGTGTCTACCATCTCATTTCCATAATGGCAAAAGCATAAACAAAAACAATTACACTGATTACCATTCAAAAAACAAACCAGCCCTCAATAAAAGATTCATAAACTGTGGTCTCCCTCTTATATGGCCACCCCTTCTGCACAGGAAAAGTGGCCATATACAACAGGTGGCCTTTCAATAGGGGGACTATATTTGTTAAAAAGTATATGTATATGTATATAGTAAGAAATCTACATAAAACTTTAAGCATTTAATATATTCATTTAAAAGTAGCACTAATTACAAAAAAGTTCTTCTCGTCTTAAGAACAGACTTATTTCAAGGTAACATAAATTAATAGTTCTTACTCTTAAGTGTGAAATCTGAGTGAGGTATTGTTGGCATGTGCATTGCAAACCATTAAAAAATGTTATTTAAATCTTGGTACATACATTGCTTGGCATTTAAAATAATTCTCAATCCATTTACTCCATTTTCCCACTGCTGCAGAATATACTCCTTATCTGTTACGATGTTGTTTATTTTAATCTTCCCAACATATGATTTTTTGGCAAGAACTCTGAACTCTCCCCCACTGTCATCAAATCGAATTAATTCTCCATTTATGTGATGATATGTTAAAATATTGTAATGATTTATTCCTATGTTGCTAATTGTACAGTACCGCAATTTAATTATGCAGACAAAACTTTTGATCAGTTGATGAAATGCATTATTTAAGAAGGAAGTTATGCATGTACTGTCATGCGATCTTTGTATGGTACCCCATTTTGCTCAAGGTTAATTTTTTTCTGTGTGTTAATCGACAAAATCTATATTTTTAACCAATGCTGACTGTGTTATAATCTGAACATCTATGTATGGTAGTAAACAACAAAGAAAAAAACTCAACTGTTGTGTTAAGCCCAAAACTCTATCAATCCACTGCCGAACACATTAACTGTAAACTTAGGTGTTTATGATACAATACTAACCTTAGAGATACTTGTACTTTATCCAACACTTCTTTCAGTAACGAAAACATGACATAGGGAAAGATAACTGGATTACTTACTTTACCATATGAATTAAATACTGGTTCTGGACAAATATTAATAATAAAATGTGGCTGCATGTGAAGGGTAAAATTCATATTTTTGCGCTAACATGTCAGCAACTGGTTGCATTAGAGGGGTGGCCTTTCTTAAGGGGTACTTTTAAACATAAACTCATCAGTGCCAAAGGATTCTGGCCATTAAAAGTGGGTGGACACAGCTCAGGGGGCCAGTTCATGAGGGGGACCACTCTACATTATACACATATCAGCTCATTACAAATTAAATTGAAATTGATAAAATTTCTGACATTATGAAAATTAGTTCAGAGGCATTTAGTTTCATTGATACTTTTCATGCAACAGTTCAACTCACACCCCCATTTATCTCCCCTTGACTGTCCAGCAATTCCTCTATAGCATGAAGCAGAGTAGACACTACATGTTCTCCAAACAGCCCTGCATCAAAGATTTCAGTCACCAGCAAGGAGACTCTGTAAATATATACATTAAAATATTCTGTAAGAAACACCAATCCAAAAACAAGGATTAAAGAACATTACATTTGATTTTGACACAAATCTAATACTAAATAATTGCCATCAAATTAATGCTAATTGTATTAGCGCTTGTTTATAGTGCTATAACTGCATATGACACAAACCATGATCTAATGTCCTTTAATTTAACGGCAGATCAAGATCTCCAGCTACCTGAAATTATCCACAGAATAAACAGTATGGTACATGATCTAGTTGTGCATTATGAGATGACAGAGGTATGTTGTTGTCTGCAGTCATCTGAATGTTTACACAAACAAAAAAAAATATGGTATGGTTTAGTACCTGTGTGGAATGTCTTCAGGTATTTTCAGATCTGTGGAGGACTTTTTGAGGAGGCAAACCTTGTCTGCACTCCCATCTGCCTTCAGAACATCCTGGGCCAATTCATACATCACTGTGGATTGCTCACAGGCATACACAGCACTGGCTCCTGCGTGAACAGCAAACAGACTGGAATGAAAATAAGTATTTAAATTATAAATGTTTCTGTTGAGTAGCTTGTGGAAAACGAAAGTCCTTGTTTTCAATAATTACAAATTTTTCCCCATAACTTTCAGATTTTTCAAATCTGGTCCAAAGGGTTTTTTTTTTTTGCTTCTTCGTAGAAGGTGATCCTGGTCTTTCATTTCCAAAATCATATAGAAAACTGTGCAGACAAATAGGAGTCATTCTGGATTCTGAATTTCAGGTGAATTTACTATTCCATTCTGTTTAAATAAAGTGATGTGATGGGAATTTGGGGAGAAGCGAGACAGGGGACAAATCTGTAATGCCAAGGTAGGTTTGTCAGCAACTGGTGATTTACTGGTTCTACAAGTTATATAATATTAGCCTAATATGTTGGTAGCAAAGTGAAAACTGTACAGAATGATTTTAAAACAAATGAACATGTTCTGTAACTAAATACAATGCAAAATTTGTTCTTTAGAGCAGCATATCCAATTAAGGAGTGTGTGTATGTGTGCATAGACCCTGATTCATGACATATTAATTTCACTTTACCAGGTGAACGTAAGTGAAATTTCACAAATACTAATTAGAATGACTCTCTGGATGAATCATACCACCACCACCACCATGCCTCCTTTGGTGTGACCCCACAAGACATGAAGCAATAATTTTTTTAAATGTTATGGAGTAATAAAATGTGCATGAAAATTAAGTAGATTCAAACCAGAAACTGTAACCATACTCATTTATCCATCCCCAATTAGAGGCACTAAGAACAGTGTTTATACCCCTTCCCCCACCAAGTCACTCCTAGTGACTGTGTCAAGGACAGTGTTTATACCCCTTCCATCATCAAGTCATTCCCAGTGACTTTGACAAGGACAGTGTTTATGCTCACCCATCTAGCTATTCCCAGTCGTAGGTGTTAAGTACAGTATTTAATAAAGTTGGAAGCCAGAGTAATTATTTATTAAAAGCTTGACCATGAAAACTTTAAAAGTCACCTATGACTGTAGTCAAGACAAACATTCTTTCACATACATGTGTGTATTTGTGTGATTTAGATTTTTAACATAGCTTTAACAATTTTAGTCATATTGCTACAATGTCTGCAGTGCAGCAGTGTATAGTGATGTCTAGCATTGCAGCATCGTGCCCCAGTCATACAGCATCAGCTGCCAGTACCATTTTTATAAGTCTATGGTATGACACTGCAAGGGTCTGAACCCATGATCTCCCACATCCAAGGTGCAAGCTCTAACCACTAGGCCACAAGAGCGGTCTCCCACACTATAAATCATTCCACCACATTCAATGTCTTTTGCATCTTCAACAAAACAAGCTTCTCAATGTTCTACTATAAAAAAACACATATTTAGTAAATTATGTTTCTCTGATAATACTTACCTGATCACATTATATTAGGATAACTTTGTTTTCTACCTCAGAATCCAACCCTCCTGGAAAGATTGAAAACTGTCGTTTTGCCTCTATATTACAAAGGAAGCAATTAGTGTAGGTTAACTCCCCTTTCTATCCACTAGGTGGCTACCATTGTATCCAGTTTAAAATAGTTCCTTTTTACTTGAGCAACACCTTAAAGGATCTTTACATTGTGGGAAAGTGTGGGAGGAATGATGGTAATGTGATCAGGTACACATTATTCATTGGCAAAACACAATGTACTAATAAATTAGCTTTTCCTGAAAAGTACATTACCTGATCATATTACATTATGAGAACAGATAAGAGGAGGAAATGCTGAGCATTCTACCTCTACGTGTGTCAGCCAGTCAATGTATGTTTGCTCCACTAAAAGGATAAACTTCACCTAATGTCAGTGTAGCACGAGACAAGTTGTTTGTGGAATTCATACTTGATTGTCTCACCATCAAAGGTTTCCTAGGCAAATCAGTGAAAGTAGCAAATACATGTCTGCGTCGAGGTTTTTCTTTCATGAATGGGAAGTGATCAGTCTGTGCAGCTACCACCAACATTGGGTTGAGATTCAGTTCTCTCTTTAGCAAGGACCTGTCATCCAAATGGAAACTAGAAAGGGCAAACTTGCCATGCCTATCAGCTGACTGTGTTGTGTCCCCAATTAGGACATTATATTCAAGGCCAGGCTCATGTAGTTTGTTTGTATTTCATGAGCTGAAATCTTCACTGTGTACCTGTGAGAGTTCAGAGTAATAACTCCCTATAGCAACCAGCACTGGTGGGTCATGTCTTGCGTTAATGTCTTCAGCAGTAATAAAAGTCTTTCACAGTTGATGTAGATATTGTCTGTGCATCTACAGTAAAATTTGATGGTATGTACAGGGTAATGCATCTTTGCTTCTTTTTCACTTATTGATCTAGGAAAGGGAATGAATAGTTATTATTTGTGACTAGTGTCAGCAAGCTGTACGTGTGTGTGTGTGTGCTGATTTGGATTTTTAACATAACTTTAAAAAATTTTCAGTCATATTACTAGGATGTCTGCAGAATGGTAGTTTAAAGTGATGTCTAGCACTGGGTTATCATGCCACATGTAGCAGCATGTCCCACCCAGTCACATTATTCTAAGACCAAGCTGACCAGTCCTAACACTATCCTCTTAATGCTGAGCACCAAGCGAGTCAGCTGTTAGTACCATTTTTATAAGTCTTTGGCATGACTCGGCCAAGGTTCAAACCCACAGCTTCACACATCCAAGGAAATGCTCTAACCACTTAGGCCACTGGAGCAGTCCATGATCATACTGGATGTCTCAGTTGCAACTATTTAAACTTGTGGATGAATGTGTGTGTAAAGTTTCAGCAAGTATTTCTTAGAAGGAACAGCAATAATGTGCAAATGGATGAACAGATTTCAAACAGGCCACCCCACAGAATAAAAATAAATTGACTGACATAAAATTTCTGAAATGAACGTTAAGGGCTAACAAAAACTGACTGCACATCACGGATGGGTGGGTTTGGGTTAGAGGATAGCCTTAAGAATACATTTTTTTAAAGTGGGAAGGGTGGGCTCATCATGGGGCAGGACCTTATTGACACTTTTCTGTATTTCACAATGAGGGAGTGAGCTTAGTATCAGGCATAGGCTTATCAACAGTAAAAGATATAGAAAGACATTTCACCTGAGAATTCCTGAGCCTGTCCCAATGTCTAGCACTGTGTCATATCCACACTCAATAGCATCTGAGATAGCTTTCCTGAAGCTTGTGTTTCTCACAGTGTCATTCAACATACGGAAATGCCATTGTTCTACCAACTGACTGCAAATGTTTTCCAAATTTTCACGAGCTGCTAAATACTCTGGGTTAATCACAATCGATTTTCTGATATAGGCAGCAGCTTCCTCAACGTATCCAAGTCTGAAAATAGATGATATCAATAAATAAATATTTCTTTGTCACTGAAGTTTACATTAATGTAAAAGAAAGGAAATAGTTCGCCATACTGAATTAAAATTATTTAAAATTTCCCATATAAATAAGTTACACAGTATCAAATACTATTTTCTACATGTGCATCATATGTCCAGAGCTCAAAGATTTTTTTTCCCTGAATCTCACCTTTAAAAGAACCAAGTTCCATATTATACTAGAATATTCCCCTGAGGAATATACATACACATATACTAGTACATCATGGATGGATGAGTAGAAGGCCCGACAACCCAGTCCCAGCCATGTTTCGCATTACCAAATAAAAACCAACCTAGTTGGGTAACAGGACCAGGAAAACTACAGTTTTTCACACAGGAGATGAAATATTTCATTTGTACATGAATAGAGATCTTGAATTGAAAATCCCTACCATTATCAACATCATCAATAAAAACATGCTGAATAAATTAGCTGCACATTCAGCAAGTTCATTTGCACTCTTTTCTGCAAAGAGGCCTTATACTTCATCGTCATGTGTTGTCCGAGTGAGCTGTCATCAACACTGTCAAGGTAGGTATTCATCGTCTTTATCATCAACTTGGGATGTCTGAAACATCTGGTGGTATGTGCACTTTTTAGAGGATGGTACAGCCAATATTTGGCTTCACAGTGATGCCACTTTACAAGATCACTTTTGTTGATCACTGGTTATTTATCTGGTCCATAAATGATCATGTTTGCATCATCCGAATCTATAGACATCAGAAATGAAGAGGGCGAAACTAGCCATGCTGACTGAAATGACAGCTCTGCATTGCCATGACCTCCAACAACATTCTCAACCTCAGTGTTATTAACCATATCAATACAAGATATGGTTGCAGTGGGTTTAGTACAAGAACAAAACCGTTTGTTGATCTCTCATGAAGTGGCTCACAGCAAAACTAGCACAGCTAATAGAAATGACTGCCCTACAATCTCATGATTTCCAATAACATGCTTGATCATGCAGTGGTCTAAAGCGCTCTCCATTACGGATCACTGCCATCTCACCTCTGTCTGCACCGGTTCAAGTCTCGGATTCAGCCAGTGTGGGTACGTGAGAAAGCTTGCCAGTAGCTTCTCGTGGGTCAGTGGTTCTTTCCAGGGTTTTCCCAGGTTCTTCCTCCACCATTAATACTGGCCGCCATGTATAGCCTATCGTGTGCTGAAAAATGGCGTTAAACCCAACAACAACAACAACTGTTCATCTGCAATGCAAAGTATGCCATAGTTTCATGCTAAAATCCATGTTCAATGGGAGGCTGGATTTTAGTTTTGCAGGTAGCACATCATTCGCCATTATGGTGGCAGCACCAACCAGTGCATTGAATAATTGCTACAGGAAAGAATCACAGTACACTAAGTGCAATCAGTGCTCAAAGAAAATTATTTTAGACACAGGGCCAGGACTCTTGACCAAATAAAAACCACAAGCCATGACTCAAACTCCACAAGCCCGAACTCCAATTTCCATGTGCCCAAATTTGCCCATTTTATAATATTACATGTATTTGTCACATAACATTACAATTTCTACACTTCAAATATGAAAAAATTAAAACAAAATCATATTAAATTGACATGTATGTTTATTGGATCATGAATAAGTGCACACAAAGCAATGTTTTCCTCCAGATATCGAGGTCAGCCATTGCCTAACTGCTCTAACAATGTCCTTACTCAGTGGATAAACAATGTTTATGTTCATTAGCATCTGAAACTTGTCATGCTTTATAGAGTTTCTGTTTACACTTTTGATGTTTTTCATAGGTACCGCTCAATTTGTTTAACCATTGTTTCAATACACTAGAGTAAGCATGAGCAAGAAACAGCCAAATTATTATTCATTAAACTTCAACCTGAAACATCTTGAACAACGCAATAACAAGTAAACATGGCAACTGAAAATAGTTAACTACTTACTCAGGCATTTCTGCCAAAATCATTTTTAGTCAGTCTTTCCTTTTTATCTCAACTTCGCCATAGGATGGCCTACTTTAATAATCAATGACTTGAAAGCCATAACCATATCTGATCTTTTTATTACTTATTGTACCTCAAAAAACATCATGTTTGGCCTAAACTCTCTAGATTACAAAATTAAAAAAATCAATTAACAGCTAGACATGATTACACACTAGCCTTAATTGCATTATGTGGCCATGCATCATTACACTGGTTGCAACAATTGATGGAACAGTTCTGGTATCCACTAAACTGACATCTGGCACATAAATATAAAAAACAGATCATTCATATGTCAAAATTTCAAAAGCCAAATAGTGAGATTGAATGAAAAAACGGAGATTGGGACCTAAAATCAGGAGGTTATTCGCTGCATATTTTTAAGCCTCATTTTCACTAAATACTGACTGATTTCTGGGTCCACAATATGTATGAAATTCTCAAATGACACACCATTTCTCTCTGTGACGCGCCTTATTTTCTCCCAAGACGTGCCCTCTTTTCATATTCTGGTCACCTGTGGTCAAACTGCACAATAGCTAACGGTTAGCCTTAAGTAGACAAGCAAGAAAGCCAGTGTGACTAATTAACAGTTAATCCTTATCATTCCAATTATCTTGTGAAAAGGACTTGCTCTCCAACACAATTCAAAGAAACCATGTTATACAATGCATGTTATGTAAGCACCAGCAACTGATTGGCAAATAAACAATGCCCTATTTTGTTGTAACTATCGGTACATAATTATGCAGTCTCAAGCTACATGTACCATACATGTGACAACTTATTTTCCCATGTTTTATATCCCTTAATTTATTCACAACTCAAAAGGCATTTAACATTGTTTACTAAATAATATATTCTCAATACCTTTTGGAGGGTATATAAGCTGCACGATATGTTTCTTCATTCCTTCTTTTAATTTAATGATGGTAATTAATGTTTTTATATATGGTACAGTAATGCCATATGTTCACTTGTGTAAGTTTCTTTGGTGGGAATGAAGATGCTACCTCATCATGATGATCATTCTTGGGATTTAAACTAATTATTAACAATTTTATTGTTGTGGTTTATTGCTTGTCGTGGTTTATTTTCTTATTTTAGTATTGTTGTAAGGTTATAAATATTCAAAAATTGAGTTGAACAATGTTTAAATTTAACATTGTATTTACTGAAGAAAAATGTAATGATCATGAGTTCCCTGAAAAAATCATGAAATCACTTTACCAGTACTATAAATTAACACAAGGAGTACATAAGCTACCGATTCCTGTGCTTGCATCACATTCCAGCCAAGTGGAAATGTAGGCTAGTGACCCCAACCATCCAATAGATTCGAGTTTTGTCATGCATCTTTTATTGTTTCAGAATTGCCAAAAGACTGAAAAGCTACACATATCCATTCAAAATACAGTAGCATATTTCACCAGATTCTACCCTGCAGTAAATAAGTGTTAGGGTTTTGTACTCATACTGATCACGGAGCAGACTCTGTTATCTTTCAATACTACCGAATCCAGCATCTGACCTGGCTTTAATACTGGAAGTGTGATGACATCATCAACCATCATTTCTACTATCCTAACTTTAGCTAGATATTTCTATTCAGGAAATTTATATAACAATTATTATATGATACAATCTGAAATAAAAGGCAAGTTAAACATTTTATTTTGTGAAATTACTTTCAAAGTGTTATTCATCCTGCGGCAGAATCGGCTACTTCTGCCTGATGGAGTCCTGTAGAAAGACTTTGTGACCATAATGGTAAAAATAAAGCTTAATTTGCTGGATTAGATCCATGTGATGGTCGTCCAAGAGTTATACATTGGTATGTTACTGTATTTTGAATGGATATGTGTAGCTTTTCAGTCTTTTGGCAATTCTGAAGCAATAAAAGACTCATGACAAAAGTCGAATAAAGCAGATGGCTGGGGTCAAGCCTGCACTCCCTGTGTTAATTTATAGTACTGATAAGATAATTTCGTGTTATCAGAGATTTAATCATACTTTATTGATAAAACGTCAGACTCCTGTGCTTGCCAATTGGAAATGTAGGCTAGAGAAACTTGAAAAAGAATGTCCATTTGCTTGTGTGAGAATTTTAATTTATTAGAAAAAAGATATTAGGGTAAGTCAAGTCCGACTAAAACATTACGACTTTAATTTGCAGAAAAGCGCCGATGTGAGCTGCCAAGTGTGAGAAATATTCCTGAAAATTTGACATTTCCTTATGATGTATATCATCTGAACATGCTACAGAGCGCCGTTATTTTGGGCAGTTAGACCTCGACCCCAAAACATAAATATCAGGGTTGATGTCTTACATTGTATGATTCTTTGAGGGCAAGAATTTTTTTTTATGCTCATGCCTCTCACTACCTCAATGAAACAGTCGGTCTCTAATTGAAAGTTACAATCAACAATCCATGCACACCTGAAAAGCTGGGCTCCGATATTGTTCAGAACTGTTTCATTATCAGGAAAGAGCTCGCATGCCTGGTCATAACATTTGAACAGATCACCAATCCTTCCCTCTCTCTCCAACCTTTCGGCCCATTCACGCATTGCCAAGGAAAAGTCTTCGCGCACTTCATTTCTTCTCTCTGGCGCCAGTTTCAGAAACAACAAAAAGTTGGCAAATGCACGTCCATAATTCTTATTGATGAGGGATCTTTTTGCATTTGTAAAGGAGACCTCTGCAATTTTATCTACGTTTGACATCATTCTAACTACATACGTTGATTTCCGCCATATTGTTATTGTTGTTGACTGTTATTCCCTTTAGTATTGATCGGAGCACCCCAGATTTCTGGGTAGTATATTTGACACAAAAAAACAATAACAACACAAACGCCGAAAATTTGGTGCAATTGCTTTTGCATTTATGCTTCTTTAGACACGAAATGTTTTGAAAGAAACGGATGACGTCTTTTATTTTAATAACAATTATGTCATTACGTAACGTCATTAATGATACGCATCGTCATAACAATTATATATATATATATATATATATATATATATATATATATATATATATATATATATATATATATGACAGACAGGATCTAAAATGATATAAAACCTTACTTTCTGGCAATGGAATTACAGGGGCCTATCCAAACACCTACCTGAACTAATACACAAAATCCATAACGCAATCAATAAACCTGACATTATCTGCCTCCAGGAAACACACTTACCAGAGAATCCGAAACATATACCCAAAATCTCCGGATGCTCGCCAGGCATATTCAAAAGTCGTAGCAATTTGAAAAAGGGAGGAAGACTTGCAATATTTCTAATTGACTCCCTGCCCTACTCTGAAACATTAACGATCCCAATGTCAATAGACATCAATAACAAAATTGAAATTCAAAATGTATTAGTCCACATTGGATCGAATAACATAATAATAACTAGTATATATGACCCAGGGGGCAATGACAATCCAATTAACTTATAATCTTATCGACAAATCTCCACTAACCAGTCTGGAAACCTAATAATTTGTGGCGACTTCAATGCTCACAATGAAATATGGGGAGAAAGTAGAAGGGATAAAAGAGGCAAATTAATTGAAGAATGGATTGCTGAATCCAACCTAACCATACTCAATGGTGGGTCTAAAACTCGACTTAATCCTGAGGATGGCTCCCTCTCAGCAATCAATCTTACTATATGCGCACCTAAACTAGCCCGACTTAAAAAAAAAATAAAGGTGGGTTGATCAAGATAACACATTAGGTAGTGGCCATTTCCCCATCATAATCTCCCTCCATATATCAGTTCAGCACAACCCCACCACCACCACCACCACCACCACGAAGCCCCACCCAAATGGAGATATGATAAAGCTGACTGGGATAACTTCAGAAACACTCTAGTTGTTATTAATACCAAAGAGCTTGAAGGCCCACATATAAAAATATTCCATGACAACTTAATGAATACTATACTTAATGCAGCTACCCTAAATATTCCCCCCAAAACAAACACTCAAACTAAACAATCAATACCATGGTGGGATGATCAATGTCAAAAAGCACATATAGATAAAAAGAAGCACTTAACAAATGTAAGCGAACGAGAGACTCAGTAGATTTCATCAAATATAAAGACAAAGAAAAACAGCTTAAAGGGATCATAAAACTAGCCAAAGAAAACACATGGCAACACTTCTGCTCCAAACTGAACCTCAAATATAACTCTAAACAAGTATTGGACAAAATAAAATCTATCCAGGGGAAAGCTATTAACTTAACACCTAAGCTGAAAATTTTTACAACCAACCATGACAATGCTGATCTACTTGTTAACCATTTCTCAGCCATAAGCAGTAATACCAACCACACTAGGAACTTCCAAGAACACAGACAGAAAGCTGAAACCACACTTCCTAACCTCTTTAAAGACATAGGGTTCAAGAACTCAGATTTAAATTCCGAAATCACCCTATACGAATGGAAAATAGCGCTAGGGTCTAAAAACGAAACCTCACCTGGGAAAGATCGAATTGGATATATCATATACAAAAATCTTCCAAACAACATTACAACAACCATTATAAAACTGCTCAACCAAATTTGGCAAAGTGGAAAACTACCACTCAGTTGGAAGCAAGCAATTGTCATCCCAATCTCTAAACCAGGTAAAACCCTAATAATATTAACTCGTACCGTCCCATCTCTCTTATAATAACATATGGAAAATGATGGAAACAATCCTAGCCAACTGATTAAAACATCACCTAGAAAGCATCAACCTCCTATAAGAAAACAACGTGGCTTCCGTAACGGGCGCTCCACCACAGATCAATTTTTAAGACTAGAAGCGGTTATCATACAAGCTTTCAACTCCAACTTATAGCAGTCTTTCTTGACATTGAAAAGGCGTTTGATCTTGTGTGGAACAAAGGATTGATTGCAAAACTCAACCACTTCGGAATTACTGGACGCATGTTTAACTGGATCGAAAACTTCCTAACAGGTCGCAGAATAATCACTAGAGTAGTAAACACCACCTCAAAAGAATACCCCTATGTAAACGGTACCACACAAGGGAGAGTACTCAGTCCTACACTATTCGACATCATGATTAACGACCTTGACCTTGACCTCAACTAAGCGACAAAACGGGTTAACATTTCCCAATTCGCTGATGACAGCGGCTTCTGGAGGGCAGGAAACCCTGTTAGCAATCAAGTAGTCAAAGAAATCCAGAAAAACCTAGATAACATAGGGAGATGGACAGATAAATGGGGTTTTCAGATCTCACATGATAAAACGGTAGGAATAATCTTCTCCCCTAAACGCAATAACCAGATAATTTACCCCAACTTCTATATTCAAAACCAGTTAATCAAATATTCTAAGGTAGTAAAATTCCTAGGTATGTTCTTCGATAATCATCTAACTTGGAAACACCAGATTGAACAACTAATTCAAAATTGCAATAAAGATATTAATCTCTTAAGAAATCTTAAAGGGACCACCTGGGGATCCAGTCAAGAAACCTTATTAACCATCTATAAAATGCAACAAACCGTCAAGCTGCAAACTAGTTCCTAACCCACCAGATGGCAAACAAATCCTAGAACTCAGGGAAAAGTTGCCAACACTTGCTCTACAAGAAGAGTACACTCACTCCCCTGACCACGCCCCTTGGACAAACCATATCCCTAGGATCAACACTAGAGTCACCAATTATGGAAACAAATTGAAACAAGAATCTAAACCTACTCTGGCTTCGTAATATTTTTCACTGACGTGTCCAAAACAACCGAACCCCCAGAATAGCAGCTGCAGTGGTTGTTCCCGAATTCAACATACAAATGGGATCCAGATTACCAGACCACAACTCTACTTTCACCACAGAGTTCTGGGCAATAATAGAATCATTAAAATGGATTAAAGACCAAAACGTTCCAAAAGCAGTTATCATCAGTGACTCGCTTAGTGTAATAGAATCCATCAAATCTCACAGCACCAAATCAAGAGAACAAGTCTTGGCTAGAGCTTTTTATATGCTTAAGGAATTATCCACAGGAGATCAGATAGTTGAATTCATGTGGATATCCTCGCATATAGGAATCCCTGGTAATAAGCTAGCCGACAAAGTCGCAAACAAAAACCATGTTAGGGAACCCAAACCCTGCCCCACCATAACAGAAGCCCAAAGCATAACAAGAAACTATATTAACCAGAAATGCCAGGAGCACTGGAACTCCGCTACCAAAGGCATGATACTCTACTCCATTATACAAGAAACCAGTAGGTCCATCAAACCACCCAAAGTGAACAGCCTGGACCAAAAAATTATCAATCGCATTGTAACCGGAGAAACAAAATTAGCAGGAAGTTTTGGCAAACATCTAGGACCCAAGCCTGCTAATATAAATTGCTATCACTGCAAAACCATTGAAGACTTGCCACATATATTCCATAGCTGCTCAAAATATCAGGTAGCTAGAATGAAATTTCAAAAAGCCCCCCCCCCCCAACAAAAAAATTGAAAGTCCTATCACTTACCCAGATTTCCTTAAAAATAACAACCTCAACATAAATCTGACTACTAAAACTTACTTAAATTCCAAGACACATCCAAGCTAAAAGAAAAAATATAAAACACCTTAACAACATAAAATAAACAAACAGACCTCGCTTAAAAATAAATTTCCACAAGCAGATGGGCACCCTTGACACGTCCTGGGGGACCTGAATACTCAGCAAGGGTGTCCTCTAGCTCAAAAATAACAACCTGTAAAACAGACATAACCCACCCAAATACTCTCTAAAATCAGGTTTAATATACATGAACAGAGGGGCGCTTTTGATACGTCCATAGGGGCCTGAATACTCAGCAAAGGTTCCCGTCTTCTTAAATCCCAAATATATCCTTAAAAATCAACCATTAATAATGTTAAAAAAATCTCTGCTCTCTATCTAGCCCTAACATGAAAGACAGCCAAGGTAATACTGCGGCCTACTTCTGTGATACAGACCATACTAATATTAAAGCAGCACAGAGTTTTCCATCCAATCCATCCTAGCTCATCTTTAGAACAATATCGGACACAAGAACCAAAACTCTAAATTCGTGCAAGTGCATCCATTTAGACCAGTACCCTGGAATGAGCGAACTCCTGCCTACAGATGGTCGCCTGCCTTCCTGGTCACGTCCTCCCTTGCCTCAGTCGGACACAAATAAGCGTGCAGCGCGCGCATGAAACACCTAATATAAAAAAGCAAAAATAAATGAATAGCTAGTGGCACTATGGTGTCAGAATCCTTACACAATTCTATCAAGAGGCCTACAAGAACTACCCAGTCCAGCAGCTAGCAGAAGCAGCTAACTACATTTCTACGCTACACAGCTACCATTTCCCCGAAATTACCTTAGAAGAAAAAGGACTGCGGAGAAATGTAAAGAAGCAGAAGAAAATCAGGGAACTTTTGCTTAACAAGCCTTTCTAAGGGCTAACAATATTGCCTTTTATCCAGGGAACCATTTTAGCTTGGTATCCAACTATTATATACACTAACTTGATCACTGAATCCACCGCTTCAAAATTCAAACCTTTTATGATCTAATAGTGACCAAAGTTTTTATATGTCGCTCAGACATATTAGTTTCTAAACAAAATTTGGGCATCTACAACGTACATTATGTACTAGAATTTTTCCGACTGTTAGGACGTAGGAAAATTGTACAACTTATTTTGATTTGACCCAACTGCACAGGTGGCTAACACATTTTTGGCATTTTTTTTATTGTCCATTAGTATAACTGGACTATATTTGATTAAATACGGGCTGGCGTTCTTGGGACTGCACGACATCCATGGCTGGCTTGCCGCGTTCCTTGCCCTCTTGCCTCTCTCGGACATCGTATAACGCCGGAGATGTGGAACGATTTCCACCCGCCTAAAGCTAGGTGTCCCGATGTGACGCCATCGTTGCGACCAATCGCAACGGGCGTTATATAATGCTTGGGTTGGCACCTAGTGCAATCAATAACGCACTGAAATCAACTCTTTGTTAACATGAGTGTGTGTTGGGCCCATTCACACTCACGTAAGCCCTTCAGTCAGGTCGTTAGGGACATATAGTCCTACGATCTGACGGCTAAATTAGCAGTGCTTCTTGAGCACATAAACACGTGGGGTGTGGCACTAATTCCTTCCCCCGAGGAACATTTAACATCCCGCTGTGCGGGAATAAACCCGTCGCACAGGCACTTTTGGGCGCACGCGACGTAAATCCAAGTAATCAATCAATCAATCTAAAAGATACACGAGTCTCAAATGAAACCTGAATCGGGCAAAAAATAAAATAAAACAAAAAGACATATAATTATATTGTTTTAAAGGATGTACAATATATAATTAAAAAAAATAATAAAAAATGATTATTTTTTTAAACAATTTTATATAGTGTATTAGCATTCAGGCCATTAGGATACAGATTATCTAACTTATGAATCTATTCATGTCACCGTGCGCAATATCTATTGGCATGAAAGAAAAATCTAGTTGAGAGTGATTATTGGTGCTAAAGTGTGTTGAAATATTAGAGGAAAACGGAGGATCTCTATATTTTTTTTTATATTAAAGTGATGATTATTCATTCTCTTAGAAACTTGTTGAAGTGTTTGTCCAACATATTGCATCCTACATTTAAAAAAAAAAAAACAGATTATCAAATAAATCACATCAGTTGATACGCAGTTAGTGTTATCACGTTGAGAAAGTACTTTATTTTTGTATTAGCGCCACTGAAAGAAGTACTTTCTCTTACGTTTGCACATTGAGAGCATCGGTGTCTGTTAAATTAGATGACGAAAATTGTCTTTTTTTAATTCTCTGTCTGTTTAGGTCTAATTAGAAAATCTTGCAATTTTTTGGGGACTTCTATAAGCGAGAAATAGTTTATTTTTGTAAAGTGATTTTACTCTGGTTTTATTGGATAAATTTAGGAGACTATAATATTTATTAATTATACAACCTATATTAGGTAATGAAGGATTATATTGTATTGCAAAAGGAATCACATCTCTCTCTATTTTACATTCTGCTGTGTTTAAAGCCTCACGCTGAGTAAGATTACGGGCTTTGTTTAGCGCAGAATCAATTATATATGTAGGATAGTTTCTATTTTGGAAATATGTTTGTAATTTATTCAACAAATTTTGCATTTGACAAACATCAGAAATAATGCGTCGGTATCTTTTGGCCGGCTATATGGTATACTGATACTGTTTTTACATGACATGAGATGACATGAAGAATATTCCACAGATTGGTGGATATTAGTTTCCTTGATATGAATATTTGTAGAGATAGTGTTATCAATATTTTTTATTACATTTACATCTAAAAATGAAACATGCATACTTGATGCAACATAAGTAAATTTAATTGTCGGATGAAAATGATTTAGGCGATCAATAAATGTTTTCATTTCTTTATTTGAATGGTTCCAGATCATAAATATGTCATCTCAAAATCTGAACCAAACAGATGGATTAAACTTTTCGTTTTGAAGAAAATCTTTTTCTAATTTACTCATGAAAATTGAAGCGTATGAAGGAGCCAAACGACTACCCATTATGGATGTAATTCGTATTATTAAATTGAAAATAATTATTTTCCAAGATAAGTTTTATTATTTTACAGATATCTTCACTAGATAGTGTGCTATTATTAGGATTGTTATCAAGAAAATATTTACAAGCTTCAATACCATCTGCATGCGGAATGTTGGTACATAGTGATGTTACATCTGATGATACCAGGATTGAGTTATCAGATAGCTGTGGAATAGACTTCAACTTTTTAATGAAACCAGTAGTATCTTTAATGTATGAAGGAAGGGATTTCATTAAAGGTCGTAAAACACTATCAATAAATTTGGATAGGTTTTCAGTATATGAATTACAACCTGATATAATGGGTCGTCCCGGATAATTTAAAGATAAATTATGGTCAGGATTTTTATGAGTTTTGGGTAATATGTAGAATTGAGGTGTATGTATGTTAAGAGGGAAAGTATAAAATTTCTCGGATACGGAATTATTATTTTTAGCGACCTCAATAATGCATGTTGAATTTTTTTAAAATTTAATTTCTATTGACGGGTCTTCATAAATATGTGTGTAGTATTTGTATTATTTAATTGACGCTCAACTTCTTTTCAAAAAAATCTTCTTGATTCATAATAATAATAGTGTTTGATTTATCATCCTTTTTAATCACTATACTGTCTTCATTTATTAGATTCATTTAATATGTTAGGAAACTTTGATAATCACAATTAAGACGCGAATGATAATATTTTAAAACAATATAATTATTCGTATGACTATTTGCCTCTATTTTATTTTATTATTTTAATGGGTAGTATGTTTAACATTACGAAATCGCGCTATCGAGAGCCGCGTTCGATCGCGAAACTGGGTCTGAGGGTGCTTGTGTGTTCACATCAATGCAGCGTGTTTGTGTTATTGAATTTTGTCAGTTTTCAACAAATGATAACGGCCATAAACAAACTTGCCTTCAAGAATGTATGTGATGAACTTTTCTCTTGATGAGGCTAATGTTAGTACTGTATTCTTACAACATCAAACTTTACTTGAATACTCTCTGGTATTTTTTCTCCATTTTGCCAGTGAAAGTTAGTGGGTTGTGATAACCGAATATAATAGTCGGAGAATGAGCTAAACTAATATATTAATTTTAAAGTGTTGCAAAGGCAATATTAAAGCCAAACATCCCTTCTCGATCGTGGAATAATTTCTCTGTTGCTTATTTAATTTTGGTTAGAAAAATAGCAAACTGGATGATCGACGCCATTTTTGTCTTCTTGAATCAATACTCCACCAACCACAACATCACTTACATCAACATATATTTTAGATGACTGACTGAAATCTGGATCTGAAAGAACTGGTACATTCTTAATGGCCTTTAACTTATCAACAAGCCCCTGTTTTTTTTCAGATCAATGAAACTTGGTTTGTTTACTTAACAAATTGGTCAGGGGTTTACCAGTTATGGAATACTTTGAGCAAAATTTCCTTTAATATCCAGCCATACCCAAAAACCTCACCAGCTGCTTTTTACTGATAGGCTCGGGGAATTCAGAGATAGCCTGGACCTTAACCTTTAGGTTGAACTTGACCGTGTCCCAGGATATGTCTTAGAAATGTAACACAAGCATTGTAAAACTCACTTTTGGATACATTGATTGTCAAAATTTGCTGTTGTTGTTGTTGTAGGATTTAACGCCATTTTTCAGCACACGATAGGCTATGTATGGCGGCCAGTATTAATGGTGGAGGAAGAACCCGGGAAAACCCCGGGAAGAACCACCGACCCATGAGAAGCTACTGGCAAGCTTTCTCACATACCCCCATTGGCCGAATCCTAGACTCAAACCCACGCAGACAGAGGTGAGATGACAGTGACGGAGAGCGCTTTAGACCACTCAGCCACTCGGGGCCCCTCAAAATTTGCATTAATGAGTCTATCAAAGAATTTCCGAATTTTCTCCAAGTGATCTTTCTAAGTTTCATAGTAGATGACGACATCATCGATGCAAGCATTACAATTATCTAAATGTAACCATGTTCATTAAACGTTGAAAAGTACAAGCGAACCTTTCATCCCAATCCGCATCACTTTATATTGATGAAGTCCATTTGGAGTTACGAATGCCGACGTTTCATTTGTTTGCCCTTTCGTTGAGTGGAATTTACCAGAATAATTTGCAAACGTCAAACTTCGTCACATATTTTGCATTTCAATTTTGTCAATGCAGTCAGCTATTATTGGCAATGGAAATGAATCTTTTGTTGGTCACACTGTTCACTATTCTATAAGTCGGGGAAAATATTATCTGTTTTCAGCACAGGAATAATTGGTATATTCCAGTCAGTTTATAAATATATATATATATATATATATATATATATATATATATATATATATATATATATATATATATATATATATATATATATATATTGCATTGTTTGTTAGTTATTTTTTTAATTTCATTATATGGTAGTGTAATGTGACATTGTATGCTGGGCTTAACCTTGTAAAAAATCAAGTTTATTTTCTACTTGACCTGAATTATTGATTTGTTCAATTTAATTCTGCAAAGAACTAATACATAGCTAAAACATTATCTATGTGTATGGGTTTAATATCATGACAATTATAAATAGAAGTAAATATGTTTATTTGGTTTAGGTTATTGGAATTCACCTCCAGTTCACCTGGGGCAACGGGTCAGAAATCCCCGGTATGGAAAAGTCCCGGGTTAAAAAGTCCCAGTCCAGAAAGGTCAATAACGGGTCAGAAATTCAAAAATATTATGTGCTATCGGATGATTCTTCATTGCGATTTGCAAGAAATTAGTGCGAATTCCGCATCCTAAAATGGACCCTGCAAAGACAGCATTTTAAAAGAGTTGAATCTGTATCCAATGCATTTACATATTCTACACAAGTATCCAACAATTGTTCATTCTTCTGCACAATTAGTATCCAACAATCGTACATTCTTCTGCACAACTAGTATCCAACAATCGTACATTCTTCTGCACAACTAGTATCCGACAGTTGTCTATGATGTCAACCAACATAGTTTTTACAATTTTTAAATTAACCCCCACCCAATTATTTAAACTCTCTTGACACAAATTTCAGATATAACATTACATGTACAATTTCTGAAAATGTATTAAGTAAAACTTGTGAATATCGACCCACCTCTATCCCATGGGAAAGAGCAAATCTGACCTTTGCATACAGCTGACCTCTGTATAAAGGTCCACCTTTTAAACTAGGTTTTTGATCAAATACCATTAACCGACTATTATTATTATTATTGCTCGACTTCTCCTACTTAACATTAATGTTATTATTATCAACATATTTAATTTAGCGCGCAATTCTATAAAAATAATAAAATACATGTGCTGGTCTCTTTCAAAGTTATGTTCTTACAAAAGTACGGTATCCTGCTCACTTTAAATTATAAAAGAAACAAAATAATCACCGACACTTAAAAGCAAAATTAAAAAAACACCCTCAACATTTTCAGACAGTTAAATCTACTGATTTTAAGCAAGAATATCTGCTATCTATGTGCATAACGTGTGTTTGTGTATTACTTAAATGCATGTGTATTGTCTCCATCTGAGCTCGTTTCAATGTGTAAAAACATAATTGACAAATTGTTGGAAGCATATCTACCAAACGGAAGCAATGACAAAAATCAGTTTCAGTTTTAATCCCTGTTATACAATTGTGACGCTTCACATGCGCAGAGCATACTTTTACTTGTCGTCTCCCCTCCACAGAAGTCCATTAGTCTCATCGTTTGATAAAATGTCATCTATTGTTTGTTTTCTGTTGTTGATTTTTTTTTTTTGCACAGTGAAAGCTGATGAATAAAACAGAGAATTAGACGGAATAAACGTATTCCGATTTTGTTTTATTGTCCGTTGCGAATCACACGCATGTAATTTGAGGCAAGATAAAGTACTATTGTTGTTATGACGTCACGTTGACGTGACCGGTGATCATAGAAACGAATGGTATTTGTCTTTAATGTAAAGAATAGGTCTGAAATACGTCGGATTCTTAAAAAACTCACAATATACAGGTAAGAAAACTTTGAGTAGCATGCGAACTTTATTTATTTTGTGCATGTGTCACTATTTCCATTACTTGGAAATTCAACTGAAGAACATATATTTTTGATTTTTGATTTTTTGGTTGTTCGTTTCTTTTTCTTTTATGCTAGCGTTAGATGCTTGTAATTCTTCGCGCCTTTTACCAGTCATATAGACCGTGAACCCGAGATATAAAGATTGATTTCGAAATTATTAAAAAGTCGACATCTTTTTATCTACATATAATTATTAACCGCTCCGGTGGCCTAGTGGTTAGAGCGTCCGCCTCGGATGCGGGAGGTCTTGGGTTCGATCCTCGGCCGAGTCATACCAAAGACTTACAAAAAATGTTACTAACAGCTGCCTCGCTTGACGCTCAGCATTAAGAGGTTAGTGTTAGGACTGGTCGGCCTGGTGTCAGGATAATGTGACTGGGTGGGACATCGTGCTACATGTTTGCGACATGATGCCCCAGTGCAAGACATCACTATAAACTGCCACACTGCAGACATCGTAGCGATATGACTGAAACATTGTTAAAGCTACGTTAAAAGAAGTACAAAATCACACATATAATTTATTTAATGCACTATCAACGAAATGGTAATAATTGATCCTTTGAAACAAAAATTAGTGAGCGGTGATGTAATGTAAAGGTTAGGATATTCATCTTGTAAGTCCAACCATGTTGATTAATAAGAACCTTCTGGACATCTGACAGAGTGCTCGTTGTGCAAATCGAATGCCTTACGTTCGATTCAAAATCAAGGCACCTTGGGTCAAAGCTTAAATACCTTTAACTTTCCTGGGTTGCTTTCACACGTCTTCAGCGTTTGGGGCCGTTTTAGTCATCTTGTTGACAATTCTGAATAAACAAACTTAAATATTTCTTTGAACCAAGTACACAACTATCTTTAAAATATCAGCAACGACGCTAATGCAAAACTATAATACAGTGATTACGCTATAAAAATTACTGTGCGAAGCATTACTCTGTTTACCATTGGCTGTCTGTTTTCTTTTTTCTAAAATAAATCTCACCGTGTCATCAAGAATAATATTCGTGATTATTTAAATTAAAAGAAAAACGAAAACAAACAGATCAAAGCAAAACTCTGTTTACATGACAAGTTTAATACATATACTAACATATCGCTCGTTATTTGTTTCCCTAATAGATGAAGCATCAAGTTGTGATCGTAAAGCTACGAACCAAGTTTAACATCTTGGACCGGAAGGACCAATGCGTGGGCATTTTAGTGTCTCCTAAAGGAATTGGGGGCTGGGATGAAAATCGGCCCCTTTTGGCTGAAAATGTAGGGCAAGATTACTGGGAAGCCTATTTTTCCGTGCCCGCTGGCACGCGACTTGAATGGATATGGATTGTGTATGATTTGTCATTAAAACGAGTCCTCCGTTGGGAATCAACAGCCAAAAGATCCTTAGTGGTCCCTTATAAAGATTCATACATGTCTATTCCGTGGGAAGGGAAAGAGAGTCCGATGATGCCTCTTTTCAAAAACCCCGTCTTTGGCTCCACCGCAAGTATCAGAAAAAACAGCCCTTTGACAAGGAACGAGGAGTCTGTCCCATCAAAGTCGCATATTTCCTCTATGAGTAAGAAAATTACTTCAGTAGCTTTTACCGATATCCAAAACAAAACAACGCCAGAGAAGACACTGGAAGCTGTCTGTTCAGCAAGGACCAGGCTTGAATCTTGCAAAGATAATAACAATGTTGCAACCTCTATTAATATGGATTGTGAGCCTCCCCAACGGGCCCGACGTTCAATTTCTAAGCGGCTAGTCGTACTACCAATCATAGTTGGAGTCAGCCTTCTGGCATACACAGCATACAGAAGATTTTGTTAGAAGAAAAAATAAATGCTTCATGTGAATCAATGTTTTCAGGAAATGTCTTTTATATATAACTGCTTCATCCTCCATCTTTAAAGGAAACTTTTATGAGTATCAATATGTTCTGAAGAAATGCCTCATACACTCGTATTAAAATGATTTTAAAAAAATGTTTACATTTTTTATTATTAACGAAATGGTAATAATTGTTGTCCTTAATTATATCACATTTAATCTAGTCGGGCATATACAATATAATTTACAAGACATACTTGGCCCTCGTCAAAAGCCAAAGAATCTTTTCCTATGTGCGAGAAAGTGTAGGAAAACAGTGGGACAGGAGATCGGCATGGTATCTTTTATAACTAATTGGTGACTATGGCACATGATTCGCAAATTGCTTAGCTGGACTTGCACTGTACATGCATTTGAAAGCATGACAACAACGAGTACCATGAATGAGACATTATGTGCTATTGTTTAATAGTCATGTATGCACAAGTAGGGCATGTACTCCAAACCTTAATAACCAATACGTCGCAATGACCTGGACCTTTGGTCAAGGTATATGGACTTGAACTGAACTTACTGTGCAGAAACCCATTTTCTTTTTAGACTTAGCATGACCATAACTGCTGACCTATTGATCACAAACTCTATTGGTTTCATTCATCAAGTCTGGTCAATAAACTTACCTTTGAACAAAAGTTCTATTGCAAACTCAGTTTTCTTTAATCTCACAATGATCTTGACCTTTGTTCCCAAAAATCAACAGACCTCCATCATAGATTAAATGAAAGCTCTTCACAAAGTTTGGTCAAGGTGGACTTGGCCTTTTGAACCCAAAGATCAATAGGTTTCTTTCAAACCAACATGAACATCATTCAAAAACTTTGGTTAATCTATTGAGTCTAGAACTGACTTTTGTAATCAAAACCCTTATTTTTCTTAAGGCAATGACCTTGATCTTTGACCCCAATATCAATTGCCTTCTTTGTTTCAAGTGCATGTCATCCACAGGTATGTGATGTAGAACTAATAATATTTTAAGAAACCATTTTTCTTATTGGAATCTCAATTACCTTGACTTTCATCTTTTCATCCCAAAAGCAATAGACTACTTTCTTTCATCAAGAAGAACTTACCTGAAAGGTTTGGTGAAGGTATGGGTTAAAATGAAAGCTATATGGTAGTACATCCTGGGGGATTGTTTTCTTACAACTCCTAGCTTGTCTTCATACTTAAATGAAATAAAGAAGAAAGAAAGAAAGGAAGAAGAAAAAAAAGAAAAAGAAATGAAACAAAGTGCTCAACTTTTTAATGATCCAAAACCCAAAGTAAACAATGAGGTAGTAAAGTTGGCCACTGTAACCAACTTTTAGTTACTACTCATAACTTGACCAGATTAATGTAGCTACTGGGCTAAATGAAGGTGACCTTTGCATTGGGGGCAGTGAGTATAACTCAAACATTGTAGGATGCATAAAATTTCATGACCGTGCAATGTAGGTACTTTCTGTATCAAAATTTGCTGTAAAATCATAAAGGAAACTGAACAATCTAGGATATCTCAAGAAGAACTAGTATTTTAATTTTCTAGTATTTTATTTTTAAACAATGGAAGTACAAATGCTAAATGTTGCACAAGAGAGAGCAAAATGATCCAAAAAATTAATCTTTGGAATGATCAAAGCAAGCAAAAGCATGCCAATTTTCCATGTCTGATTCTGCAGAAGAAAAACAAGAGTAAATAAAACTCAGTTTTGTTAGTTTAACTAAATTACATTTGTTAAAAGACAATCTTGAAATTTGAAGAACAGATGCAAATAAGGTGAAATTACTTTCATTTTATGACCACACTGGGTTGAACGGTGATGGGTGCAAAACTGTCACAATATGAACAAAGTATAAAAACTTCTTCCCCATATTTGCCACTAACAAGAATATAACTCTTCCAAATAGAGGAAGGAATGGTGCACTGTTCCTGCATTGTCTTGAGAAGTTATAAATATTCATTTTATGTGTATGTACTATCAAGAAATGTGTATAAAGCAAGTTATATTTAGAACCATGTCATAATTTTAAGTGCTTTCTTCAACGACTGCTAATTATAATATATTGTGCATCCTCAAATCAATAACAGAGAACAATAATGTAATAATCAATTACATCGGTCTCACCTTTGTGAATCTTTTAGTAGTTTCCTGCAATCAATACATGTTCTTCAGAAAACAAATTTAGATGGAAATAACCTGGATTTATTTCACACATTGATCCCTGTGATACAACATAACATCCATAAAACACTAATACTGAACATAATTTAATACACTATCATACATGAGGTAATACGAGTTTACATACATCTGAGGGTAATATTTTTTGTTTAAATAAAATTGTTAATAAAATTAGGCACATAGTTTCCTCTCACAATTCCCACCCAATGTTTGACATTTGGACATTTATGCTGGGGTGTAGGGTCAGAGCCATGGGCCCCTCTAAAAGTTGAAGCACATGTCAACAATGTAGTCATGTGATACAACAAAATCATTGTTGACACATGTTCTATGCTTATGAGTCTGACTTTCTCCAAGTTGTTGCAGTGACAGGTTTATGCTAGTTGTTCTCAGAATAAATATGTTGAGAATCATGCTTCCTTTTGGTCTCTGACAAACAGCACATGACTTTCATTTAATGTTTTCAAATTTCTGTACAACAACACTGGAGAGGGGTTTATTGGTGATATCACGAGTCCATTGGACCTCTGATGTGTTGGATATGTAGGTTGCAAGATTTGTGTAGCCATGTGACTAGCAATGCAAATGGTGAGTTTCATCTCATCTGTTAGTGGATTAAAGAACAAACATGATGATAATACTTGCAATTTCTGAGAAAATAAATAATTTTCCCCATCAATTTCATGCAGGTATGAGTCAATGTAATATCATTTAAGTTTGCTAGACCAGCTGGTAAGCAGCTACCCCAGGAGTGGGCAAACTACGGCCTGCGGGCTGCATGCAGCCCACCAAGGGCTTTCATGTGGCCCACCAAGGGTTTTCATGTGGCCTAGGAACAAATCATTCACACTGACTTTGTTTATGTTACTCTGTTTATCAAATAAATGTGCTTCTTTTGAAGTTTAAGTTTTCAAATATTAACAACATACTAACAACTGAAAATTAATTATGATGTTATTTAGAAAAACCTTTTGTTTTTGCTATTTCAAAATACTAATTATTTTACTTAATGAACTATGCAGCCTGCGACAAGGTGTACATTTGTGTATGCGGCACTTGCACTGGAAAGTTTGCCCACCTCTGAGCTACCCTATGCAGCCAACACAAGGTAGTGGTGAATTTCAACTTTTGCCGGGAAGATGGCACTGACTCGTTATCACAGGTCCCCAACACAAATTTCAAAATATAAAAAATGGGGCGAGAAGAGACGGAGGAAATCCGGATTATTATAAAATTTGCTACAGCATTACTTGTTTATCACTCAATTACTTTTTTGAGGAGACAACCAGAGCTTAATATTTTCATATCATTAATTTTGTTTGCAAATACATGTAAAACCAGTTCAACATATAAATTAGAAGTCTCACTAGGATTTTAAAATGGAGTCCAGGACTCCCATTTTGGCAAAAACAAGAGTCCTACCAACAAAAGTTGCAGTCCCCTCCAAGAAGATGTGAACTCTGCAGATCAGAAGAACTATTGGTTGTCACAGGGTTTAATTTCTACTTTCTTTATAACACTGACATATGGATCTTGTTTGTCCAGCAGTGTCACTGAATTTCGTTAGTTTTGTCCATCCATGGAAAGGTCATATTCCAAACATTAAGACAGGTATCACACACTTCCTTTCACTTAGCTACTGTCCCATCAGAACTGTCAGTTCTAGCAACTTAAGCACTCTTCTAAATCTCAATACAATTTTTATCAGATTGCCATTTAACCCCAAAATACTAATCCAAATTTCAAATGGCACTTTGTCTAAGTCTCAGCATGTCTTTGATTTCGAGGTCACATGCACTACTTACTCAGCTACACTTGGAAATTAACACAATAATGAAAGCTAAAGTGTTTATTTGGATGTACTCTTATGTGTGTGTGTGTGTGTGTGTGTGTGTGATTTGGATTTTTAACATAGCTTTAACAATTTTTTAGTCATATCGCTATGATGTCTACAGTGTGAGTTTATAGTGATGTCTAACACTGGGGCATTATGCTGCAGACATGTAGCATGATGTCCCACCCAGTCACATTATCCTGACACCAGGCCAACCAGTCCTAGCATTAACCTCTTAATGCTGAGCACCAAGCGAGGCAGCTGTTAGTACCATTTTTGTAAGTCTTTGGTATGACTCGGCTGGGGATCGAACCCACGACCTCCCACATCCAAGGCGGACGATGTACTCTTATAAATAACCACATGTACATCTCTGGTTCTTTCTGGTTCTAAATTCAATCACTGTAAATATAAACACATTTTCCCACCCATCAGCAAGTCAAAATCTTTGAACTTGCCGCCCAGCTATTGCATCACGTTCTTTTGATGTACTCTAATAAATGATCACATGTACATCAATGTGTCTTCCTGACTCAGAAATCAATCACTGAAAATATCAGTATATTTTCCCATCCAGCAGTCAGTCAAAGTCTTTGAACTTGCCGCCCAGCTATTGCATCATGTTCTTTTGATGTACTCTAATAATGGCAACATGTACATCAGGGGTTCTTTGAGCCACTGAATTCTGTCATTGTAAATATCAGCACAGCTAATTGATCAACACATTTTCCCACTCAGCAGGTGGCTCAAGCAAGTCTGGCAAGTCTTTGAATTTTGCTGCCCACCTAATAAATGCATATACAAAAAGTGATTAAGCGTTTCCAAGGCCTCTGTAAGTGGCATAAAATTTTAGCAACTTATGCCAATTACCCTGTTGTCATTTTTGGCAAAGATACTTTTGCAAACATAGCTTTTTTGCTAAAGTCACTACACGCTAGATTTAAAGTAATGGAGGAGTGACACCTCCTATGACCACTGTTGAAAAGGTTACCATGATCAGCCATGATAACTGAGGCATCATATAAGAAAACATGCACTAGGTGGGCAAGTTATGTATGTGGTCAAAAGCTAAACAGAAAATACTAAGCCTGTAAACGATAAAATTTACATCATAGTGACCTCCTTTGGTTGTTCAGGATTTATTGTTGACAGAGATAATGTCTCCAATTATCAAGTCTTATGATTCCTATATGAACAAAAAGAAATGAACTTTAAACAATCTAGTTTTGTGTAACACTTTCAAACCTGAAGATTTAACAAATTTAAATTTTTTTCAGCTGCAGGAAAATGTAATCAAATCTACATATGCAAACAAGCAAGTATACCAAATTTCACGTGTCAACCTGACATGAGTTTTGCTTAATTTTGATAAGAAGGTTTTCATAAAGTCTGACTCTAGAAAGTTAAAAACGTGCAAAAAAACCCACCAAAAAAAACAAAGACCGCTGTGATGACTTGCAAATATAACCATTTCAATTATATATGAATATGCGTAATAAAATGTACAAATCCAAAATAGATTAAAAAAAGAAAATTTAATATAATGGTTTAATCATGTTATCTATGTATGCACACAAAAATGGTAACCAGATTTCATTTGTCTACAACAAGTGTTTTTGTTTGCACATTCTTACAAACAAGCTTTGGGGCCCCAAGTGGCTGAGTGGTCAAAAGCACTCACTGTTCCGGATCACTGGTATCTCACCTATGTCTGCGTGGCTTTGAGTCTCAGGCACGTATAACATGGTTACGTGAGAAAGCCTGCCAGTAGCTTCTCATGGGTCAGTGGTTGGTTCTTCCCAGGGTTTTCCAGGGTTCTTCCTCCACCAGTCATACTGGCCACTATGTATAACCTATCTTGTGCTGAAAAATGGCATTAACCCAACAACAACAACAACAGCAAACAAGCTTGTTGAACTTACAGACAGGCAAGACCAAATCAAGATGTCCCACTGTTTGCATACAAATTCAAGTGGGTAACGCATAAAATATGTTATATTGAGCTGTTCTTGATGTATGAGTATAGTATGTATGAAGATACATCACCTCAACATATGTCAGGATTAAATGTAGGCCACAGTATTATGAATAATAACAAAAAACCTAATGTGGACATGATCTGTAAGTGTAAACAACTTAACCAAAGCCACTAAAACATGAAATATTGATAACAGTATCTTCTCTGCATTAAGAATGTAGTACTAAACAGAGAATTAATCAATCATCAGTTTTACTTCTACCCTGCACAACTCCCCATACCCCAAACTCAACTTTTAACATGAAATTTAAATACAGTCACTGGAATGTGAAATATAGATCACACAGCTTTTGTCAGATAATGGTGTAGTATTTATCAAAATGCATCCCCTCAGTAAGGTACATCATTCAAAATATTATATAATGTATATCTAGCACTATAAAAACACTTGATCATTAGATGAAGACAAATTTCATCAAGGAGTGAAATATAAAATGTAAGTCACAGTGACCTAACTGTGGTAAGATTGGTACTACATGTAATAGGAATGCATACCATTAAGTTTCATGATTTGGAATGAACAGTGCCTGAGAAACGAGTTTCAACCCCAAGTTTTAGCCAATAATTCACATATTAATATGGGTCATAACAACCTACTTTTATGAGCTTACTACATATCAGGACACAATCCTCACCAAATTTCACAATTCTAGGTAGAATAGTAATTTATAGCATCAAATGAGAAACAAGAGGCATACGTGGACACAATATTGTTAATCTGGCTTATACTACTTTACAGTTGACCATTTCACTAAACATGCTTATATAGTACTGTAAGAATATGACCCTATGTAAACTATCTCTCAAACTATATAGCATGTGGATTTTATATATTTACTTTATATAAAAAAATGATTATTAAGACCAGAACATGATTCAGCTGCATAGCCTCTTGCACAGAAATGAACACAACATTACCTAGATGTAGATGATGTAAGCCAGTTTGTTATCTACATCTACTGAAAATGGATGAGAAATAATGTCTCTATAGCTAGTTAGGTAAGAAGCTCAGTCAATTAGATACAAGGTATCTCATTAATACATGCTGCTCTCATGTATAATTAGAACTTAAAACAGTGATAATATAAGGTTAAGGTAGAGCAAAAATCATTTGGAATTCAGTGTTCAGAGTGGTAATGCTCAGCCAAGCAGATACAAGATTACCTCATTAATATGCACAGATCTTGCTCAGTATAGAATCTGTCCTGATACTATAATATTATTTAGCAATTCTGATCAAAATCTCATAAGAAATACAGCTGTAAGAATGTTGGTATGTTCCGACAATCTGATGCAGGATTAGATCAGTAGTATGCATCAATTTCATTCAAAATCATACTCAAACAAGATCTTAATGACACTGGACTAATTACCAAGTCTAATCAAAATTCTACAAGAAACAGTCTCTAAAGAGCTTAAAAAATTCTACCTGATGCAAGTTCACCTCAAAAGAAGCCATAGGTCTCACTCATAATAAAAATTATTTAACACCTTAACAAATTAACCCATTTACAAAGTATGAATACAGATGAGTCACAAAATGTCTCAAGGGGTAAAAAGCTCAGCCAGTAATACACAAGATTATTGCTTATAATAATAAACATTATACATCTTACTGATTTAAACCTATTTACCAAGTTTGATATAAACAGTGGCTAAAGCGCCGACAAGCTCAGCGAACCAGGAGCAAATCCATGGATCTAATCTGAGATCTTGATGATTTAATTTAGCTTACTGACCAAGTTTGATCAAAAATGAATCAGGAATAGCATCTATAGAATGGAGATAAGACCAGCTAATCACATGTTAGATCACCTTATTAGAATATCTTGATCCTGCACATTATTGAGCTTGTGCAAAATCTTGATTATATAAACCTGTATTTGAAGTTTGGTTGAAATCAGATGAAACATAGGCCTTGAAGTGTGGTTAACAAGCTATCAGATGCAACATCAGATTATTAATATGTGTGAAACCTGCTCAATTTTGATACTGTCCAATATCTTGAGGATATAAGCATATATTCCAATTATAACAAAACTGGATCAGAACTGTTGTTGTTGTGAGGGGGTTTAACACAAGTTTTCAGCAAAAGATAGGCTACACATGGAGGCCAGTAAAACTGGTGGAGAAGAACCTGGGAAAAACACCAACCCATGGGAAGCTACAGGCAAGCATTCTCACACACCCACATCAGTTGTGCTCAAGATTTGAATTCATGCAAACAGTGGTGAGATGGCAACAATCCTTGAGTGCCTTAGAACACTCAGCCACTCGTTGCCCCAGATCAGAACTACTGCTTCCAGAGTAATAAGAACCTCAAGTCAATGAGATGCAAGATTACATCATTAATGCATGAATCTCACTCATTTTTAAAAACACGCAAAATCTTGATAAAATCAGCCCATATTTCAACCTTGAATAAAACTGGATCTGAAATACAGCTGCCATCTGTTTTACAAGCACCACCAAACAGATGCAAGATCACCTCATTATCGAACTCATTCAAAATTTTAATGACATAAGCATATTTCAAAGCCTAATCAAAATCAGACCAGAAATATGGCCTCCAGAATGGAAATAAGGTTGTCAACCAGGTGCAAGGTCACCTCAATATTATGCAAAGACCTCACTTATTATCAAATTCTTGCACAGGTTTTGTGATATAAGCCATATTCCAGATATAAATGAAACTGGATCAGAAATATAGACTCCAGAGGAGTAACTAGTGTTTATGGACACATGTCAGAAGGCACATAGCAAAACTGAGGACAGGATATACATTAGCATGGCCAGGTGAGCTAAAATACCTGTGTGAAATATGTGGTTGCATATCAGTTTCTATAATAAGGATCAAGATGCATCCCTTCAAGAATTTTAAGTAGGTGCATACTGCAACAAACAAAAATGCTGTCATGAAATAAATGCAAAATTTTAACCAAACCCAGTGAAAATGTGAAATATACATCAGTGACCTTTATATCCTAGGGTGTGGCACTAACAAAGATGCATATCATCATCAGGTTTCTTGATTATAACATGAAAAGTGTCAGAGAAATGAGCTTCAAATAAAATGTACCTGGAAAAAGCGAAGAATTAAAGATGAGTTATCATGACCTACTTTTGTGACATGGGTGTAATATTTTTCACAATTCTAAGTACAACAATATGTCTTCATGGTGCTCCATGCAAAACACTAAGAAAAACATGTCAAATATGCCTTCTTGGCCCCCTCCTAAGAGTGCTTGAGCTAAGTAATGCACTCTAAACTGTTGTATCAAGACCCAGTCAAAAAGATTGATGTAGAAGACAGAGGCTGTCCAAAGAATATGGTTTTTCATGTATGAATGCCAATACAAATATCAGAACCAGTTAAATAGTCTGGTTGATGCATCCTGACTGGTCATAAAATCAAAAAAGCATGAAAATTACAATTGACATCTAAATAATTTCTGGTTAATTTGAGTTTATAAACAATTGCAAAAATTGTTACACATATCTATTACAATGGGTTTTCCATACACAAGTTAGAGCCACTAATAAGGATTACATTGTCTAACAATAGTAACCATGTGCTGAGTGTGCGTTAATCAGCATAATGGTTACAAACAGCACAATAAGTTTATAGTGATGTCTGGCACTGGGGCGTCATGCCACAGACATGTAGCATATTGTCCCACCAGTCACATTATGATGACACCAGGCTGACTAGTCCTAACACTAACCTCTTCATGCTGAGTCTTTGGTATGACTCAGGGTTCGAACCTGTGACCTCGTGCACCTGAGGCGGGTGTTCTAATCACAAGGCCATGGAGCAGTCTGTGTACTAATTTCAGTAACCATTCATATAATGAAGAAAATAGCATAAAATCTGGTATTTAATGTGTTTAATTATACCAGATTTAAGTGACTAATGAAGAACTTTTCTGCGACATTAGATAGTGATCTTGTAGGTTTTTTGTGGCGGTATACTAGGTCAAGAAGTGAGTTATAAAAAAAACGTCACAATTATGCCTGTTCCTTGTTTTTTTCAAAACAGTTCAAGAAAACTGAAACACATT
The DNA here is from genome assembly GCA_028554795.2 of Sinohyriopsis cumingii. NCBI lineage: Eukaryota > Metazoa > Mollusca > Bivalvia > Unionida > Unionidae > Sinohyriopsis > Sinohyriopsis cumingii. The sequence continues at coordinate 55,841,418 of CM068829.1, forward strand.
CCATTTTCCGCCTCCTCTGCTATGGGCCTTTCACATGGGAAGTTTAATTATACATGTCACAGTAACTTTCCCATCTCAAGAATTTCATGTTGGACACTAGAAAATAACATGGCAGTGATTTTAAAGATAAAAATCAGTAAAACCTTTCTGTCAGCCAATGGGAGCCCAGAGTGGGCAAATGATCTAAAGCACTCACCATTATGGATCACTGGCATCTCACCTCTGTGTGGGTTCAAGTATTGGGTTTAGTCAATTTGTGTGCGTGAGAAAGCTTGCCAGTAGCTTCTTGTGGGTCAATGGTTCTTTCTGAGGTTTTTTAAGGTTCTTCCTGCACCATTTATACTGGCTGTCATGTATAGCCTATCTTGTGCTGAAAAATTGCATTAAACCTAACAACAACAATAACTGACAGCCAATGAAATTAACTGTCTTGTGCATCTTTGGTGAGGAATGCAATCTATTTTGGACGCCAGCTTGGGGTGCACTCTATTCATCCAATCTTGTTTCTTGTTTTTGAAATGCAACCTACAGGAGACGCCAAAGATGAAAAATAATGGATAATGGTACATGCTGGAATGAACACTGCCATGGTGACAACCCAATGTTGTAGCTATGAATCAAATGTTAATATGACCTTATCTCTTTTAGGCACACCAACAACAAACTAAATAAATATTAACCTTTCTTTTACAGTTTTATTTATTTGAATGTATGCAGCATTCACAATGTTCAACTTGGAAAAGATATTGTTTGGGCATTATTTTGTTGAAATCAGATTAAAGAAAATGTAGTGTCTCTGTTGTTTACAAGTTGTGTGTCTTATTTTTTTTACTCAGGTTCAATAAAGAGCTAGCTCAATGGATGTACTTTGCACTAAAAATTTATTTTATACTCGCACATAATTACTGATAACACAAAATTCTCAAACTATGTACAACAATCTGAATTCTAGGCATTGCAAAAAGAAAAAAGGTTAATCCACAGTCTGTCCGTCCTAGGTGACAATAATGAATCTCTGTTATTTATTTCCTTCAATGCCAAACAAACACAAGTGTTCAAATGTCCAACTTGTATGCACATCACCGAGTTGGATGCCATGTTTGGAACACATCCTTCCATTTCAGTGGGGCTGGAAAAGAAGTAAAAAATATCAGTCACAAGTTAACTTATGGCATCAGTAAACATTAAAAACATTTAACAGTTTGAACAGGCAAAGTTTCTTTAACCACATATTTTATGTGGTTTATATGAAATGCCATTCAAAAGGCAGTTTCTCACCAAATGGGTAAAAAATCTACATTAGTACATATGAACACAGAATCTAAACACAGCTTCTCACCAAATGGCTAAAAAGTCTACATTAGTACATATGAACACAGAATCTAATGCAGTTTCTCACAAAATGGGTACAAAATCAACATTAGTACATATGAACACAGAATATAATCGAAGCCTTTGTATCAGTTAATATGTTGTCTGCATAAACTATGTATGTATTAACTTCTGCACCAGAAATCATAATAAGGTTTGTAAAATCACTTCACAACTCAATATGGCAAGTCAAACGTTCCTTCAGTTAATTTAATTTTCCAATTCCGATTCAAACTGATCAGTGTATCTCTTGAATTGAAAGGATGTTCTGTCAAGAATAATGCTGACATTGTTTATCAAAGGTCCATACTCTTTACAGGTTTGGTTTACATTTACATTAATCAAGCTCATACAAATCGCAATTTCAACTGGTCTTACAAGGATCAGATCACAAAGGAAGCTTTCACACAATGAAGTTTAGGCCATTAATGTTGTCAACTTTTATATTTCTATAATAGATGGTTGAATAAGAGTATATTTGGCAAATGCATTTTGCTTCTGCATCTGTCAGAATAGCTGAGAGGATTTTCCGAGATCTGTCAACTCTGGCATAATATTCAGGTTTGTTCTGTAATGTAGACATTCAACTCTGTACTAGTTAGCTACAATATAAATAAAAACACCATGCAAACATGAGATGGTAACAATGAATGCAAACAATGTACAAGATGATTAAAAAAAAAATAATAATGTTTTAAACGTTGTGCAGTATACAAATGATTTCCTCAAAATATTAAATTAAACTAGTACTGATTAGTAAAATAAAAACCCCGCTTCCTTTGTTCAAAGCAAGGTAAGCCCAATGGAAAGGTCAAGTTTTTCACAGCAATGATTGTGATGATCCAGTACTGCATAACATCACCACATATGAGGTCTCATTCAACCAAATGTCTCATATGAGAAATAATAAGCTTTAAATTCCATGTATGAAATGGCATGTTAGCACTATACTAGTCATATTTAAGTCTGCAATATGGTTTTGGTTTGAATAATTACATGAAGTATCAAGTATACTCAGATATATATTTGTAGTTTCACTTCTACAAAGTTTGACCTAAGCACATTCTCTCTGCCACAGAGATCAATGAAACATTTCATCAACTCCTTGTATGAAGGGAATCTCAGAAAACCTCTTGAGAGGCTGTTTGAATGAAGAAATCTCATAAACCACCTGAGAGTCTGTTTGAATAAGGAAATCTCATAAAACCACTTCAGAGTTTGTTTGAGGAAATCTCACAAAACAAGCCTACTGGATAAACAAAGTATTGTGATGAATGACCAATTTCAACTGAATGGTGTACATATACAAAACAACACATTTTGTTCTAAGTTGGCAGAAAGAATGAGTTTTATATGGTGTAGGGATATGTCAAGATCTTCAGGCTGACAGGAATGCGTAAGCCATATTATGCAAGTTCTTTCCCCTCAACTCAAAACAAAACACGAATGTGGTTTTGTATTTATCACATAATACCTTTTTACACCATCAAATATTTTAACTTTATTGTATGAATGAAAACCAAAATGAGTCGGGAATTTCTCAAAAGGTTTTATTCACTGGATCTCTCTCTCTTTATGTATGTATATATATATACATACATATATATATATATATATATATATATATATATATATATATATATATATATACATACATACACACATACACACACACAAACTGATAACGACACTATTCAAAATGGTCTCCCAATGTGTTTCAGGCTAAGCAAGCTCTTCTTTAGGGGAGAAAAATTACAAACACAAACATGTAACAAAATCTATGAAAAAGTCCGGACTCATAGACGCTAGAATTATTAGGGGCAAATTACAAGAGATATAACAATACAAAGTTGCGCAGGAATAACAGATGAGTGGGTTCTTGTGTCTAACATATAATGAACCTGGAAGTATGTTTTGAGTTAATTTTAAGTTAAGAACAAAGGACGAGACCAAGCTAGGTGAGAGATCTATGCCAGAAATTATATCCTAGTAGAGTTATGCAAGGAGGTTTTTGAAAGAAAGATGTTAAAATAACTGTGTCAGGATAATTGACAATGACTAAATTAATAATAAGAAGAAAGAAAATGAAATCCTAAAAAAATGTAATTACTTGGGTAGATGTTAGTGTATACTTTGCATGGAGTACAATATTAATGACTGGTTGTAATTTTGACAAAGCTGCAATGGGAAGGTTAGAGTTTTTCATCGAGGTCAAATTTCCCATGAATTTTTAATTGTAGTAACCAGTATCAATCCTCATGTTTTCATCTGTCCACCTAGGTTAGATTCAATCAGAAATATCTTGAGTGACTCGACTGAATGCCTATTTGAGTTTAGGGTTAAAGTTATTGGCGAATTCATAAAATATTTTCAAACTGTTACCTATTTTGATCCATTCTGATTCTATGTTGTCAATGAAGTTACACCAGCTTAAGGGTTTATATGGTGCTTGTGAAGCTTCTTTTGCTCTGTCATCCCATGAAAATATTGCATATGAAGGTGCCATTTTAGTGCCCATTTCAATCACATTAATTTGTAAGAAGTGTTCATTGTTGAATTTTTTTTAATTTAAACTTGAGAACATGTGTTAAAAGTTTAACCAAAATGGATGTTGGAAGAGATGGATGAGATCGACTATCCCAGGTTTCCCTGCAGGCTATGACACTTTCCTCTTGTGGGTTGTTGGTGTATAAGGAACATACATCCATGGTGATGATGAGTGTTATTTGGAAGGTTAGTTTTGGGTGCTTTGTTGAGATAGTCTGTGATATCTTGGATATATGAAGGTAAATTGTCTATGAATGGCTGAAGGTGAAAATCAATATTTTTTCAGTGGGAGGGCTGTTTATGGAGATTATTGACCTCCCCCTGTGTTACCCTCTTGGTGTATGATACCGTATAAACTCATTTATCAGTAGAGTATAAATGCAAATTGCACAGACCAAGACCTACCATTGCATAATGCATTGATATATCTAGGTCTATGAAGTAATCATTAGAACAAACAACACATACCCTGATCTGATGGTGCATCATGTGATGGTAGATCAGGGTCTATGCTGCTTGCATTTATTATCGTCTTCTAAGCAAGGAAATATGGTGTGAAAACCTTGAAGGCAGAAGGGTTTGTATGATATTGGTTTGTTTCTAAAAGAATTTCATTTAAGGGATCTTGAAAAAAAAGTGGCTGTTAAGGTTATGCAACTACTTAATACTGGTGCTCTTCATCTTTATCAAAAATTACTTCATGTCAACAGTTACAGGAGTTCTAAATAAAACAATCCCATGCAGAATGTAAAGTACATACTACTCTCAGGAAAGTGCTCTGGATGACTTTCAACATAATCCTCAATAAAGACCATCTTTTCCAGTTTTTTCTTTATTCTGTACTCTGCAAGATATTTTCCAGCAACAACCCCAAGGGCAGCATATCCTATGTGTCTGTAGATACCTGAAATGATAAATATTTATGTCACATGATACATATTCAATTTTAAATGTACATGGTACACGGGAAGGCACTTTTTAAAAATATAGGACTGATTGCTCAAAGAGCTCATATGAAAATGATACAAAATTCTAAACTGCATCTATAGATAGGTAAAGAATGATGTCTTCAGCAGTCATATTTGTTGTATGCTAGGAAATTTACCACTGAGTTTATTTGGAGTTTGGAAGTTGAAATAAATTGACTGAATCTGAAGATAGTGTTACAAAACACACATACATAAGTAGAATGCAAATCAGGCTTTCTGTAATTTGTAAGCCGATTTTGCTTCAGTGTGCCTTCTTCAAAATTGTCAATTTTGGTGGTTGCATATAGAAATAACTGCCAGGTTGCCAATCCTGGTAAAATGGGCATACTATTTTCTGCTAGTGACCTTATCAGGAAGCAGCTATAGGTCACCACCGTACTCCACCTCAAAAGTGCACTCCCCTGGGTCTCAAGTGTAATTAACTAGAATAGCCCTGACCAAGATTGGATCAAATCAAGTACTTTTGTAACTGCAAACAGAAAATATATAAAATTTATTTTTGTATACAGTACACACATAAATGTAGACAGACTATGCAGGTTGATGGTCAGTGACATATGTTTGTACAGTCAAACTTATCCCAATGGTCACTTTTGTTTCAGCAGTCACTTGGCCTCATGGCCATTCCCATTTTGCCCCCTTTAAGTAGAGTATTAAAATGTTACCTGCTTACTGCAGTCAACGGACAAGTGTTTCCTGTCCAAACAGTGGTTTTTGCATTCATTAAAGTAGTCACTTGAACACATCAGCAATGCAATGAAGAATTTGTTTTCCAAGAAAGGCACTGTTTAGGTAAGGACATGTCGTGTAAACTGATATGTAAACATGTTTAATCTTGACTTATATTCACAGTACTCTGGCGTCTGTCGGTGTAACATTCAACTGGCTAATCACTTAGTTGTTATTTTAAGAATTTTAGTAAAGTGACAATATTGCATAGAAATTTGTTGTTTGGTTCAAGTTTCATTTTTATTTACCCACCCCCTTCTTTCTGGGTAGAATGTGCTGATGACAAGATTAATATAGAACTAGAACTAATTGTACACTGAATTTATTTTACATTATCAAATTTGACCTATTCAACAGTTTGATTGTCATTACTGCATAATATTACATAGTGTGTGGACCGATTTCATGGCAATTTGTTCCTATGAATTGTTATAATGTGAAAAATCAAATTCAGATTTCAAACACCCCTCATTTATGTCTAAGTGAATTATATAATACCAATAGTCTTGATGTATTTGGACCAGTCCATAATAATCAAAAAGCAATGTTTTAGTCCAAAAGTCAACGAACAACATGTAATTCGAATGAATAATATTTTCCTCATGAACTGAGTATTTTGGGGAATTTTTAAATACAGGCTTATGGTTTCTAACATCCTAAACATCATCACTTGTAATTTATGTTGTACTTTATTCTCAGATGTCCCTTTATTGCACATAAAAAATGGAACATTATAAATCAAATACTTAAAAAAATTTGTTCTTATTTTGTAGACAAGTTGCCTTTTTAAATAGCAGTGGAGGCAAAAGTTGCTCTTGTTATTATGTTCTTGGTATATAAAAAAGTTGTTAAAAAAATACCAAATCCTTAATATGATATAAATTTATGTTCATTCATTTATATAATTAGAGCTGCACAGTATTAATTCTGTTTATCATATGACACTAGTTCCACATTGAATTAAAGTTCCGTTTTAAAGAATAGGAACCTTACATATTTACTACGTAGACCCCATATTTACCAATCAGACACAAGTCAACAAACTAAAACACTGAATACTATTTAAAACTAAATTACATCCCACCCCCATGAAGTAAAATGTCATAAGAAACATGACCTGCTTCATTACAAATAAAGTAGCTGCAAAGTCATAAGTGTTTCACATTGGACTAAGTATAGCTAGACAGGTGAATCTCAAGTCATGCATATAAGCAACTCAAAGCACAAAATGTTTTATCGACCATTACAAGTATGTACTGTCAACTATTCAAAATAACAGTCAACATGTTTCTAAATGTGGAAGGAATAAATTATCTGCTGTTATGGCCAAGTGGACCAGTCTGATCTCCAGTCGGCTTTTGTCAATACACATATCCGTATGTTGGAGAATCCCAATACTTACAGGGTCCATGATAGTGGGTGATTCTGGTAAAACAGCCACCTTAGTGTATGTCATTTCACCTAAAACAGCCACAAATCATGAAGTTCACTTTGCCTTTTCAGTTATTTCATGATACCATCCAAACCTCATATTATTTCAATAAAATTGCATTTTTAAAGTACAACACTGACTTTTGCTTCAATTATCCCTTCCATGTTGTCTAACAATCACAAAATTTTCCATTAACATACATGTACTGTACATCCTAAAAATGGCCTTTGGGAAAAACTATCTTGTAAATAACGGTAAGAATGACAGTAAACTGTTCAATTAAAACCCTTCTCCTTTTACTTTATCTTAGGTTTGCAATTATTTGCATCTCTAGAGACATAAGCAATAAAAGGATTCAAGACCAAAACAGTTACCAGGCAGTGCTCAAGGAAAGAAATTGTTAGACACAGGCCCCAGGGCGGTGACTTAAATAAACTCACAAGCCCCTGACTGAAATTCCACAAGCCTAGACTCCAATTTCTACATGCCCAAAATTTCCCATTTTTCAATATTGTCACACATTGTTGCAATAGCTACAATTCAAATATAAATTCAATAGGATTCATAGGGATTTGAAAGTAATGCAAGTATCATTTGCACTCATCACTACAATCACTAGGAATGGATGATCCTGGTGTTCAAACTTCACAGCTGGATTCTCAGAATGATTCCTGTTCAGAATCATGTTGACATATGATAATGTGCTATTTGCAGTATGTGCAAAGAATAGCCCCCATCATCTTTTCCTCGCTGGCATGCTTCACACAGCAAAACTACCTCAACCAAGAGAATGATCATGCTTTGCATTTTATATATGCAGTAAAAATCTGACTTCAAAGAAACATGGCTGCTGTTCACAAACTTATCAAAGATATAATACATATGGCTTACACATTCTCACTCAAGGCAATATGTAATAATTTAATATGTTCTTGTAAATGTACCTAGCATCTCTTAATGGGGTGTTCCACTTCCTGATCATACCTATGCAAATTAGCAAATGAGCTCACCCTTTGCAGCCTTCAAACATATCTCTCTAGCTATTGTCAACAGGTAATATATAAAATGGTGGTTTATACATGACCTCTTTGCCTTTAATTGCTGCTATTTAACCTGTCCAAGGGACAGTTTTACATCAGCTCCAATCATGACAGTTTACTGTTTATACATGATACATGTAACAGAAATATAATGAAATTGTTTTTTTTGTTGTTGTTTCTTTTAATATTTCTTTGAAGGTTACTGAAAATTATGTTTCTTGAACACGACCGAGTCAGGAGGTATGGGGATACAAGATCCTATTTTCAGCATAACATGCCATGCCTCAATTTGACTAAAATTGAATCTCAATTTCACATAGTCACAGTGGTGATCTGATTTAGATCACAGGGGCTCATATCGTTGCTTACAACGATACAAGCCCCTGTGAATTGGGTTGTGATGTGTCAGGTATGTCAACATCGTGAAAATAAATTTACATATTTCATCATTGCAATCAAAGTTTCCTCAAGCAAATAATTTTTCTTTGGACAAGCCTGATGAGTACATTACTTGAAATACAGGATGGGACCAATCTAAAATTAGCAGGGCCCTGGGAGTTGGGCTATCCTTATTTTTTTTAGTACTGCCAGGGATCACAGTACCAGGCAATGTGGGTGACCAAGTCACCTAACAAATTAAATCTTGGCCTTTATCTCTCAGGAAAGCGAAAACAAGTTCACCCTGTAATTTTTTAGATGTACATCGAGTGACCAAACATTCTGAGATGCTCCATAGCCTTAGCCAGTTATTTCCTGTGTTATGTTATAGCACAATGTGAAAAGTAGGCATGAAGAAAATAGTTGGTGTTGATTTTGAGTGCACCGACAAACTCTTGCACACTGAAAATGCACGTTTTGATAGCCACCATTAACCCTTTCCTGAGTAAGTTATAACAGAGATGGGTTATATGTCTCGTTACAGCAACCATCAGTATCAGCCGATTTCCATAAGTTATTGTTTGACGATGAAAAAACAAAAATTTGTGATCTGAAACTTACACAATAGCATGTAAATAGCAGCTTATGTATTGTTTTAACTGTCACAAAATCAGATTGAAACAATAAGTATACCTGTGAGTGGGAAATAATGGCTGACATCATCATGTCTTGGAAGTACCACTCTATTAGACTGTCTATTTTCGTAAACATTTGGGCCAATATATTAAGGAAAATATTCAGCTCAAAGAAAGTAAAGTCTAAATATTATATTCTTCAATATTTAGAATAAAAATTCGATTATGTAGGTCCAAACATATCAGAAAATGATATGATGCGGAATTTGTGAAGTGCTGTACGGTCAAAGATGTTTCACTCATTTTTGTGAAAATGCAGTCAAGCATATACTATTTAACTCATGCCTGACATTACAACACATACATTGACAAAAATAAAACCATAAATCTGCAATCCTATCAATGGACTCTGTAACAAAGCTAGAATGTGAGAGGTTATATTAAGAAAACCCATACTTCTAAAAATAAATGCACTCACATGTTGGCTGTTTCGATTAGGTAAGAAAGTGGGTTGTAGTTCATTCATATACATGTACTTATTTTAATGTTTCATTGTAGCATCTATGTATAGTTACAGAAATGTTTTATTGGCAACAAAGAAATTGAGATGAATAAACTGGCATAAAGACGTGTGCATTTGCACTTATGTACATGTTACAAGGATTGTTTCAAACAATTAACATTTTTTACTGTCATTGTGTAGTGAACCTTCATAAAGTGAAAAAAGAATAATTCTTGTTTAAGGGTAGTTGATTAAGCATTTTTAGTAACATGCAAGTAAAATACTGTAATCTAGTTATTCCTATCAGTTAAAATTCATTGCAATGTATAGTTTCTACAGTGCTCTTAAGTCATGTGGCCAAAATACACTGCATATGAATATAATAATTTTTATACATGTACAAAATATGTTTATACATGTAATATACATTTAATTCACAAAGCTTTTACCTGAAGATAAAACACTGCTTAAAACCAATGTTAAATGCAGTTATGCATACTGAGAAAATGAGGGTCAAATTCAAATAAAAGAATGAGAACACATACATACATACAAAAGTGTCACGCTACTATGCAAAGTGGGCTAAGTCGCCTAAAAGTTGTAAACAGCGCATTATTCTGCTAGGAAAGCAAAAATGACTTTGCCCTGTGATTTTGTTTAGAGCAGTGTTTCTCAAACTTTATAACTTGCAATCAATCTCTTTTCGGGCAGCTTCATGTAGCTCGTAAGTTTCTTAGCCTGTTTATTTTGTTGAGCCACGAGATTTTCAAAGTATTTCTTTGGTTTGTCCTTTACAGCTGGATGTTTTGTTTCCATGTTTCTCTTCAATTTGCTGGGAACAAGCACCTTGTTCAACAAAACTGTGTTGCAGATCAGACAGAATGGCAATTGAGCATCTTCAGATCCCGAAGCGATGAAACCAAACTCGATGTAATCTTCTTTGTACTTTCGCTTGCTTCGTTGCTTTTCATTTAACAGTTTCTCTTTCAGAGTTCCAGACATGATTAAGTATTTCTCCATGGCTAAACAATGAACAAACTTTATTTATAAGCATCAAAGTTGGAATGGAACAGTCTGATTTGTTACGTCGTGTATTTATTATTTTAGCATGGAAAATACGAGAGCAATGTATAGCTGCCACCCCATGCAGCCAAATGTAGTGGTCTGACTTGTTACATCGTGTATTTATTATTTTAGCGTGGAAAATTCAAGAACATTGTATATTGGGCTGCATGTATTTATTATTAGACTATTATTATAATTAGAGCGATCGAGTTCTCCCACAAGTCTTGCATTACGAAAGGAACCTATGAATGACAGACTGACAGAGATTGCATTTTTATATAAGTTACTTTTTTTAAACTTTTGCGACATTGATTTACCATTTAATTTTTCGATATGTTCAAGGTTTCAAAACGCTAGCAATTTTAAATATTTTTCTAAACGCCCACAGAACACCACATATCTCTCAGTTTGAGAATCACTGGTTTAGAGGAACATTGATTGACTATCTCTTTTGAGATGCTCCCTCACCTTGGCCAGGTTACTTCCAGTGTTATATTATATAAAGCTCAAGGAGAAAATTATGTACACTTCAAGCCATCAAGTAGTTGGTATTGATTAATTATGATGACAAACTCTTGCACATTCACAGGCATGTGTTTTGATAGCTTACTGACCATTAACCATTTCCTGAGTAAGTTAGCAACTATTACCGCCCAATTTCTGCAAGTTATCTGTTGATGATAAAAACATACTTGTGTTTCGAAACTTAAATTTATGTAAATAGCAATTTTAGTTTTAAGAACAGAATCAGTAATAAAAATCTGTTTTGAACCATAATGGCGGACATAACTGTTCTGGGAGGTACTGTTATATTAGATTGTTTCTTTTGGTAAACCATTGGGCAAATATATCAGGAAAGTATAAAATTTGTAAGAAAGCAGAGTCTAGACATACGTTATTAAAAATTTAGCTTTACAATGCAATGATGTAGGTCATAAATATACAGGACAATGCTATGTTGTGGAATTTTACAAGACATTGTAAGGTCAAGGATGTACATATTCTGAATTTAGCAATTTTTGTGAAAATGCAAATAAAAAAAAAAAAACAGCAAAGCAAATACTATTTACCAATGCCTAATGTTACATCAAGTACGTAGACAAATAATAAAATCTTACATTTGCAATCCTATCAATGGACTGTTGTAATGAAGCTATAAAGAGAGTGGTTACATAAAAAAAAAATAATCTAGAAATAGATGCATTTGCATGCTGGCAATGTCAATTCAGTTAAATAAAAGGGTTTAGTTCATTCATATACTGACTTGAACCCTTCAGTGTGTTGTCTATGAACAGGTATGGTAAAGTTTTATTGGCAAACAGAAATTAAGATGAACAGTATGATCTGAAAGAAGTGTGCATTTCTGTCATGTACATGGTGCAGGGCTTGTTTCATACAAATCTAGATATCTTTTCAAATGCCATTTTATAATGGACTTTCAGAAAGTAAAAATAAAAAATTCTTGATTAAGGGTAGCTGATTAAGCATTTGTACTAACTTGCAATTACAACACTGTAATCTAGTTACTCAGTTAAAATTCATTACAGTGTATAGCTTCTGTTGTTCTCTCTTTAAGTCGTATTGCCAAAATACACTGATTATGAATATGATAGTCTTTAAACATGCATAAAATGTGTTTATAATATATACACAACTCAGAAATTTTCTACTTGAAAATAAAGTTTTGCTTAAAACCAAAGAACACAGAATACAATCGAAGCCTTAAAACAAACTCTTGCACATTCACAGGCACATGTTTTGTTAGCTGACTGACACTTTCCCGAGCAAGTTAGCAGCTAGGCCTTGATTACTGCCTGATTTACGTATGTTATCCTTTGATGATAAAAACATACAAACTTGTGTTTCAAAACTTTAACAATACATATAGTATCTAAAAAGCAATTTGTGTTTTAAGAACAGAATTGGTGATCTGAATATTTTAGCTGCCTCTTGTACATCATTTCGCCATAAAATTAGTTTAAAACTGTAAATGTACCAGTAATGAAGAAAAAATGGTGGACACTGCTGTGTCTGGGAAGTACCAGTTAATTGTCTGTTTTTGTAAATCATCAGGCAAATATATTTAGAAAAATATACAATTCATGGAAAGTCTAGGTATCATGTTTTTTAAGATTTAACTTGAAAATGCAATTATGTAGGCCAGAAACCTATAGGACAATGCTATGCTGTGGAATTAGCAAGAAGCGCTGTAATGTCAAAGTTCTTTTCTGACTTGACTCGTATTTGGGAAAATATGGAGAAAAGCTGAGAAGCAGATGCTATTTAATCAATACCTAAAATTACAACAAGTACGTAGAAAAATAAATAATAAATTTGCAATCCTATCAATAAACAGTTGTAATGAAGCTATATAAAGTGAGTGTAATGCGAAAACCCCGCCTTCTAAAAACAGATGCACTCAAATATGTGTTAATTGGTTGGAAAAAAGGGTCTAGTGATATACCGACTATAAAGGTGCCATGTCTGTAATTTTATGCATTTCAGTGTATTATGTATGAATAGTTACAGTAATGTTTTATCTACAACAAAGAAATGAGGATGAACAGTGTGATCTGAAGACACACATGCATTTTCCCTCATGAACATGGTACAGGGGTTGTTTCAAATGGGTTTATATATCTTTGAAAGTGCCATTATTGTGAACTTGTAGAAAATATATACAGTAAAACCTGTCATGAGCGACCTCTGCTATGAGCGACCACAATCGTAATGCACGGATCGATTTTACTATATAAACGCTCTGTTATGAACGACCACCTGCTGAACGCGACCAGCGACCGCGATTTCTTAACAAAATATGCATTTTGACACTGCTATGAACGACCGCATTGCCAAAAATTAAAAACAGATTGACACCACTGACCTTAACTTAATCCATTGTAAACACTAGAGCTCGGGATAAATGTAGTATGCAAACAAAGTACACATTAAATAACACTATAGTTGAACAACCATATATCGGGATAAACACCTCTAACCATCATTTAATCCTTTGTAACAAAGACTGCATAAATAGCAAAGATTTCTTTAATAAAGTATTTAAAAATAATTCGTCTTGCTACAGTACCAGTTTTGTGAAATTTACAACTCCAGCGTACGGTGTCATTTGTAAACTGCAGTAAACCAGACTTAAGTACATGTCACTAACTGCCATTGTAGTGCCGAAGTCATGTGAATAGCCAGTAAGAGTAACATCAAAGGGAGTAATGATGGATATACGCAGACAATTTAGAGGTTTGTATTTTTCTTTATCTTTATGAAAACTCACAAAATGCCGGTAGTCCTTATGTCCCAGTGAAAAATTGTTTGAAAGGGCTTCAGTGTAGGTTTGAGTACGTCGTTTGTCTTTCCAGTTAATCCATAATGCCTGGAGGGTGAATGAGCTCATTGTCTTTAATAGTAGAAAGTGAGAATCATTTCCGGATTTTTTAAAAATTATTTTTTATTTCTTTTGTTAGTGTTTACATGGGTGCAGATGGTCGGAACATTTGTTTATGGAGCTATAATGCTGTTGATTTAAAATTCGTCTCAGAATAAATGTACTGTTTCTCGACGAGTTAATTATGTCTTTTGGTTTCATTCATTGGTACATAATATATATTTATTCCATATTTCCCCAAAACCTGATCAAAACCGATAGTCTTTATAACGTCAACACTAATAACAACGGCAGAATCTCTGCTTAAAAAAAGAAAAATTTTAACACTGGAAGAAAGGATTAATGTCATTGAAAGAAATGAAAAAGGCGAGACCACTCGCAAAATAGCAGTGAGCTTAAGCGTCAGTAAAACGCAAGTTCAAAATGTAATCAAAGATAAGAAGTCCATTAGAAACGAATGGCAGAAAGGTGCACAAGCACAGAGGAAATATGCCACGGCACGACAGACAGTTTACGGAGATCTGAACGAGCAAGTATGGGAGTGGTTTTGTGTTGCAAGGAGTAAAAACATACCAGTAAGTGGAAGGTTGATTCAGGAAAAGGCAATAATTGAGATACATGTTCAGACCAAATAGCTGAGTAAAACATGTCAACAAAGAAGTATAATGAATTTCTTTAAAAAAAAACAAGTGAATAAGTGTATAAAATAAGATATATACATCATATCTAACTGTTCATTTTTTGTACATCTTAATGTGATGTTGAAATATAAATTGTATTCTCGTTGTTTGATAGATGTACATCTTTATTATATAAAGATATTTTGAGAGGAATACATGCAATATTTAACAAGATTTATGAATAAAGGATATGATACATGTACAGTGAGTATGGGTATTATTTATTTTTTAACAATGCTAACTATTGACTCTGAAAACCAGTCCATTTTCACACACCTCTTATGAGAGACCACCTGTCTTGAGAGACCACTTTTGGTTGGCAGAAGGGACGGTCTCTCATAACAGGTTTTACTGTATAAAAAATACAACAAAACTGATTAAGGGTAGTTGATTAAGCATTTTTACTAACTTGCAATTATGATAACGTAAATTAGATGGTAATCTGGTTACTCAGTAAAATTTGTTACAATTTAGTTTCTATTAATCTCTATTAGACTCATATGGCTAAAATAACTCAGAATATTTTATACCTGAAAATAAAGTATTGCTTAAATCTAATGTAAAATTCAAATAAGAAAACACACACACTATATATATATATATATATATATATATATATATATATATATATATATATATATATATATATATATATATAAAATCTATTGCTTCGCATCCACTTCTCCCTATTGAGCTCTCACTCTCCCTGCTCTGTCCAAAAAGAGAAGTCACTTCTCCCTAATTCAAATAAAGCATGACCCTTGGGTATGTATATATATATATATATATATATATATATATATATATATATATATATATATATATAAAATGTATCTTGCCTATATATAATATATATAATGTATCTTCCACTTATTCCCTGTTTAGCTCTCACTTCACTCCAATCAATAGGAGCTGTCACTTCTCCCTAATATTCAAGTCAAGCTTGATCCCTGAGTTACAATCTAGGATTGATGTTCTGTATATCTATATTGCCAATTTGCTAGAAAAGGGCATAACTAAATGTATTTTATAGCTGCAAGTAAACAATTTTATTTGGTGAAACAAAATGAATGTGTATCCAGATGACCAACCATCTAGTACTAATATTAGTACCCTTACTGCTACCTCGTGGACAGGGTACTAACACGAGCATATATGTGTCAATGGAGCAAGCCGGGTATGATTCACACCCGGCGCTCTTTTAGCCCAATAATAACAATTTGAACATATTCCTTGTATATAATCCAATAAATTGTGCAGTCCTCTTATTTAATACCGGAAATATGGAACATCGTTGTAGAAATAGTTGTAAAATCTCGTTTACCTTTTTTATCCGATATTTGCATTTAGATCATCTGTCATATTAGTTCAAATAATGATTACTTCATTCTCAGCCTCATTTGTTTGTGTGCCATATAAGGGCATTGAGGCCTTATTTGGGAATGTAAACAAATCGTAGTAAAAATCTGATGTGGTTTGAGCAAGAAATTCTGCGCATTAAAAGTAAATACGGTTCATCGGCAACTTTGAAAATCCACCAAGAAGTAATTATTCGCCACTTGATTGATAATAACATAGCGTAGGATATCCAGATATGGTCTGGCAAGCCTTAGGTAGAAAAGGGTTCATGGCAAGAGTCTTGCGTTATATATCATGGCGAACAAGGTGAGTTTAGTGTAACCATGCCAATTTATTTTATCGTGTAAGGGCTTAATAAATTCAAAATAAGCCACACTTTTTTCACAACATGATTATACTTATGTTGTAGATTTCTACACTGTTTGTTTTTCTGACTTTAGTGACGATTTGTTTTTGCTCCTTTACATGATATAGGATCAGTTCGTAGCCTCAACCACAACAAATCAAGTTGAGGCTACGACATCGTAGCTAGCCAACCATTCTATTTCTAATTGCTGACTCCAGCATATTCTCCCCTCCCCCCGTAAA
Organism: Sinohyriopsis cumingii; assembly: GCA_028554795.2. Taxonomy (NCBI): domain Eukaryota; kingdom Metazoa; phylum Mollusca; class Bivalvia; order Unionida; family Unionidae; genus Sinohyriopsis; species Sinohyriopsis cumingii. The sequence continues at coordinate 55,858,133 of CM068829.1, forward strand.
AAACACACCTTAAATAAATAAATAAATAATATATATATATATATATATATATATATATATATATATATATATATATATATATGTTTTAAAAAACGTGATCTGCCCAACTAATTTTAATACCAGTGCAACCGGAAACATTCTTTTAGGTTTGGTCTTAAAATACCATGATTTTTCCAACCCGATTCTTGTAGACTTGTAACCCCAACCTTAAGATAAACATAAGCAATTTTCATAAATTCTAAATTACATTTCTTGATGCCATTTTTCCTATGCTTTGTATTTCTATTGACATTGCTCTAAAATATACTTTTTTTTTACTGCAGTATATGCACAATAATGTCAAGGACAAAAGAAAACTTGTGAAGCGGCGTTATAAATGAACTTTCCGACAAAAGGCCATTTGGTTGATTGGATGCCACGACGACTATTTGAGAATATGTCAATGATTTTTGTTATGCAAAATCTGCTAAATAACTATCTTTTGAAGGAAAAAAGAGACAATTATTATACTTCTAACAAAAAAAAAAAAAAAAAGGAAAGCAAGTGCGTCATAACCGAAGACTCCAAGATACCATAAAGCTGTGCAAAACCTTCGTCGGAGGCTGAATGTTCGTGCGATACTTCACAAATGTCGGAAATTCTCTTATAATGTATCTGCTCTTACCTGTAAACGGCGGTTTCTTGCTCAACCAATTTGTACCAGTTGCATATATAAGACCACCAGCTCCTAATACGATTTGATCCCAGTACGGTAACGGCATCTCGACCTCTAAAAGTCACAGGAAGTTGAACAAGTTTACAAAATATCTGTTCCGGTGCACGAGTAGTGTAAACCGGCCGCGAATGTAGTCCGGTCCATTAGTTCTTGGCCTGGGTGTCCTATCCGGAACACTTGACTTCGGCTGTCTTATCTGGTCCCAGACAATATTATCCGACTTCAAATATCACAGAACAATAGTTTGAAATTAATATATTATTTAAGGAGATATTTCCAGTACACTGATTTTATATATTTATGAGACTAAAAACCTTCCTATTCAAAGGCGAAGTAGATATATGTCATTATTTAGTATAGGGTTACTTAAATGATGTTGATTGTTTTTACCTTTTGCATTTTCCCCTAATTTTTAGATTAATTGTGATATAAAGGTCACATTTCTGACAATGTTATAAAGGCCAGCATTACTTGTCAAGAACGATGTACAATAATAATGTACAGAAAATGTTTGCCACCCCAAGACTATACTTTAGATGCATACATTTGCTTTGAACCAGATAAGGACACCGAGACCTAAGCATTCGGGCAGATGGAATTTCCCGCCGAATAATATTGCTTGTTACATGTTATCCGATGTTACCTTTGTTTTCAGGCTCTTGTAAATAGATACAAGCAAAGACATGGATTACTGACACTAGCTGGAGAACGCTCAAAGTAGTGAGTGGGGATACCTTACAGACAATGGAAATCCCATTCAAAAAGGTCGTGGGAACGTTTACGGACAAGCTTTTTCAGACCCCCCCCCCCCCCCGGGAACGTTTACGGACAATGGGAATTAATATGGGGAATATTGAGACTATATACGGACAACAGGCGAAGTAACGTCCCAATACTGAAGATTGGTAACAATGTTGCAACAATGTTGCAAGAGGATGACCTCAATCGGGACCAAAGAGCTGGAAAAAACCTAGAACGTTTCGCGGGACAGAGACATATATAACACATACAACATACAGCCACAAACAACTATACAACCGACTAAAATAAATTGGGCAAGAAAGCAAATCTTTTCGAGGCATATGAGTGGCCCTTAAAAGGGCCTTATTTGTGTTTCCTCTTCTTCTTCTTCTTCTTCTATTTTCTCCACTTCTTCCACCATCTCCTCACTTTTGCAATAATTTCTATTTTTTATTCTTTTCCGTCTCTGGAATCCAGTCAGAATGTCCATCAATCTAAAGTTTTCCCGTATTTTCATCCAGTTTTCTTTTAGTCTTTCAAACTCCTCTTTTTTCTTTCCGTTTTCTTTGTCCTTTCTTTCTTTAGCCCAGTTATATTTAATCTTCTTCAGCTCTTCTTCCAGCATTTTTCTCATCATTTCTTCTCCTTCCGTTTGTTGGTCCAGCCCCAACTTCACAAATGACCACTCTGTCTAATGCATTGTGGCTTCTAGAAAGCACCTAACTTTGATGATATTTTCAAGTGCCTCCTTCAAGGTTCCCACTCTCACATATTCTGGTGTAATGAATCTTCTTAATTTCTTCACTTCCTCCTCAATCATACCTTGTACCAAATCTCTCTTTACTTTCAGGCTGGTCACAAAGTCTGGATTACCTGGATACTTCCATTCCTTCTCAAGCCTTTCCACCACATAGCCTGCATCCATCATCCAGTACCAGCTGTCTTTCAAACTGTTGAACAGAACAAATCTATTGCCATCTTCGTTTATTTAATGTTGAATGGCGCGAACGACGAACGCTTTGACTTTATTTGTGTCAAGCACGAACGTGAAGGAAAACATAAATTACACTCACTTCATGTATTATCTACTATCGACACAAGGGAATAGGAGAACGAACAAGCCCAAATATATTATTCACACACGGGAAGGAGAAAAACAAACCCAAATATACTATCCACACACGGGAAGGAGAAAAACAAAACACTAATATACTATCCACACACGGGAAGAGGATAAAAACAAGCCACTAATATACTATTCACACAGGGGAAGAGGGTAAAAAAAAATCACTAATATGCTATCCACACACGGGAAGAAGATAAAAACAAACCACTAATATACTATCCACACACGGGAAGAGGAAAAAAACAAACCACTAATATACTATCCACACACGGGAAGAGGAGAAAAACAAACCCATATATACTATTCACATACGGGGAGAGGAGAAAAAACAAACTACAAATATGCTATCCACAAAAACATACGCGAAAGCATAAAACCACACACTCTACTATCCACACAGAAGGACTGGAAAAAAATATACTCTACTATCCACACAAACGTACGCGAGCTCACACACAACACACACACACACACGCAAGCACGCACACACACATACACACACACACACACACACACACACACACACACTATCACATCAGTAAAGGATTGAGTGTTTATAATCACACTACACCATAATTACACCAATTGGCAACATGAATAGTCTCTTTTCTAGAAATCTGGTTAGCTCTGAGAAGGGCTGTTTTTTTTTTTTTTAAAACTCCAGATGCACCAGGCTAATGATGACATCTCCCAGGCCTTGCACCACAGATACAACAGTAGTAATGTGGGGCACCCTAGCGACAAGGGGACTTTAATGTTAAAATAGGGTCCCAAATAAATTTGTTTGATACCTCATGAAGATCATTTTTTACAATCTAGTAGACCAAAATTGACTTATAGAAAAATTTAGAACGATGACATACACATACACGGTTTCATTAAATGGTTTACGTCAATGGTTGCTATTTCTTTGTTATTAAATGTTCGTTCAAACGATATGTATGTAAGCGAAAGCTAACACACACGCACGCACACGCATACAAGTGTTACTACCTTGGGTGACAGTAGAACGGGCAGTACTTTAGTCTGGAGTGTTTTGAGAGATGGACAGATAGACTTAACATTACAATGGAGAGGGAAAGAAAGAATGTTAAAGAAAAAACAAACGTAGGACACCATATTTGGTTCCGTTATTCTTGTGGTATTAGAGGACAAATAATTTTTGAGACAGCAATACATTCTATGTGAAATATGTTCCTTGTTTTCATTTATTCATCAATTTCATTAAAAGGTAATGTGATATTTATTGTCGACTGACTGCTTAACATATCTCAGATTTAAGATATGCCGTGTTTCGCAGCACACGCTACCAACAATGTTGCAAAGTTTTCACAAATCTAAGAGCGGATAAAAAAAAAACAGCGCTATATCGCTCCTAGTTCTATCCACAGTCTAATCTGAGAGAAAATAGGTCGAATATTGTTACATATTTTCTGAACGTGTGTTTTGGTTTTAAAATTCAGAGTTAACCATGGGTAGGGTTATACAGTTATACGACATTTATTTAGGGCTTTCTTTTTCTCCTTGATTATATTTTTGAAGCCGTCATTTCACTATGGAATGGGTTGATTTGTATTTGGTGTGTTGTCAGTTTCAGTAATGGGGATGCTTTGAGTGCATTTATCGCTTCATGGATTTCATGTATGTATCTGTCGATGTCGTCTTCTCGTAAATTGGCTATAGCTGTACCGGTGAGTAGGGTATTGAATGTATGCCAGTCAGCTTTGTCGAGTCTCCATTTGGGTACCTTTGAGGAGGTGGCGACTGGATTTGTAATGTTTATAGTAATAAGAATCAGGAAGTGGCCACTGCTCAATGTGGATTCTCTACTTCCCAATTAGTCATATATACTAATTTGGGTGTGCAAATTGTTAAGTCAATTGTTGCTAGTGACCCGTCCTCTGGTGAGATTCTGGTTTTGGTAACGTTATTTAGCATGACTAGGTTGTTGTTAAGGACCCATTCTTCAATCAATAAGCCTCTCTTGCTTTGATGATTTCCACCCCATCTTTTGCTATGTGCGTTGAAGTCACCACATATTATATACTCACTCGCTGTGCTGGTTAATTGGGCATAGTTAAGAGGGGAAGCAGCATGTGATTTACCAGAGTCATACATACTGAAAATTTCAAATGACAAGTAACCACTGTGGACGAGTATCGGAGTTATGGAGTGCTGTTCAAATGTTGTATTTGGGAGTGAGTAGCTGACAAAGATGGCTAGACCACCCCCTTTTTTCCCCATTATCTCTCATGGTGAGTTTACTGTAAAAAACCCTGAGATTTTTGGTATATTTTTGAATTTTGGTGATTTAGGGTTTTAGGATGCAAATTATATCTGGTTTATATTTGGATTGTTGGAGTTTGATCATTAATTCTAGTTTGTTAATGTTTAATCCCCGGCTATTCCATTGCCAAATTATTAGTTTGTTGTATCCATTTACATGCTTTTATAATTAATTTAGTTTTATAGATTCTAATGGTCAAATTACTGTGTGGTTTCAATGTGTTTCTCTAATAAGTCTGACAGTAATTTAAAGAATGGGGTACATGGTATATGGTGGTTCTGAGAGAGAGAGAGAGAGAGAGAGAGAGAGAGAGAGTTGTAATTTTCCTCCAGGAGGTCTTTTATATAGTGTGTAATGGTGGTATGTGAGAAGACCTCAGAGTGGGGCATCCTTGTGTTATCTGCATTGCCTTTGCCTTTGTTACTTGCATTGCTCGTCATTGGTTTGTCTACAATCTCTCTTTTTGCTTGAGTTCGTACCTCCAGAATGAAGGTTGATATGTCAGGGTTTGTTGATTTGATGGTGTTGTTATTAGCATTGCTTTCATTTTTTAATGGGTATTTTACCTGTTTCTTATTATCATTTGAGGGCAAGGGAGAGGGTCCCTTTGTTAGTTGTTTTGAGGGTTTGAGTTGGGCGTGGTGAGGGGCGGGGTTAGGGTTAGGGATAACAGAGCGTTGTAGCGCTGAATCCTTTTCCTGCCACGTATTTTTCAAGTGCCTTGAGGCTTTTGCTTTTGTGTATGGTAATTTCTGTTCAGTCATGAGTTGTATTATTTCTTCTTGTCTCCTTTTATATGGACAGTCTTTGGAGATGGGGTGATGGGGTCCGTTGCAGTTTGCACATTTCTGGCCCGTGAATGTGCTTTAGCTACTGTGGCTGCCGCTGGAGGTGTCACAACGGTTTTTATTCTTATACTTGTTAGCGTAATGGGTAGCCAGACTGACGAGCGTTTCCGTTTATAATTGTCAAGCACGGATCTGAAGGAAAATATTCCTGTCACCAAAACTATCATTGATTATAGCATTACCCCAAAAACATGGAACGCGCGGACTTAAAAGAAACACTCACTCACTTTATTTTATACTTACAAACCCTAACTACTAACAGAAACTCACAAACTATTTGACAAGACATACTTCTATTTTTTAACTTACTAACATACCATTGGCAATTGAATTATTATATCTTTTCTAGAGTATTGAAGCAGCCATGAAAAAGGCTGTTTTTTTTGTGGAGCTCTCTCTGCTTCTGAAGACTGTACTTCTACGTCCATTCTTCTTTTTCTTTCTTGATTTCGTCTCTGAAGAGCTCGTGTATTAGGTCTTCGGTCACCTTCAACATTCTGACATTCTCTATCTCTATCTCTTCAGCTTTGGTATCATGCTTTGCCTGACACGATGTATATTCACGTAAGCTCCGATCAGCTTGGCTACTTTTGAACACATCTTCATAGGAGAATGAGTCAACAATGGATAGTCAGACTTGATTGATTGATTGATTGGACTACCCCGCTTATATTGTTCAAGCGAGGACGCGATAGAAAACATCCCTACCCTGTTAGAATCGGAACGCTAGGATCGTTTGATTTGAGGGTGAAGGATAGAAATAAGTCAAAAAGCATGTATTATGATAAAAATTTGAAAACAAAAGACAGACACATTTTGTTTAAAACAAAAACATTTTTATTCAAATAACTAACAACCAACAATTAACATTTTTTTCTTCAAACAATCAAACAATCATTTTGTTTCGCCAAATAACAAACTATTTTTGACAAGGTGGACAAGGTTGTGAAGTTAAGCTAGACTTCCACTGATGGAAGTCATTGGGCCGTTGATTTACACTACGTTTCCTAGCTAAAGGCAAAAGCTAACAATAATGGTTACAAAACCATCGATCTACTTTGTCATCGTTTATAGAAGAGTGACGATCAAAATAAGTCACTAAATGTTCTAAAGAATATCCAAGACTGCTTTGATGAAGGAAATACACACAATATTGTCCACACACCATGGAATCTGTGCCTTGTAATTTCACATTATTGAATCGTGTCGTCTGGGCATTTCTTCTCATAAAGTTGATGATGTCGTCTTGCAAAGGTGGCAATCCATATGAATCAAAATACTCCACACAACCCTCTTTAGGAAAGTAGACTACTACCCAGTGGGTTCCTGGGAGATGACTGTCGTCCGTGTTGATGACACAAGCTTGATTGTCTTGGGGTTTGCGATGAGGCAGTTCATCTTTACCACACACGATAGGATTCCAGGAAGCATTGTACGAACTGTGATTCAAAGGGTAATACAGTTCCAAGGTATCCATTTTTGTGTTATTTTGTTGTTTCCTCACAGGTAATGATAAGTTATCAATTCAATACGAACTTTTTGCTTGAAAATCTCTGACAAGTAGCCGTTTCTTCGCCTCGTCTCCGCACTCTGATCTCTAGAGCCATCAATGGAGGAGAGGAATGATCCCGCTAGTCTATACCACTGATGCAGCACGGCTTATTCCGAGATGAGACCCCAAGCTTCGTCCCGATACTCGTACAATTTTTATTCTTGACTCAGCATCAGACATTTATCGTACTGAATTTGACTTGGATGATCGTTTTGACATCCATAGCAATCTTTCGCGATCAATTCGGTAATTTGTTCTGCCAATTGTTGGCAAAACAGGAGACTAAATGTTGTTCTGGTTCTGGCCATCTGGACTTTACCACTATGTTATCTTCGTCTTTGTCTTGGGGTTCTACTTCCATGGTATCCTCCCATGTCCTTTCCAAAATGAACTGCCTTGGTCTGGAGTGAAATCAAAAGCCCCAAAAAGTGTAACCTTCTGCATAATCTTCGTACGAAATGCCGTGACTGGTGTTGGTTCCTAACTGACCGGCGGCTTCGTACAGGGACAAACACAATCTCAAGTAATTCTTCTCTTTAAACTTAGGTTCGAAAGGTCTGCTACACAAGGTCTTGCCATCGCGACTGACTTCGATCTTGGACACGTTGAAGTGATGAAACTCGAAAGGATTTTCATCGTAGGCTCCACTGAAGGCTGAATTATCGAGATACCAAGGATTAAATATTTGACTAACTGTCCTTGGAACAGATGAACTTTTATCATGGATCACTGGTTAGCGGGAATGGTGAAGGTTTCACTTCCACACGTCGTATCGGATACTTGGCAGTCGTTCTGCTCAACATGTGACTGATGTCGTTTCCCACTTTAGGTAACACTTCCACGCGTCACACGTAGAGTCTGGCTTCTTGGATGATGGTTTTGTAATCGATAACAGCAGCTAGGGACATCAAGTGGAAAGCGGAACTGCTAAGATTCAGTCTCAGGCGGACATCCACACCGTTCAGCAAATACTTCTCTTGCATCCACATGTTCAAATACAAGCGATCTTTCAGTTCTAAGCTACGGCTTGCTTTGAATTTGTCTTTACGGTCTTAAACCCCGTATTGTGGTCATCTACGCTTTTAAACTTCTCCCGTGTGTCAGGTTTCCATACAACGCAGGCAACCTGTGCGTGTTATTGGCCTCTTTCCCGTACGTCAAGAGATTTTCCAAGTACGCTCGATAAGGGTAAGTATCCATGCTACTGCTCATTAATTTGTTATTCAAGTACAAATCCACTGAGCTGAAAAAGGAATGCATGAAATTGTTGACGGGAGCTACTTTGTAGTCGTCTTCTAGTTCGGTATCATCCGTATCGATCACTCCGACTTTCAAGTACAAGTAACTGCTATTCAGATCAATGTAATCTTCGGGCTGTCCTTTGATTTTAAATTCGATGGGAGTTGATCCTAAGTCCTTGACAGAGGAAACGTGATGAAATTCGACCCAATGGGATTCTTGCATCGTCATCATGGTGGGTGGCATGGCAAACAGATGCAGTTCCGACGTGGAACAGGCGCAAAAGTCTCGGTGCATCATGTTTGTTTCTATGATTTAATAATCAAAAATGTGTAAGTCTCGGACGGTTCTTCTTAGTCTTCCTCGCTTTATTAGTATGAAGGCTTCTGATGGGGTGTTTTCTTCCTAGTCTCTTTCTGCCTTGTCCTTGCTGTGGTGTCAAGGAAGCATGAATGCCTGATTCGGTAGCATCCAGGGCATTTATAAGAGTTTTTCGACGGCCCAAAAGGTCTTTGCCCGTTTGAAGCAAGACATTTTTTCCAGCTCTCAAGAAAGCTTTTTTGGGTTTTGTTTGTCGATGATGGCATTTTGGAGAAATCCTTTGCCGTGAGTCAATGCGGCATCGTTCAAAGCGTGCCATGCTCGTGTCACCATCGGTTTCGAAACAGGAACCACCGAACGAAAGGCTGATTTCAGTATATCTCCTAAACCATGTCCTCGCTGTAGAGCGACTCCTCGGTACACAGGATACATGACTTACGAGTCGTTAGACTATCGTTTTCGAAAATGTAATTTCACCGTGACTTTCCCTTTGGAGAATGGAATATTTTGTCCCAGTTCTCCTTTTATAGCAATGTTGACAGTGTCGAAATACGACTTACTGACAGGTAAATAGAGAGGATGTACAAATTAGGTGTGAACGTGATAGTTGTTTCCACCTTTCTCGCCAGCGTTCGTGGTAGAATCCACTTTGAAAGGAATGACACGAAGTAAAGGTACGGAGGTGTGTCCCACCGCGTTGTACTCCACCACATTGGAGTACACCAAGATCAAATTGAGTCTTCGGTTCAGTTCTACCAGAGATCCAAAATCCCTGTAAAGTCCTTATTGCTGTTGATCATCGCGCTCAAATTCGTTTTTACCATCTCTCGAAATTGACCCAAAATGTCAAACAAACTGCCATTAAAAGTAATGCCCAACGTTTCGATATCCGAAAAATTTGATCATTATGAGACGTGCAACTTTATGCACTCGATCTTAACACTTATTTTGGATCTGTTCAGGGCTTTGCCAAACGCTTCCACGAATCTGTCAGCAATTGTGTCCACCAAATGTTTGCCACTAAATTTTTAACGTGTAGATGGTGAATTATGGATTGATTGCTGTTTTAGTGGGACCTGAAAACTTTATTGTATTCATCTCTTCTTGCAATTGTTCGTTCAGGATTTTAACGTGAAAATTGTTTTGAGTTTCAGTGATGTTTCTGATTTGTGTATGGTAATTCATTTCCACCAAAGCCACTTCCCCATGTGCTTCATGATCTAATTGGATTGTCTGAGGTAATTTGGCCGTGTAACAACACAAATTATTGTTGGGAAACATCTCCATGAACTGTAACTCGGTAAGGTTAGGTAAAATTGATTGTTGTTGTTCATAATTCCAGAGTTCTGCTGCTGTGCGAGGGGTCACTGGAAGTCAGAGGAGTGTCTAAAAAGGATTATTGTGGTAGTGGTTGTAGGTGTTGTTAGGGTGGTGACTGACGTTAGACACAAGGCTCCCGTTGTTTCAGTTCGAGGAGTATTTCAGGGAAGGATTGGAAAGAAGGAAAGCGATGCAACTACTCAGTAAAATGGTCCACGATTGTTTTTCTCCTTGTTGCAAACTCAAATTGGCAATGGCCGCACCGATGACACCCTACACCACAAAGACTTGGCAGAAAAAGACGATTTGCCTTTTAGGCACACATTCTCTACACCACACAAACAAGGGTTGCTTTTGTAGATCTTGCAGAGAAGAACTAGATGATGGAATGGTCACTGCGGTTGAGGCTGTGTGGAAGGGATGGTGGTCACTTCTTTTTTTTGTCGTTGACTTGCGAAGCGTCGATACAAAAATCAAAACGGGGAGGATATCGTTTTGGACGCAATTTGACTTTTTTGACACGTCTTTATCCCACTTTACTAGTTCTTCGTTCGAAAATGCTTTCGATGTCGTACATTTCATCTTCATTTCTGGTCACGCGATGTAACTCGGGCAAGTAAAACGTTCCTTTTAACACTTTCCCGTTCATAACTTCGAAATAATTGACGGCAGGACGACGACCATGCACTCGTCCAGTGACACGAAACAATTCGGTGGTCTGTTTGGGTAAGTAACTTTTGTCGGAAGTGCGTTTGGTTTTGCCCATGCGCACCCAATTACCTACTGACAAAGCTCCAAACAGGTGCTCAAAAACGGTCACTTCGTTGTCGAGAGTCACTTCTTGAGGGGACCGCTCCGGTGGCCTAGTGGTTAGAGCGTGCGCCTCGGATGCGGAAGGTCGTTGGTTTGATCCCCAGCCAGGTCATACCAGAGACTTACAAAAATGGTACTAACAGCTGCCTCGCTTGGAGTTCAGCATTACGAGGTTAGTATTAGGACTGGTCGGTCTGGTGTCAGGATAATGTGACTGGGGGACATCATGCTACATGTCTGCGGCATGATGCCCTAGTGCTAGGCATCATTATAAACTGCCACATTGCAGACATTGTAGCGATATGACTGAAAGATTGTTAAAGCTACGTTAAAAATCGAAATCACAACAACTTCTTGAGGGATACGTCCGATGCTTCGATGGTAAGATTGGCTGTACGCGTGAACCAAGTGTGGTAAAACGCTGAAGTACTTGAGAGTGTGTTGATGTGTAAAATATTTCCACATGCGTTCTTTCAAGGAGCGTTGAAAACGTTACACGATGCTGGCTTTGATTTCAGGATTCTCGGTGGTGAAAAACTAATGTCACGTTTCTTTATTTCTTTTCGGAATGCTTGGTTAAGAAATACGGCGCCTTTGTCAGTTTGTCATCGAAGAGGTTGATGACCGCTTTGTTTCAAGACCAGTTTGAGGGCACGCACTGGCTCACTGATCGATTTGGGAATCAATGGCACGACACAGGTAAATTTTAAAAAGATGTCGTTGACACAAAACAAATATTTGTAGCCAATATTGCTGGTGGCCAAGTGAGAGTGGATAGAGCTATTTCGTCTAAAGCTTTCTAGTGAAAGAGTTGCAGTCGTTTCAATTGTCGACCGTACTTTTGTAACTTTTCTGTTTCGGACAAATCGTTGCGATCCATCAATGACTGCAATTTGTGTTCTAAATGGGACATCTCGGTCAAATAAGGATTGGGAGGCAAATGCTGGGTCCGTTGCTCTTGGCAACGAGGGTATTCCATCCATTGTTTGTAAGGCACTTAAGCCAGGTTTCGTCCTTTGATTCGATTTCATTGGTCACGTCTGAGATTTTTGGAATGCAGAGTTCCCTTTTATCTTGGTCCTTTTTATCTTGCTCCCATGAATCCTCCCAGAAATGTTCCCAATATTCCTTTCAGCAAGGATCCTAACAACACGGGCAAAATTCCACCGCGTTGTACCATCATCTTTTTCTTTTGACGAATGAGTATTTTCTTTTGAACCATTTGGCGGAGAACGTAACGATGTATGGCTCAGCATTTTGTTTTGGTGTTTATACAAAGATATCGTGCCTTTCAAGACGTTCAAACAACATTCTTACACGGTATCGATGACGTCTTTGGAAGCTATTTGAATGCGTTTTGTTGCATGGGTGGAGAAGCTTTGGACAGGACGGATAACATGTCCCCATGTTTGACTAAACGAGGAGGAAGTCCTTTCCTTTTCTTTCCTTTCGGGGTTAGAAGATGTATGGCTTTGGGTGTTTGGGGATGTAGGTGTGTGACATCTTTTGGTGGTCAGGAGCACAAAAACACTGATCCCATTCTTTTGTCACAAAACTTTTTTTTATACTGGAATGTGTCGCCACTTATTGTCTTTACATCGTATCAACTTGATGACAGACATCACACGTCGTGGAGGGGTTCCCAACTGACTAAATCGGGACAGTTCTTGCTTGGACAAATCCAGTAAACTCTGTAACATGCCTGATCTCTCTTGGACTTTGATTTTGGGGCCAGGTACTTTGTGAGCAGCTGCCACTGTAGCTAAAGAGGTGGAGGGTTTCACCGCTGGATGAGAAATTTTTGGAAACGCGGTTTTACATCGTTTTATCAAGTGAGGAAGAAGCGATGTCAAAGTGGGTATGGGTGGCATCACCAGCAACGGAGGAGTGGAAGAACCTGAGGCTACTGGAAACGCGGTCACCGTCGTTGCTGGTCGTTTTATGCGAATGTAAGGTTGCGTCCTGACCATAGTGTTTCTTTTGAGTGGAGAAGCTGTTTTTTTCTTCTTTTTCTGGGGTTGTGACCTGGTCTTGACACCGTTGCTCTTTTTCTTCTTTGGGGTTTGTTTGGCATTTTTTTGGAGTGGCTTTATTCTTGGGGAGAATTTCGGGGACATTAGGATCCCATTTTAAGAGTGAGCGAATGATGACACCTCCTGGAGAACCGCTACCTCCAGGTTTCAACATGATTTGCTTTTTGTTGGAGTGTCGATGTGAGGATCGGCCAGTTTCGTCAATTCTATTTTGTTTCTCTCAAAAAAGCTCTTTGTTTGATGAGGAATGTGAATGATACCTTGCAGTAACTGACGTGCTGTCACCGTAAACCATTGCAAGACTTCTTTGAGACTGGCTTCTAGGAAATGAGCACGTATTTGTGGAATTTATTTCGCGATTGATGCCGTACAAGGCTCCAATCAATTGACGGGAAGATGAGACTGAAGGGACGTGATGTTGACGCTGTGTGTGACAGATCCAAAGTGTCCGAGGTTTTTATAGATTTTTTTGTTAAGTCGACGACGAGCACGTGTATACGACAGGCCCTCGTTTTGGCACCAGTGGTGAAGCAGGTGGGTACGAGATCGCAATTTATCGAGAGTGGTGGGTTTTAAACCCACGAGTAAATAGGCGAGTGGGGTTTGAGTGTCATCGTCGTACGCATGAGTCAGCCAAGGCGTTCCCAACTGTTTGGCTTTGAATAACACTTGCGATTTATCGCTAGGGCTTTTACATAAGACCAAGTAATGAGCACTGAGACTGATGGTGCGATGGGCTTTACTTTGTTTGAAACAAATTTTGAGTGCTGTAAATGACACTGACATTACGATGATGCCCTTGCACAGTGTAATTCATTCTTCTTCTCCTAACATGTCATCGAAAATGACTAGATGGGTTTGACTGGGGTCAGACACAATTATGTCGTCTTCTCCAGGAAAGCTTTCCACAAACACGATGGAATCGCCTTGACTTATCGCAAGTGCTGTCACTGGCGATCAATGTAGATGCAACTGTCCGTGTCAAAGTACAGCACACAATCACCTAACAGTTGTAAAGCTTCGTACAATTTGAAGCAAGCACGTGCTGTCACGTAAGCCGCAAAGGTGACATTTCCAAATGCGTCGGCTTGTGCAAAGTCCAGTTCTTCTGCGTAATTGACTAAGATCAAATCCTCACGAACGGCGTACTCGTGTTTAATGTATTTGGGTTTTTTTGCGCGAATCATCTGAAAGTTTCGGGAAGGTTCTGTCAAATACTCTATCTTGGGTAAACACAGTCGTTGTGCCATTTTACCCCACAAGCAATTTAACATCACTTTGGAAAGCGGTCGCCTTGCTTCGTTTTTCTCCACGTGGTCTAAAGCGATGCCTTCCTTCTCCCAGTATTTCTCTTTGAATTTATTTTGGTCTTCGGGAGTGTGGCACTAGGAAGGATACCCACTTGCTTTTTGTTTCAGTTTCAAAACAGCATCCACGTAGTCTGAGAAAATGCCTTTCTGAGTCTCGTCGCCCTTTTGATACTGTTCTGTCTTGGGAAGGTAGCAAATTGCGTACAATTCTAACAGTGGGTATCCCAGGTCCAGAGCTTTGAACAATTCCACACTGACCCACGTTCCCGTCAAGGCGGGTTCTTCCTGGGTGTGTTGACAAGGCCGGTCTTGGTTACACGTTTCAGCACAATTACGGCACAAGAGAAATATCAGTTTTCCTTGGCAATGGTGAAGTAAAATGGGATGGTACAAGGCCGTGGGCGGCAAGACTTTACATTGTATCAAGCTTTCGTATTGTCGAATGTTGTCCAGGTCGATGTGTTCTGTCAGCAATTGCGGTTGCCATGCGGAAAAGAGACAATATTTGCACACGTATGGATACAATGAACACAGGTCAAAGTATTTGATTTCCTCTCCGTTCTCTTCGTCGGCGTGGTACATCAAACAGGTGGCATTCGTCCGTCCTCCGTACAAACTGTCCCGTGGGTTCAAACAGTCTATCAGCTCGTAACTTTCCACGACTCGTTTAAACTCGGATCGGTTTTCAAACGGTGATCTTACTCGTTTTCCCACATTTCCACCACTTGGTATCCTTGGTGTTCTAACTTCAAGCGCCGCTGAGAAGTGGCCTCGTACAAATCTTCCATGGTCCATTGTAAAAACTCATTTTAGTGCCACGTTGAGGGAAGCAGATGGGACATCTGTGAAATAAGCATTCGTTAAACCTGTACACGGTCTTGGGGTTTCCTAAGTCCCAACCATCCACCGAATACGTTCCGATGGTCTTTCCGCTTCCTTCATTTGTCTTCCTTGTCGCACAAGTAATGTAGCCAGCATAGGGCCTTGACCGAGTAGTGACGTTTGACAAATATTGGTCGTTTGAAGGCTGATAACAACCAGGGTGTTTTCGGAATCTTTGTCGGTACTCTAAGGAACACACTTTGGCAATGGTGCAGTCTTCTTTCAAAGGATCGATCCCGCCGTGCTCCATGAATAATTCTCGAAATTGTCCACAGCAACGGCGAAAATGTCGACGTCCGAACGACAATGCTTTAACATTTTTTCCTGGAAGTCGAAAGGGTCTGAGGCGTGCGTATGGTTCCAAGCGTAGAAAGCTTCTCGTTGTTCGGTACGCATGTTGTCGGGTCGTAATAGTGAGCCTCAGGCAAATGGGGTAGAACGGCATGTTGATTGGCTTCAGTATTGAAAAAGTGCGGGAAACAGCCTTTGGCCATTTCTGTCATTCCAAACGTTTTAGGCATTCGACTCAAAGGCATGGCCAAGTAACTCATCGAGTCTTTAAACTGCACTTGTTCCACTTGCATGGAAATGAGTTTGGCTTCATTCAAAGTCATTTTTGGACGTTCGGTACTTTGTTCCGTATAGTATCTCAAAAGAAACTGTCCATCGTATCCCGAGAAATTGTGAACCATCACCTTGTCATGGCGATGACAATCTCCGTAATGTTCGATGTCTTCTTGGCTCCATGTCTCGTCGATGAAGTCTAAGATCTATTGGGCGAAATCGGCTAGCGTGTTCCGTCCCCGAAAGATTTGTTTGTGAGGGAAATGACTAATGATAGGCTCTTGGAAGCACTTCTAGCATGCTCGATGAGCCACACAGAAATTAGGAATGTGAATTCCGGTCTCTTGCATGCATTCGAAATCGAAAAGGATGAAATTATCTTTCTTCTTCTTTTGGCCATCGTCTTCCTTATGATGACTGAACTATTATTTTTGAATGTAGCATTTGTGTTCCAAGTCTACGTTTTGGTGACAAATGTGACATCGTTTCTTTCTAGAACATACTTGTGACTTGGCACTGTTGGTACGTACACCTTATCCACAAATAGGGCACAATCTCAGTTGTTGACAAGCAATTTCTTCTGTAAACTTTGCGTCTTTAGATGTTGTTCGTAACAGGCAGGGCTGACAAAAGTGCGCTGACAAGCAGGACAATGCACTCGTCCTTGTCCTTCGTCTAGGCAGGGTTGAGAGGCCAAACATCCTGAGCATTTCGATCCACTATGCTTGTGTTGCTTTCGATTGTTATAGCCATATCATATTTCTCACAGTAATAACCATTTCCCAGGAATGTAATGATATTGGTGATGTTATAGAAATGTTCATCGTGATGATAGACATGAATGTATTTTCCGTCTTTGAAATATTTGCCTCGAAACACGCACTTCTAGAGGGTGCACTTTCAAGGTGTAGCGTGGAGCTAAGACGTCTTGCAATATTTGCATTTCAGGAATGCCACAGGGTGTGTCTTTGGATAACCCCGCTTGCTGTAAAAGGAGTCCTGCCTCTCTTAGTTGTTTGGCTCGGTACGATCTTTGAATTGCTTGCCAAGCTCTTTTCCATTCTGCCGTGTCGTTCTTGTTCGTCCTACCACGATGACACGGGCTGAACACAGCTGGTCTTGAGGATTGTTAATTCGGACGAGACTCTTGTTTGTGCTGCAAAGTTCATCCACCAATAAAACCTTTTTGCGTCCTGCCCCTTGGGAAAGAGACTCGTGGGTCATGAGCAGTGTCGCTTTTCCATCGGTAATGTGAAATTTGTCGTTGGATTGTTGCACGTGTAGAATCTTGTCGATGACTTTGGAAGGTATCAAATCTGCTTGGCTGCTAAACTCGATCCAGACGGGACACTTCAAACTGTAATGATGAATGGAAAGTCTCAAGCGATCGTCTTCTTTGGCTTCACATTTCCGTTTCAGTGTGGTTTACAAAGAATCCCACACCTCGGTGATAAACTCCTCTGATTTTTCCAACCTTACTTTGGACTTGAAATATTTAAACTTCACCATGTACGTGTAAGCTGTGGTTCTAAATTTTCTAGACGAGCGCTTTTCCGTCTCTTGAATGTGATAGTACTTTTCAGGGTTTACTGGTGGTGAACTTTGGTTGGGTGTACAATCTCTGGGTCTGGATTCTGGCTCACTCATGTCATCTTCAAATCACTGGCATGAATTTATGCCAAGACTTCAACTACTGTACGAGTCGACGTTTCTGCCTTTTACTTTGTTCCCCTTTCTCTACGAATAGATGAGATCGTTTCATCTTGACTGAAAAAGTCAAATGACTACATTTTAAACGCTATGGGTACCTTTATATTCATGTCACACCAGTGTATATATAAAGGGTCAGTGTATTTACTTCTAGTATTCATTTCACTCTCAAGCCGACCAGAACGATGGAAAAGCCTACATATATCGAACTTCTGATCAAAGCTTTGCGAGGTGTCATAAGAAAAGTTTCTTGGGACAATCCGACGGACTGCGCCCCCTCCTTTCGAGATAAAAGTGAAGATACTTGCTATATCTGTAAGAAGAAAGGACATTGGTCTTCAGAGTGTCCAGACCGTCATAAAGCAAGACAGGTTTCAGAGGAGATAAGTCAAGATACCTGTTATTGTCAAGAGAAAGGACATTGGTCTTCAGAATGCCTTAGTTTAACGAGACACTACATTCCTATATTTTTTCCCCAGATCGTCTGAAGGAAGCACAGGTAGATCCGATTTTCAAGACGAACAATCTTCTTGGCATAAACAACTACAGAGGAGTAAGCATTTTACCCATCATATCCAAATTGTTTGAGCAAACAATTATAACCTCATTGACATGCCTTTTTGGGGACATTTTTAATAAATATTCGACGACTTTTCGAAAGGGTTATTGATATCACACCTCTATTTTACGTTTACTCGAAGACTGAAGACAAATATGTAGCCGAAGTTCTGATGGATTTATCAAAGGCTTTTCACCGTCTTGATCATGCTATTCTCATTTGCAAGCAACATAATTTTTTACTGAGCTATCTGTCAAATCGAAAGCAGCATCTTAAGTCGCTGGGTTTCTTGAGTATTTGGTCTGAAAATCAAAAAGGAGTTCCAAAGGGAACTATGCTTAGACCGTTGTGTTTTAATGTTGTTTTAAATAAAAATTTTCTATAATTTTATTCAATATAGGGCTCTATATAATTGTACTGATGAAAATAAACTCTATTCTGTTCCATCTAAAACTTTCTAAAAGAGCACAACGTTCTGATTGTCTGCTTCACCATGAACAGAATTCGATGCAACCTTAAAAAGTTTCAAAAGGTAACTGTGGGTAAAATGACATTTAGTATGAAACCTGTGCTTGATGTAAGCAGTGCCGCCATAAACTGTGAAGAAATTGTCGAACTGCTATGAATTGATTTGACCATCTACTGCAGTTTGAAGCATATGTAAAAAAAGTGTTGATTTAAAGTTTCAAGACATGTCTTAAAACGTACTTGTCAAAATATTAACAAGGCTCAACAAACCGACAATTCTATATGCTTTTATTCTTTCCATTTTCAAATTTCATCCCTTAGCCAGGCACTTCTGACGTGATAAGAACGCTACCAGGCTTGGAAGAAATGCAAGAATATTATCTGAGATTTGTGTAGGACGATTGCACCAGAAGTAGACAATGCACTCTTACGTAAGGCAAAATCTCCAAGGCCCAAAGCGCATAGACTTGGGTTAATGGCACTTGAGACTTTGAAAATTCTGAATACATTTACTCTGCAATGTTTGTATTATTTCCTACGTTATCAAGCCAAGAAATACAGTTTTAGAGATTCAAATAGTTTAGAAATCCCAAGAATTAAAACCTTAACGCAGGGCAAAAACGTCTACGCAGGCGCTTTTACGTTGAATGAAATTAAAGTTAATTTAGATAATTAATTTCGTCTTCGAATTGTAAAGGCTGTAAATATAAACCTACAAATAATAACCGTCCCACCATGTGTCTTGCCACGTCGACAACATATGTCTGTGCTTACTTTTGTAGGGCTAAATCTACTTATCACTCTTCAGGTCCAAACGTCTGCTTTGATATAGTTGTTTAAACACAAAATAATTCCTTTCTTAAAGTACTGAGCAAGCGTATTATATTAAGTTATATACTAATTGATTTGTCTCACGGTATTTATGTATGAATGTATTCCTAATAGTATTGATCTAATGTCAATGTTTTATATAATGTATGTAAAAAGCTTATATTTAACTGTTGTTCTGGTCATCCCAACTATGAATTTTGTATATTAGTCTTCTTTGATAATATTTATTGTTTTTGTTTTTTGTCTTTTTTGTTCTTTAAAAGGTAGGCAATCTTTGATATGTATTTACATCCCTATCTGTATTGAGGTTAATACATTGGCCTGTCAAAAAATTAACTCTTTCATGGGCATATAAAAAATGGAAAGATAGAATATGGTAGATGGAAACCGTGCAAAACAGTAGCAACATGTAAAAACCAACGAAATCAATAGAAGTCAACAAGGCATAAGGCATAATTGTACGAAAGCATAGCTTTTATAAGTTGTTTTTCACCTGCCCAGGACAACTCAGTCTCGTTTCCGTAGTGAAAAGCACAGCGTTAACCCTTCAGACGGATTATTTAGCAACTTGAAAGATCTCTTGATTTATAATGAAAATTAACAAGTTCTGTCTTGTTTGATACCGGGGATTAAACATATTTCCTAAGGTGTATTTCAAACAAATGGTTTGAAGTGCGTGTGTGTGTGTTTGTGAAATTATGTGACCTATGGTGGTGTTTATAGTTTTATATTTGGCTTAAATGTACAAATATTCATGTTGCAACATACAGTATACAAATAAAACAGAGCACCGATTTATTTTCAATCCGAACGCCAATTCTTGTGTCATTTCTTCCAGAGATGCATGCCTTTTTTTAAACACATGCCCTCAGTAAAATAGTTAAAACAGGAACCGATGCAGCACTAGACGTAAAGTTTCAAATTTGCATTTTCTCCAATATTTTTTTTGATCGATATAATATTCGTTATTATACAGAAATTCCTAAACCATTCGTACATTTGTCATTTTGTTAATACTAGGTAAATTTTTATACATAAAGCCATTTTTTGTTTTAAAAATGGAAAGGTCAAGGCTGACACATGTTCGTACCTGTCGTGGTACGACAGGGGATCATTATAAGGCCCGGATCTCATGAAGGCCAGCGGCTGCCGGATCCATATCGGACGCGTTTTAATTAACCCCTAGCTTGTGTTGATAACGACAAAAGTAAGTACAGGACTGATTCATGCTGCATTTTCTGTCGTTAGGTGCTTATTTTCATGAGATATAGCAGAACTGATCGCAAGTATTAATGTGATTTACTTCGTTTCGTTTGGTGGCTGTGATGGGGTTATAACGCCATTTTTTCAACACATGATAAGGGAGAAAAATGCATTGAAAATCCGTGGAGTGAGAGTGAACAAGAAATAATTGAACGTGGACTTACGCCAAGTAACCTACAATGACCTGGTTCTCGTAATGTTATGCATACACTTTCCATGGGATTTAATTAACGTGTTCACAATACCAATGAATAATGACACATTGCAACAGCTTGTCCAGTGTTCGGTAAGTTTATTGATTAGAAGACACACACATACAATAATAACATACTCCCACTAATACAAGGTTCTAAAAATATTTTTAAATATTAAAACGTGCGAAGCCGTTTACCCTCTCTTTTTTTCCCCCACTGTGATCGATCATCAGAGAAACATAGGGATGGACAAACCCAGACAAGTTTAGCTATTCTTACATTTTCATTTTTGGTATCCTGCTACATGAATGAATGTGTGGTGCATTTGACAAGGTGAATGATTTTAATTTTCAATCAACGGGCCGAAAAAAAGTGCTGCTTATTCCGAAGTGACCTCAAACGGGAGGCACTTGAAAAAGAACGTCCTATTACCACGGCTGTTGAGAAATACAGTGACCGTCGGTAGAACGGTATCACATTAAAACTTTAAAGAAATCAGGGAATAATTTGTAAAAGCAAGACATTTAATAACAAAATTTAAATATTAAATTCATAAATTAAGTCAAGATCATGTTATGTCCGAGTTGAATTAGATCAATTAAATAATTACGATTAATGATATTCGTATGGCTTATGTATGGTTAACCCCAGCTCCCCGTAATCTTTAATCGCCATGTTCAGATCACACTTTTTATGAATTTGAAAGGGATGACAAGGTTCATTAAACTGACTTCATACTCACGTCAAAGAACCCACACTGAAAGAAAACTCACACGGTTGACAATATACACATCATGCCTCCCACCAATTACATAATACTGTATTAAAGAGCGCCAGCCATGTCATCAATTCTGCTTGTATTGTTTAAATTGTGGAGCAGACGATATGCAGACATTGTATTATTCACCATTTCTTGACTGCAGTTACAAAAGGGTATTGGAGCTGGATATGTTAAAAATGGGATTTATCACCTACTTAAATTCGTACATGTAAAGAAAATCAATTACCTTGTTAGCGTAGATATGGTTGCAAAAAAAAACAACAACATTGAATTACCTTTCAGTTTGTTTTGTGAAGGGAACAACCATGTTGCATTAATAATTTAAACGCGTGGTATGGACT
This sequence comes from Sinohyriopsis cumingii, assembly GCA_028554795.2. NCBI lineage: Eukaryota > Metazoa > Mollusca > Bivalvia > Unionida > Unionidae > Sinohyriopsis > Sinohyriopsis cumingii. The sequence goes on from CM068829.1 coordinate 55,880,031, forward strand.
GCGTATAATCTGAAATTTGAAAAGATCGAGAATACAAACAGAAATGAGCAAACAGTCTATCAACTGAGCTTCATGTGTTCACAGTATTTGATAAGCCTTCATATGCTACATTGATAGTGATAAAGGTATTTACATGTTTACGAATTGGCAACGATTGAATTCAGTCTTCAGTGCTTGTTTGTTAACCTGTACCGCGTGACCGTACCAGTGACACTATATATATATATATATATATATATATATATATATATATATATATATATATATATATATATATATATATATATATATATGCGTGTGTGTGTGTGTATTATATGTATTGTGTCTTTGATATACTACGAGTCTATATCCGTTTATCATTAAAAGGAAACTAAACTTCTTGAGATTCCTCCTAATGAATAATTTACGTACGAGGTGGTATAAAAATAAAGTGTATACCTATTAAATTTATACCACATACAAAATGCACATACTTATGTTCCAAGGGAGTTTAAGACTGACTAATGGAAACTGTCCTGACGAAGGAGTTGCTCTTCACATCCATTCTAAGTTTTGAACGGATTTTAGCAATTGATTCAAGATTATTTTGGAAACTGTTAATTGTCCCTTTTTTATCTTCTATTTTCATTCATATTAATTAAATAAATAATTGATTTGTTTAGGATTTAAAACACTTTCTCAGCAGCTAAATGCAAATAGATGGTAGAAAATGCGGAAACATAACTGTTGCTAAATCAAGTTCGTTTAAAAATCAAATAGCTTAACACTTCGGCCATCATTTACATCATTTTAATTACAAAGACACGGAAGACTATAGCTTGGGAAATTGAATATTGAAAAGATGGTTATTTTGATATTAACAGTAACTTTGAAGATATTTCACCTTTACCTAAAACAAACTTCAGTGAAAACAGCTGATGACTGGGAAAACCTTTTTAATTTCGAAAATACATTAAACAGTATAAAAAACAGATCTCTGTCTGTCTGTCTGTCTGTCTGTCTGTCTCTCTCTCTCTCTCTCTCTCTCTCTCTCTCTCTCTATATATATATATATATATATATATATATATATAATTTGCATGGCTATTGATATTAATATTGAAAAGTCATTATCAACATCGCGCAAAATGAGTACCCTTTCTTGATAATAATTTATAAACTTTGAACGAATAACTGCAAAATGAAAACGAATCAAGTAAAGGACGTTTCTCAGTAACAATTTTGGTCTTGTCTTCAGGCATCAGTTTAAAGTTTCGTCAGCATTTTCCCGATGGCACCAAAGGTTAGATTTTGCGCAATATATTGTAATAGACATGGGGGCTCTAAATCTTTAATATGATGAACGGGGAGGGTGGTTTTTCTGTGTCATAAATTTAACATGTTGTTCATGTCAATGAATATATAAACTACTGAAAGAATGATTTTAAACATTGTAATGTATTAGAATTGTATAGATCGCGACTTACCTTGATATCTGTATTAAACCGTTCATGTTGCATGTCAACTGTGATTGCCGGTCATGTGGTAACATGTGTCATCGAATGCAACCTCGTACATCGTTAAATACTCTCAAAATCGTCTGGAATAATATTTTATATGAATTTGTCACACCTAGAAGTATGTTTATCACACTCTAATTCCCACCCAAATCATCATTTAAATAGCCTTAAGCTCGTAACACCAACAGCTGACATCAAGAAAATACGTCTGCAGGCAAGATGGCAGACACTATATCACTTGACCGGTTCCACACAGTAAATTTGTCAAGTTCACATTTTTGATTAAATTTCACTTGTTGATTGTAAATGCTGGCCTTCTTTTATACAAGAATAAGTATGTTTTTAATATTTTATGGTGTATTTTTCATTTTTATGCTGGTTAGTATATTTTCAATGTTATCAGCTTAACTGTCTTGGTTACTATTTCAAGTACGTTGACGTTTGAAGGACACGACATAATACGTAATGTTTATATATTTGCTAATGCAGAGTGTAAACGGACAAGTGATGATAGTTAAATTGTATATTAACTCTCAGTATGCGACGCTGGTTGTGGAGTATCTGTTCGGCACCATCATGCCTGCTCGGCGTCCCGGACAAGCAATGATTGATTTAATTTACCTCACATGACTACTTTCCGAAGAGTATAAATATGAGTGAAATTCGAAATTTGGCAGATAGCTGTCAACATTAGCGCATCTATCAACATATCTCCACCAAATAAAAAGGCGCTGTATTGAGGTAGTTATAATTACAACTTTATTGGATGGCATTTAAAAGCTCATAGATACTTATAAAAATAAGACAAGTCTACAAATTTTAATGTTATATTCTCGATAATAGACTGGAATTATATATATATATATATATATATATATATATATATATATATATATATATATATATATATATATATATATATATATATATATATATATATATATATATATATATAGTACAACAACAGGAATCAATTCAATTCAAACAAATTCCATTCACTGCTATTGATTCAAGCTTAATATAAAAGTAATATTGTGCCACATAAATAAGCAGCTATCTGCCGCCACACTAAGAATTTAGGGTTAACTTTCAAAATACTTACTCCCTGGGTCGTCCATTTCTTGCTGAATGATTACTTTAAGATTATGAAGGCCAGCATATTATAGCATTTGTGTATTGCATATTTTACACGTAATCAAACACATACATTCATGTTTTAGTCATATTTCTTGTATTAAGCATCTTATCAGAATTTCATAGTAAAAAATAAAATGGTACTGACTTTGAGCATTCTTGAAATTTATCATTACATTTACACAAGTTAGCCCATACCCACCCCCAAATCAGTTACAAATGGTGTCAAGAAGTGGGATGTCATAGTTCTATGTAACATCCAGGATCGAACCTAAGTACATGTTCGAAGTGTGGTGGCAACATCAACAGCGCTAAGTATATAACCATAATTACTTGAGGTTCCAAAGGAGAGAAAACATCAGTATATACCCTAGTGTTCATTGTTTTGAGAATGGTACAAAGTCCTGACCCAGATATTGAATTTAGACAGGAGGACGAAGATCAGATATAAATTGGCAAAGAAGACATATATGTGGAAGGAAATGAAGTTTCCCACGACAGTTCTGATGAAATCTATAATAACGAAGATGGTGGAGATGTAATGGGCTATGAAGCGTGCAAACCGCCAGGGGACCTAGAAATAGCAGAACAAGTGGTGTTTTTAGTATAAAGCCAGAACCATTTAGTGGAACTGAAGATTGAGAAGAATATATTTCCCATTTTGAAATCTGCGCAGAACTTGGGCATTGGAAGGACTCGGAAAAAGTTCTAGCTTTGGCCGCAAGCTTGAGAGGACCAGCCAGAACATTTTACATTAGCTTATCTACAGAAGAAAAGAGAAATTACAAAGCATTAGTCCGACAATTGGGACAAAGATTTGGCAGCACAAGACAACAGAGCAGATGGTTGTCGCGACTGGAATCCCGTAAGCGCTTGACTGGGGAGCCGATCGCAGCATTGCAGACGATTTAAGACAGATGTCACGGAGGGCATTTGTCAACCTTGATTCAAGAGCTCAAGAAGCATTAGATCTTAACCAGCTTTATAAATGTACTTCGCTTGAAATGAAATGCAGATGCATAGACAGAGACTCTCAGACCGTTGCACAGCCAGTCGAAATAATTGAAAGATACGAGGCCATCATGGGTAATCAGGGAGGAAAATCAACCGTCAGAGGCGTGTTCGGTCATAGTGATCCAGGAAAGAATTTAAATAATCTACAGACAGAAATCGATATGACACTTGAGAGAGAAGTCTATTAGACTGCTTACTGAACGACTTGAGCGACTGGAAAAACAAGATTTTCCAGGCAGGGCCAAAATCATTCTTCGAGTAGGAATACTGGAACCAAGACCTGTTTCATATGCAGTGCACCAGACCACTTTTCCAGGAATTGTCCTGTTTATAAGAAATGTCAAGCTCAGACCAGTATTACCAGTCAAAGTCATGGAAGCAAGCCAAGAACATAAAATGCAAGGGGACAGGAAAACTTGAAGCCGTCACCTCTTTATGCCGTGAGTTGATGGATATGGAACGGCCTTCCGAAGAAAAGAATGGAAGCGACATATATGAAAACTGTATACGTTTGGGGCATATTGGGAAAACAACAGGGAAATGGGATACTAGTCTTTTTGTGAAAGGTGACCTTTATGGATTACCAATACAATTCCTAATAGACAGCGGTTGTACCTCTACAATACTTCCATATAAGTACTTGATGATGGATGACGACAAGACACATCCACAAGAGCAAACACACTTAAAGTTACTCGACGTAAACGGCAATGAATTAAGAGTGCGCGGATGTTTCAACATGCCACTAGCAATTGGTTTCTCAGTTTATAAAACGACTGTCTTAGTTTGTGATATAGACCCCTATGCCATTTTAGGGCAAGACTTCCTGATGAAGCATGTCAGCAAAAGTGATTATAAACGTTTACTCCTCTGCACATATTACGGTGATATTCAATGTTACACTGGGGGGGGGGGGGAAGGGGAAAGCCAACATGGTGTGCCGTGTTGTAGTGAAGGAGACTATCTCGAATGTGTATACCAGTTTTAATACCCGGATCGGAACATCTAACTGATAATGGCATTATCGAGATTTTTCCGAAATTTTAGCAGGACAAGAAAACCGTACTCACAAGAGGGATAATGCATTCATAAGCTAAGAATGAAACGGCACAGATATTAAATCTTGGCTGAAAACCAGTTGTGTTATATAAAAAAATGAAACTAGGAACATGTGAGTCCTGTGATCATAATCCAGGCCCAGAGTTAACTCAGAGCAATGCAGTATCTTATGTGAATCGGAATCAACAACTGATAAACTGCCAGAACATCTACAAGATTTATGGGAAAGGAGCTCTGTTCACCTTAAGAACGAAGAAAGGAGAAGGCTATCATCTTTACTGATAAAGTACCAGCATATCTTCTCGATGTCATCTGGTGACATTGGAAAGACTGATCTTGTAAAGTATCGTATCAACACAGCAAATGCTACCCCTATATGGCAGCATCCATGTAGATTGCCTATTGGAAAAAGAGAAATAAAGAAGAAGGAAATGAAGACAATGCTTGATCAATGAGTCAGTGAGCCCTCAAACAGTGCATGGAGTTCCAACATAGTGTTGGTCACCAATAAGGATAATTCCACCCGATTTTGGGTAGACTACAGGAGACTCGATGATGTAACGGTGAAGAATGCATATCCCTTACCCAGGGTTGATGAGTGTCTTGATGCCCTTTCAGGTTTAAAGTGGTTAAATTGCTTGGAGCTCAATTCTGGATTTTGGCAAACTGAAATGGCCACTGAAGATAGTGAGAAGACTGTCTTCTCTACTTTGTCAAGGTCTGTATCAATTCACAGTCATGCCATTTGGGTTAGCAAACAGTCCGTCCACGTTTGAGCGTCTTATGGAAACTGTCCTGGAGAGGTTTGCAATGGGAAGAATGTTTGCTATACATGTATGATATTATGGACTCAGGGTCGACTTTTGAAGAAAGTCTCATAAGGTTGGAACATGTGTTTATCCTTCTGCGAGAAGCAAACCCGAAGCTGAAGCCATCAAAATGCATTTTGTTTTCTTCAGAAAAGTGTAAACTTCCTGAGACATGTTGTTTCTGAGAATGGAGTTCACACAGACCCAAGCATTATCGCTGCAACTAGGGATTGGCCAGTTCCACATAATGCCAGTGAAATTATGAGCTTTCTTGGACTAGCTTCCTATTACAAGAGACTTGTCAAGGGATTTACCCAAATTGCAAAACCGTTGCATAAGATATGCGAAAAAGGCAAGAAGTTCAATTGGTCCGAAGAATGTGAAAAATATTTCAACCGATTAAAACAATCTTTAATGTCGCCTCCAATCTTAGGATACCCAAAGCCAGGACTACAATTTATACTAGACACTGATGCCAGTGACCTGTCGGTGGGAGTATTTCTGTCGCAAGAGCAAGATGGTGTCGAAAGAGTTATCGCCTAGATGAGCAAGTCCATTAATAAGCACGAAGTTACATACTGTATCACTCAGAAGGAGTTATTAGCAGTTGTGCTAGCAACTAGGAGTTTCCACTCTTACTTGTATAGTCAAAATGTTTCCTTCGCACCGACAATGCAGCAGTGAGCTGGATGTGGAACTTAGAAGATCCTACTAGACAAATTGCAAGATGGTTGCAAGAGTTGGGTACATACGATATGGAGGTTACTCACAAGACTGGTCTAGAAGAAGGAAAATATAGGGTGAAATGGGACGATGTCTCCAGCAGTGCAGCATCAATAAAAAGGCTCTGAACCCAGTGGGATCGTCTACGCATACAAGGAGGCATGCTGAATCGCAAATGGGAATGCGATGACGTGGACACTAAATTTCAGCTCATCGTCCCCGAATCCAAGAAACAAGAGCTTTGGAAGTATTTGCATGACATACCAACAGCAGCCCACCCAGGAGCTTAGAAAGTCTCCAGAGACTGAAGACTGGATTCTACTGGCCAGGTATGAAAGTATATGTTCAAGAATATTATCGAAAATATGACCAATGTTCCGCCCGTAAACCTTCAGGAAACCATAATAGAGCCCCGTTAGGACAATATGTTGTTTTGAGAATCTTTCAAAGAGTAGCATTTTTTTTTCTTGGGCTTTCCCAAGGACAAGACGCGGAAACAAGTACATACTTGTCATATGTGATTGTTTTACTAAATGGACAGAGGCCATTGCTATACCAGATCAGGAGGCTGTAACCGTTGCGCATACATTTGTTAACAACTTCATCTGCCGATTTTGAACACCTTGCAGTTACATTCGGATCAGGGGAAGATTTTTAAGTCTCAAGTTTTTCAAGATATGTGCCAATATCTGCGTATTGACAAAACACGACTACAAGCATGAGGCCCAAGTCGAATATAAATGTGGAGAGATTTAATTGCACGCTTGAAATGATGTTGAGCATGTATTGTGAATCAAAACAGAACTGTTGGGACGAAATACTGCCACAAGTTATGCTTGCATACAGCTCTTCTGTGCACTCGAGCACTTCGCAGACACCAAATATGATGATTTTGGTACGAGGAGTTGTCATGCCACTACAAGCAGTAATTGGACAGCCAAACAGCATCGATACGCCTATAGAATGTGAAGAGTATGTATCTAACCTAGGGAAGAAGTTTGAACGGTTTCATGAAATAGCCAAGACATGTCTGAAACAAAGAACAGTACATCAGAAGAAATACTATGATCTTTTAGCCAGAAAAAGGCTTTTACAAATAGGACAAGCTGTGTGGGTACATCAGCCAGTCAGGGAGGTTGGAGTTTGTAAAGAACGTACCTCGTCTTGGAAGGGCCCATTTGTTGTTGTGAAGATACTTGACGATGTGACTTATCGCGTGAAGTCGATAAAACAGCCGTCGAAGGTATGTCATATTTATCGTTTCGCACCCTATCATGGGAGGAACACCTCATTATAGGCAAGGCAGTACCAAACGTTGGAGCCTGGTCGACCATGAGGATATTACAGCACTCTATTTACCGTTAGATGTACATGCATAAAGTAATGTAGTTCAGTTTAATTTCTGATGGTTGCAACGATGCAGAGGCATCGAAAATGATCTGGAAAAATCTGTTCAGGACGGGCACCGATTTTATTTTTATTTGAGTGGTGTATGCTAGCACACCATTTCAGTTGGAAGGTGGAGCGCTCTACCGTGAGGTTTAGGACTGGACTGATCACCCAGTCGCCTCTCAATGATGGTATACTTATTCTTGTCGGACGGACAGAATAAGTAAGATGGTTCCATTATCAGATGTGATGATGGAGGCGGTGCGTCCATGATGGACATGATGTTTTCCATTTGCGATTAAACAACTGCACGGATTTGATTTTTTTTGTCGGGTGAAGTGTTGTGAAAAATGCTCACGATAATATAGTAGCATACAAGGATGAGAATAATTCAAGCTCCCAATTGTCCAGGACCTTCGAACCACAAATTAGTAAAGGATAAAGGATGACCCCGCCACCTTGCACGGGATATAGCTATTAATTTGTTAACTTACTGATTTTGTACAGGTGATGATTATAAATGCCTCATGTTAATGAAAACTTTAAAAAAATTAAATACTCATTATTTGGTTACAGAATGGCTGCCTCCACATCAAGACTAATGTGCTGGATCTGTCCAGAAACATTTGGAAACAACCTGAACCTGAAGAACCATCTAATGGCCAGTCCTCACCACTGCATGAGATTAATTTGCCTTTGGTTTACCCGTGAAGAATCAACGTATAGGAGAATGACGGAATTGAAGAACCATGTTGAAAGACGACATGGTTCCATTCTGAAGACACTACATCCTGATTTGTTTTTAGCGAGAGCAATGGGTCTTGTCTGTCCATACAGCCAGAAAATTACCAGAAAATTATAAAAAGAATCGTTAGCCCCAACGCATGGGAGTCGACTATAGCAATTCGTACAAGAGCAGCAGTGTTGAGCTGGCTGGAAAGTATTAAGAAACCAACAAATGGACATACGGAGTGGGAGTCTGGTTGGGACGTCATGATAGGGCAAACGTCAAAATCAAACATGCACTCAGGTATGAAATAAAGACACGACACGCCAATGTCAGAATCCAGGTTTGTTCCTGACTATGGTGAAGAAATTGACGAGCCGCAGTTGAAGCGATCCCGATGTATGTCATACTCGCTCACCCGACCGGAAATCCATGGGTAACTGGAAGTGCAATCCTTTCACATGACGGAAGATGGAGTTACGATACATGTCGTATCCACGAATGGTACGTTGTGGTACAGGTGTGACATAGAACGAGAGGACACCAGTGCAAGGTTGTTGGATACTATCCTCCGGAGAGAAAAAGCTAGAGCACACACCGCTTAAATGATCCCACCTTCTGTGATGACAAATGTAGAAAACCCTGAAAGAGAATTAAAACTCAAGTTGGCCAAAATAATAGGAATTAATAAAGATGCCATTATACATATCAGCAATGCTTCAGACACATTTACCCTATGTCATGCAGTTGAGGAACCTTCGGTCAGTTTACCAACCAAGCCAAAAAAAGAAAGTGAATCTAAATCCGCCAACGACAAGATCTACAATGATGAAAACACCCACATAGCGGATGAAACTCCTGAAGCCGTATATTTGTCTATGAAGAACTCTTCTCCACCCCCTACTGAGAGCGCAGCTGGTGATACATCAAAGATGTGCTCGATAATCAGGGAAAGAATGTTCATGTTTTTGAAAATGGTTCGCATGCCTCTTGTGG